>CM014730.1:25027161-25432774 GCA_004329165.1 Spatholobus suberectus
TTATTGACGCATCCGTCAGTACTTTGAATTCAAGAAAAATCACGCGTCAAATCTCTATCCTGCGTGGGCCTATTTATGCGTCAAATGAGTTAATAGTTGCATGCAAAGTGCAAAAACATACAAATCCTTACATCTGAATTAGCAAGATACATATGAGCAACAACAAAAGCATAGTTAGGTAAAGACGACAAGACTACGTACTTGCATGTCAGTTCTAAGCTGCAAGTAAGCAATTGATATTGATATATCATACAAGACCAAAATGTCACGTTAGAATTTTTATAATGTGAAAAACGTTTTTTAATCACTAGATCAGTTATTGTTGACACTTTATATCAATATATGGGGTGAATGTAGAGTTAATTAGTTGTAATCAGGAAAACAACATTGAAATAAAATTTTCAAAACTTAAATATGTTTTAAGTCCTTGTAAATATGACTTTGTTTAATTTTAGTCTTTACAACAAATTTTGTTATTTTTAGATCTTTGACATTTTTTTAGGGCCCGTTTGAAAAATAACTAAATTAAGATCTTTTTTAATAAGGTCTTATTATATAAGAACTTATGTTATAAGTGCTTAAACTTCAATAAGCTATTTACATTTGAATATACACATTGATAAGCGCTTATACAATTTTAACGTGTTTGGATGCATTGCTACATAAGCACTTATAAGATATTGTCTCATTTTTAAAATTAAAAAAATAAATCATGATTAAAAATAAATCAAAAAATTAAAAACTAACTAAATAATTAATATACTAACATTATATATCACAAATATATTAAAAATAAAAATCAATAGTCACCATTTACCTATTTTTAATTTTTAAAAAATAAAATTTAAGTATCATAAATTCTAAAAAATTATGTGACACACAAAAAAAATAATTCACCATACACAGATCAATAATTTTAAAAATTAAAACATTTAAAAATCAAAACATGATTAAAATATAAATTAAGGTGTTAAAATTAAAATCATGTATTTCATAAAATTATGAAATAAGCTTAAAAAATTTACCATTCACATGTATAAATAAATATAAGTATATAAAAGTAGTAAATCATTATAAAAAATTCAACCACTACACACTATTGTAGAAGGAAACATAAAAAAGGTTACTAGCAACATATAAAAATATAAATTTATTTAATTAAATTATATTTTTTTAGCAAAAAAAGAAACATATAAAAAATAAAATAAATTACTAGCAAGGAATAATTATAATTTGTTTTGTGTAGAATTTAATATTTATATTAATTTGGATGAAGAAATGAAAAAATAAAATATTTAATGTGGGAAAAGAAACAAAAAAAGAAAAAAAATACATAATCTCTATATTTTGGTCTTTGGCAGAATTCAAAGGTGAGTCTTCTTATAAGCTCCACATTAGCTATTCTTATAAGCTATATTGGAGAGCTTATAAAAATAAGCTAAAAAATCTTATGAACCAGCCATAAGATATTTTTATAAGTGCTCCCAAACACTCTCACAAGTACTTATAACATAACATAAGTCCAAAAAAACTATTTATAACCTTTTTCAAACGGGGCTTTAGTGTTCTTTTTTAGTTCTTATCATTAACTATGGTTGATTTAGTGCTGACATGACTAACAAAATAAAGAATATTAATTAAGATAATTAAGAAAATGAAGAATATTTTATATGAAGATAATTAGATTATTTTTAGGTGTGTATTTCAATTAAGTAATGTATTTATTATTTTATAAAGATAGGATAATTATATTTAATTAAATTTTATAATTTATTTTTAATTTTTAATATATTATGAATAGTGATTTTGATTACTTTTAATATTATTCTAACTTTTCATTTCAATAATTTATTTTTAACATTGTAATTTTCTTAAAAAAATTATAATTTACGTAGACATTTATAATTTACTTTTAATATATTACTTTGATAATATGTTTACATTTTAATTCATTAATTTGGACTTATTACAATATAATTTATTTTTTTAAATATATCACAAGCAGTGATTTTGTCTTTAAAAATAAAAGTTATATATTAAAAATAAATTACAAACGTCTAAGTAAATTATAATTTTTTTAAAAAAGTACAATGTTAAAAGTAAATTAGCGAATTGAAAAGCAAGAACAATATTAAAAGTAATAAAAATTACTGTTTATAATATATCAAAAATTATAAATAAATTATATGTAATTACCTTATTTATATAAAATAATAAATACATTACTTAATTGAATTACACACCTAAGAATAATCTAATTATCTAAATTAAAATATTCTTCATTACCTTAATTATCTTAATTAATTTTTTATTTTGTTAACTATATCAGCATTAAATTAACTAGAGTTAATGATAAGGACTAAAAAAAAATACTAAAAAAATGTTAGGAATCTAAAACTAACAAAATTTTTTGCAAAAACTAAAACTAGACAGAGCTATATTTGCAGGAAATTAAAACATATTTAAGCTATTTTTCTAATATACTATACAATGTAATACAATCAAAAATAGAGACAGAATCAACAATCAATATTACAATCAACTGACACAATATTAATGACATTTTTTTATTATAATATATATAATACAACATATCAAAATAAAAGTGTAATTCACCAAAACACAACCATTAAATTTAAATGAAAACAATTACCAAAAACAATAAAATATAACAAAAGTATAATTCATAAGTTGTTTGTAATAAAAAAGAAGCTCATTCAACGATTCCAAACTTCGTAAATATAATTTATTTTTTTAAATATATCACAAGCAGTGATTTTGTCTTTAAAATAAAAGTTATATATTAAAAATAAATTACAAACGTCTAAGTAAATTATAATTTTTTTAAAAAAGTACAATGTTAAAAGTAAATTAGCGAATTGAAAAGCAAGAACAATATTAAAAGTAATAAAAATTACTGTTTATAATATATCAAAAATTATAAATAAATTATATGTAATTACCTTATTTATATAAAATAATAAATACATTACTTAATTGAATTACACACCTAAGAATAATCTAATTATCTAAAATTAAAATATTCTTCATTACCTTAATTATCTTAATTAATTTTTTTATTTTGTTAACTATATCAGCATTAAATTAACTAGAGTTAATGATAAGGACTAAAAAAAATACTAAAAAATGTTAGGAATCTAAAACTAACAAATTTTTTTGCAAAACTAAAACTAGACAGAGCTATATTGCAGGAAATTAAAACATATTTAAGCTATTTTCTAATATACTATACAATGTAATACAATCAAAAATAGAGACAGAATCAACAATCAATATTACAATCAACTGACACAATATTAATGACATTTTTTTATTATAATATATATAATACAACATATCAAAATAAAAGTGTAATTCACCAAAACACAACCATTAAATTTAAATGAAAACAATTACCAAAAACAATAAAATATAACAAAAGTATAATTCATAAGTTGTTTGTAATAAAAAAGAAGCTCATTCAACGATTCCAAACTTCGTAAATTTTCTCTTTAGAGAACAGATCCGTAAAGCTAAAAATCTGAAATTTCAAAGTCAATTAAAAATTATAATACAAGAATCTTAAAAAAATTTAACGAAACTAATTAAGTTATGAAAAATACAATTATCTCTCTAAATGAATCAACAATGCCTTCGTGGATGATATTAAGCATATTTTATGACAATATCTACATTCAGGCTGTAAATTTGCTTACCACACTATAGATGAGTACAAAATAGCCAAAATAAAACAAAAAAATGAATGAATCGAAAAAAAAAGGAAACAAAAGATGAATGATTGCTTGTCAAGTTTAAAACTACTCACATGTGACAACACCCATTTAGACTTCTTCAACTGTTGTGAGTGCTTACCATGCATCACTTGGTATATACACATAGCTATATAATTAAACATATGCATGAAAATTATGTTATAAACTAATACATTTACAAAGTAAAAGTTTTACAAACAAACACTTAATGCATCTATTAAATTCTTCAAATCCTTCAGTGGTTGATGCCAAAGGGAGTATAAGAATGTGATCATGTTCTGCTTAGGGTAAATAATAACCAATTATCATTGTTAACTGCAAAATCAGGTATGAATTATTCAAAGTCTCATACTTTCACATTAATTGCGAACTTTTTCTTACCCATGGTGATATAGTGCTAGGAAACACTCTTTATTGTCCTCATATATCCTAATATTAGATCACACAAAGCTATTTTGAAAAGTGTTTTTCTATTGCCATACATCTAGTTAGAAGGACTAAAATAGCTCTTGCACCTCCTGTTTCAGCAAGCATTTACAAGGATTTGAATTTATTGAACGACAAAATTAGAAATGTCACAAAGTTTGATTACTTTCTTTTATTCTTCATTTTCTTCGACCACGACTAAATTGTTAACCTACACAATTTTTACTTCTAAAAGCAATAGTTCCAAAATGGTGAGCGAGGGCAAGGATTCAAGTTGTGACAGTGATTTGGGCTAGGTTGGTGGTTTAAGTGGTGGCACTTGTAGCATTGGCATTTTTTGGCCAAAAATATGGACGCAACTACTTAGCTTCCAACTTTGGAGTGTCGAACCGTTGGTGGATGCAAAGCGGATGCTAATGTCAATTTAGTGTTCACTTTCATGTTTTAGCATAAGCTTTTGGTTGACATTAAAAAGCAAATTCTTTATAATGATGATTTGTATAAGAGAGGAGATTAATATTGAAAATTCTTGACTTGATAGTTTAAGACTAGATGTAGCTTTGGATTTGTATAATGAATTAGTATAAATTTTTTGTAACTTTTTCTTTACCCTTCTTTCTCTCTCTTACTGAAATAAGAAGTTTTTTTTTTTTTTTTTTTGTAGAATTTCCCCACAAGTATCTTTCACTAGAGGTAATCTTGCTTGAGCTAGGTATAACTACTATGGGTGACAAAGCTCATCTTCTAAGTATTTAACGCAGTTGCATATTCAAAACTCGAACTCAAGACTACTAGTTAAGTTGAAACAATCCCACGCTAGCTAATCCTAATATTCGATGGTATATAATGGGTTTTTGGATTAAGAGTTTTATGTTTTTGAATTATCCTTTCTCAAAATCCTTTTTAAAAACAAATTTTACATACCTATCGTCGAAACCTTTCTAAGATGCTTGTTCAACTAAAAGACCATATTTTCTGTTTAATTTCAACGAGAGAGAGAGAGAGAGAGAAGGAAGAAAAAAAATTACATAATAGGAAAAAGAATAGAAAGAAAAATAGGTTAACAAATTGACACAATATAATTACGTATAGCAGGTCAAAGAAATAGTAAATTTCATTCAAATTGAGGGACAAAGAAAAAGCACAATGACAAAATTTACATAAAATTAGAAAAACATTGTATTGGTCTCTACGACCTCACAAATGCAATTCAACAAAGAAGATAATGTTTTTGAGAAACTAAAATGATAAAATATCAAATTGAAAAAATAGAAGTAAATTTTCCATGTGATGGATTATCTTAGTGCTTATTGTCAGTGAAAATAAAAAAGGATCCACTGACTCGCTACACTACGAGAAAATTAGCTTATATTGATGGAGAATTTCTGACAATTATGTAACCGTCACTATGATTTACATTAAATTTTTTTAATTTATTTATTTATTTAAATATAACATAATATAATCTAAATTAATAATTAATTATAATTAAAATTAAAAATTATTAAAAAAATTAACAAGTATCAACGACCAAGTCATCAGTAAAGCTTGTTCGAAAATTACAAGATGTCACTGATGATGGTTGGGTCATTTGTAAATTCTATTGAAAATTTCTACCCCATTTATCAAAAGCCTAACTGCCATTAATTACCGAAGATCAAGCCATCCTTAAATGCAACAATTTGTTTGGCTGGTGTAAATCAACTGACCAACGGTTTCCCTTTGGTCGTCAAATTTTTTTATGCACTTATTATTTACGGAAATTAAGGATAAATTACTCTGTTGCCTATAGTTTTATTAAGTTTTTAATTAAGTCTCCATAGTTTAAAACATTTCAAAAAGGTCCTTATAATTCTTTTTTTTAATTAAATCTCCCTCTAAATTAACACCGTTATGTCTCCATTAATAGACACTGTGACTGGATTTGATTGCATTCTTGAACATATGGCTGTCTTTGGTTAATGTTCTCACAGATTTGGAGGATCAAGAAATTCAAGAATATCCTTTGATGTTTCTTAATAGGCTTCCGCATTGAGAATTTTAAATTGATGTTCTTATTTTCCCTTCACTGCATTGAGAATTTCGAAAGACACAATATCAGGAAAGTGATGTGCATAACTTGTTACAAGAGGATTTCTTGCAATTTATTGCCCAGTGTCAATTAACGGTGATACAACGCTGTTAGTTTTAGGGATTTAATTAAAAAAATTAAAATTATAAGGACTTTCTTAAAACATTTTAAACTATAGGGACTTAATGAAAAATTTGATAAAACTAGAGGGAATAACAAAGTAATTTAACTGAAATTTAATTGTTAATTAACTATCAAAAATTAATTATTATTGACGGTTATTCGTTTTGACCATTCATAATATTAAGGTTTTTTTGTAGTGGCAACTGGCAAGGGCATATTAGTTATTACTTGACATTCGAACCAAATATCAACACTCTTCTATAATTTCAAAAGCACACAACTAATAGAGAAAATACATAAAAGGTGTTGTTGAATAAAATCTAAAAAAATGTCGAAAAGATGTTAATGGTGATAGAGTGACAAGAAGAAATGAGAGAAAGATATGTTGATAGTGACAAACGAAATAAAAGAAGAAATGAAAGAAAAATTGGGATTTATAACATTTGAAATACGTCCAATGGATATAACGATCAAAACATAGGTTTTCTGCCAAAATAAAAAGGAGTTGGAAGGTTTTTTTTTTTTTTTTTTGTCGGCAAAAAAGTATATTAGATGTAGGTACAAGGGGTACCTCAACCCATTTACACAATAAACCTGTCATTGTCCTTCTTTCCTACCTATAGAAATGACTCATTTTTGATATAGCAACCCTTTACAAAAAGGCCTTTTACATAATAAACCTATCCATGACCAATACCCTTCTAATAGTTAGTCTCATATAATATTGCTGTTTGATAGCATATATATTCCTTTAATTTACAAGTATGCTATGTTCCTTTTTTAAGCATTCCAAAGGCAATGTATACCATTCATAAAAAGAGAAGGAGAATTTCTTCATCCTGGATGATAACTCAGCCCACGATCGAAATTTGATCATCTCCACAAGACTTTCACTGTTTAGAACTTCATTCTTGAACACAATATTGTTTCTATGCATCCATAAGGACCATATAACTGCAAACCACACAAAATTCCATGCCACATTATTTTTCTTCCCTAAAAACCCACATTTATGCTGAAGAAAGTGACTTTTAGGTTCCATTGGCTGCACCATCTGTATTCCTAACCACTCAAAACAATGATTCCAAATATTATAGGAGAATATGCAAGAAAACATAATATGAAATGTTGATTCTTCCTCTTCATGACTGAACGGACAAATGTAGTCTTATTCTTGGATTTGGATATTGCGCTTCTTCAAGTTGGCCTTTGTTTGTATTCTATCTAGCACCATTCTCCATGCAAATGCTGAAACATTAGATGGTACTGAAATGCCCCAAAGGCGGCAAAAGAAGTCTATGTTTGCAAATGAAATGTGATCTTGCAAAAGGCTATATGCTATTTTAATATAATACTCCCCTGAGCTGTCCTTTTTCCAAGTTCATCTATCATTGTAGTGTTGTCTTAATTGTATATTGTTGATGTCCATCATGAAGCTTTCCACAATGGGCTTCTCCCACTTAAACCATTCCTTCCTCCACCTAAGTTCTCACTCCCATTCTCCTTCCACCCACCTTCCAACCTCCCCCACAAAACATGTTTGTTGTTCTGAATTCAAATACACCCTTTTGTACTTATCATACAAATATCCCTCTCCTTCCACTCAAACCATGGGCTTCCTACCCATTTTTGATGCCAAAACTTCACCCTAATCGTTCCATCCCCAATCTTCCATGAGATATTTTTGTCAAACCAATCTTCTTCCTTGCCTCCCCCACATATTTTCCCTAAATCTCTCTACCACACCGACTCCCTATCAAAGCTTTTTCCCATTTCCATATTGTTAAGACCCTTATATTTTGACCTTAGTACCATACACCACAAACTATCTTGATCATTCAACAGCCTCCATATCCATTTTCCCATAAATGCTGCATTAAACAACTTTAAATTTTTTATTACAAGCACCCCCTACCTCTGTAGGATAACATACCCTTTCTCACTTAACCCATGCTAACTTCCTCCCTTCTTCCTCACCTCCCCAAAGGAAATTCCTCTGAATACTTATGATTTTTTTAGCTACACTCTAGGACATTTTGAAGCAAGATAAAAAAAAAAATAATGGCAAGGAATTTGGCCTCTAAAAGAGAGGTGTTTTTGCTTCCAAACAAACAATTTGTTTCTCAACTTTTGCACAATTGGTTCCCAAGTCCTTTCCTTTCTCGGATTTTCCCCAACTGGAACACCTAAATACACAAATGAAATGTCCATTGATCTTGTTAAAAATAAAACAAAGAGGAGAAGAGAAGAGAGAGCAAAAACAGAACACAACTTTTATGTTGGAACTACAGAAATGTATTTTCGTTCTGCATAATTCAGTAGATTTTCAATGACTTGTGTTTGGTGAAAATACAAAGATACAAGCAAAAAAGTACAAGCAATGCTGACTTAGCTTAACTACTCCCCAAAATCATGAATTGTCACCCAATTGCAGCTGCTACGCATTGACTAAACAGATTACAAATCAGAAAATATAAAAGTAACATATCTAACAAATTTTACATTCAAAATATCAAGAAAAGTCTCAAATCTAACACTCCTCCTTGAGAGTTTTCTTGAGCACTCCAAGTTTTGATCTAAGCATCTCAAAGTGTCCCTTGGAAAGTGCTTTAGTCATGATGTCTGCAATTTGTTTTTCAGAACTACAATGCTCCAAGTTAATTTCTTTTGACTTCTTTGCTTCTCTAATGGCATGAAACTATACCTTAATGTGCTTAGTTCTTCCATGCTGGACAGGATTTTTAGCAATTGATATAGCAGACTTGTTATCCACCCAAATGATAGTAGCTTCACCTTGAATCTGCCCCACATCTAATAAAATCTTCCTTAGCCAAATAGCTTGATTTGCAGCAGCTACAGCTGAAATATACTCAGCTTCAGCTGAGGATTGGGCCACAACATCTTGTTTCTTTGAATTCCAAGAGAAAACAGCACTGCCAAATGAGAAAGCATAACCAGAGGTGCTCTTGGAGTCATCTATACTTCCTGCCCAGTCACTATCTGCATATCCTTGAAGCTCTCCACTCTCATTTTTAAAGAAATACAAACAATAACCAGCTGTACCCCTTATATACCTCAAAACTCTCTTTGCTGCTCCAAAGTGAACTTGACTAGGAGAATGCATAAATCTAGAAAGCAAACTTGCAGCAAACATTATGTCTGGTCTGGTTGTTGAAAGATACAACAAACTTCCAATTATACTTCTATAAACAGAAGCATCTGCTTTGTCATCACCATCATCCTTTGATAATTTTTCATTCACAACTAGTGGAGTGGCAACAGGCTTACATTTCTCCATGTGAAACTTTCTCAAAATCTCCATAGCATTTTTTTTTTTTTTTTAGAAATGAAGATTCCATCATATGACTGAAAAATCTCCATTCCAAGAAAATATTTCATTTCACCCAAGTCAGTCATTTCAAATTCTTTCTCCATATCATTCTTGAATTGGTTCAGGGAATTTGATTCACTCCCTATCACCAGTAAATCATCAACATATAAGGAAATAATGAGCTGCACTTCATTCTTTGACCACTTCACATACAAAGTGGCTTCATTTTCACTCCTTTTAAAGCCTTTTTGCAAAAAATAACTATCAATTCTGCTGTACCAAGGCCTTGGTGCCTGTTTCAAACCATACAAAGCTTTGTGAAGCTTGTAAACTTTGTTTTCTGCAACCTGAAAACCTTCAGGTTGTTCAACATAGATGTCTTCCTCAAGCAAACCATTTAAGAATGCTGACTTAACATCAAAATGATATATTTTCCAGCCCAACTTGGCTGCCAAGGCTGCAAGCAATCTAATAGTATCATGTCTTGCAACTGGAGCAAATGTATCCGAAAAATCAACACCATGCTGCTGAAAATAACCTTTTACCACCAATCTTGCTTTGAGTTTGTTCACAAAACCATCAGGATTAAGTTTGGTTTTGTAAACCCACTTAACACCAATTACCTTTTGATTATTTGGTCTGTCTACAAGCTGCCAAGTTTTATTTTTCTCTATCATCTCCATCTCCTCCTGCATGGCAGCTCTCCATCCTTTTATTTCAGCAGCTTCAGCATATCCTGCAGGCTCCAATGCAGCCACATTGCATCTAACATATACATCTTCTAAGGTCCTGGTGCCTCTTACTAGAAAATCAGTATTATTATCATAATTTTCTCCTTCATCATCAAAATTTTGCTCTTGAGAATTGTCTTTTCCAGGCTGCCCCTTGCTTGGACCTTCTGCTTGATATTTCTCCAAATTCCATTTTGACAACTCATCAAATTTCACATCTCTGCTGACAAGAATTTTTTTGGTCTCCAAGTTGTATATTTGGTATCCTTTGGAGTTACTACTGTACCCCAAAAAGATGCCAACTTCAGATTTATGATCAAGTTTGCCTCTCTTCACTTCAGGAATAAAAGCATAACATACACAACCAAAAACTTTTAGATGCTCCATCGAAGGCTTCCTTTCATACCATGCTTCAAAAGGTGTTTTTTCCCTTTAAAGCTTTGGTGGGCAGCATATTCAACAAGTATACTGAGGTATTAACAGCCTCAGCCCAAAAGGTTTTTGGAAGACCTTTCTCAAACAACAAACATCTAGCCATTTCCATAACTGTTCTGTTCTTCCTTTCACTCACTCCATTTTGTTGGGGAGTGTAAGGAACAGTCAATTGATGTTGAATTCCTGCTTATTCACAAAATTTTTTAAATTCCCCTACTGTATACTCAGTTCCATTATCAGACCTGAGCCTTTTATTTGACAACCAACCTCATTTTCAACCATGAGCTTAAACTTCTGAAATGCAGCAAACACATCAGATTTTTGCCTTAGAAAAAACACCCAACTCATCCTTGTGAAATCATCTATAAATAGCAGAAAATACTTGCTGCCATTTAGAGAAATTGTGCTCATTGGACCACACACATCAGTATGTATTAGCTGTAATTTTCATTAGCTCTCCAGCTTGCTACTGTAGGGAATGGCAGTCTACTTTGTTTTCCAAATTGACATACATCACACACATCAACATCATCATCAATGGAAGGTAAATTCTGAACTAAACTACTTGAGCTCATTTGCTTCAAAAGTGGAGTAGCTAAAATGACCAAGTCTTTTGTGCCATAAAACAGAATCATTTACTGCACTTGGAAAGGCATGCATAGTAGTTTGTTTCCACTCTATTGGAAAACTTTTATCTCTCATTTTGATAGACATTAACTCACACCCAGATGGATCAAATATGGTGCATATCATGTCTTCAAAATGCAGGGTATAATTCTTTTCAAGCATTTAGCCCACACTCAAAAGACTTTGATTTATCTCCGGCACATATAAAACATCTGAAATATATTTAGTACCTGAGGGAGTTTTTACAGCAACAACTCCTTTGCCTTTGACATCAACACTTTCTCCATTGCCAATGGTGACTTTGGAGAAATAAGACTGATTCAACTCCTTGAAAATGCTAGCATCATGAGTCATATGATTTGTGCATCCACTGTCTATAAGCCACACCTCTTTGCTACTGCATGCTGAATAGCAAGAAGCAACAAATAAATGCTCCTCATTTTGTTCTTCATGCTCAGCAACTTGGGCTTGCTGTCCCTGCTGCTTTGCCTTGTTTTTGCAAACTTTCTCCATATGACCAAGCTGGTTACAAGCTCTGCATTTGACTCCTAGCCTGAACCAACAGAAATTTTCAGTATGATTCTTCTTTTTACAGTGAGGGCAAGGTGGATACTTGTCTTTCCAACCTCCTCCGTTGTTGCTTTCTTCTTCTTTTTTTTCCTTTTCCTTTCTTCCCACCAAATGGCTTTTTTTCAGAGCTACTGCTGCCTTGAGCTTTGCCTTTGGTACTAGCCACAAAAGCACCTTCAACATTTTCTGCCATCCTCAAGGATCTTCTCTGTTCAGTGGCTTGCAGAGCATTTACAAGCTCTGCAATTGATATTTGAGAAAAATCCTTGTTTTCTTCAAGAGAGGAAATTTTGGACTCAAACCTCTCAGGAAGACATACCAAGATTTTCTCCACAACTCATTGATCACTAAGTTCTTCACCTAGTAATCTGATTTGTGGAACCACCTTGGAGAGCCTATCTACAAACTCCTTCACTATTTCTGCTTCTTTCATTTTAATTGCTTCCAATTCTCTTCTCAAATTTAACACCTTCATCCTCCTTGTTCTTTCACTGCCTTGGAACTCCTCCTTGAGTTTGTCCCAAGCCTCTTTTGCAGTCTCAAGATTCAATATCTTGATAAAAACATCATCATGTACAGCTGCTTATATGATGGCAAGTGCTCTGCCATCTTTAGCCACTTCTTCATTGTGGAATCTTATCTGAGCCATTGTTGGGTTGTCTGGTAAAGGAGCTGGATTGCTTCCATTTTCCACCACTTCCCACAGACTTTGAGCTCTCAGATAAGTTCTCATCTTTGCAGCCCACAAATCATAATTTTCTCCTGCCAATACTGGAGATGGAGGTAGGGAACTGCTGTTGGAAGCCATTGGTTGAAGGTTTTTTGTGTGGGTTTTCTTGCTTGTTTTCTCTCACTCTGTTTTTCAGTTTTTTTTATCACACTCACAGACCCTTAAAGATCAATGAAGCTCTTGATACCATGTTAAAAATAAAACAAAGAGGAGAAGAGAAGAGAGAGCAAAAACAGAACATAACTTTTATGTTGGAACTACAGAAATGTATTTTCGTTCTGCATAATTCAGCAGATTTTCAATGACTTGTGTTTGGTAAAAATACAAAGATACAAGCAAAAAAGTACAAACAATGCTGACTTAGCTTAACTACTTCCCAAAATCATGAATTGTCACCCAATTGCAGCTGCTACACATTGACTAAACAGATTACAAATCAGAAAATATAAAAGTAACATATCTAACAGATTTTACATTCAAAATATTCAGAAAAGTCTCAAATCTAACAGATCTATAGTTCAGTAGTGAGCCGTAAGACGCAATTAAACTGTTTTCCACCTTGATGCCTGCCAGCCTAGTCTTGTGAAAATTAACCTTAAGCCCAGAGGCTAACTCAAATCATCTTAAAATGCTCTTCATAGTCACGACATTCTGCATGGAATTTTTAGCAAATAATAACGTATCATCTGCAAATTGCAACAAAGAGATGTCCACTAGTTCTTTACCCACTTTGAATTCCGAAAACAAATTATACCTCACTGCCTGCCTCATCAAACCACTCAATCCTTCTGTTACAATTAAAAAAGAAAAGGTGTGGTTGGATCACCCTGCCTCAACCTTCTTTGGGTCCTAAACTCTTTCACGGGGCTTCCGTTAACCACAGCAGACACTGTTGGTGTTTCAATGCCACCCAGTTTTCTCATGAAGAAAAGGAGACAAATTCATACAAATAAGAAAACTAATGCTAATTGATGAGAAAAAAGAAGGTAATATATTCTCTTTGAGAACTGCTATTTGTTACGAAGAAATATTTGCACGAAACATACGAACGTACGCGTGCACTGTTTTAACATAAACAATAAGTAGTGGATTGTGTTTAAAGGAAAACAAAAGGAAATAAACATAAAAAATTGACCAACAAAATATTCATCTATATTCGTGCAATTCAGCAGTTTCCATTCTTTTTACAGTAATTACTATTTATTAATTATTATTGGAATTAATGGAAAGGTTATGAATAACATGACTAGAAAGAAAAATTAAAAAAGGAAGATTACAAAAATAACCTCAAATTGTGGGAGAAAATTATCCCTTACTTTTATATATAAATATTATATATATTTATGTTCTATTGGGGATTTGATCGTGTAAAATTCTTAAAATAAGAAATAAGAAAATATTTCAAGCATTATTATTCATTTATTCCTAATAACATGAACCTTTTCATACGTAATGTACTGCACACCACGATAAGTTCGAAGAAACATCTAAATTCACTCAACACAAAGGACGGACCAGCACAAGAAACAAATTAACATAATTATTCTTCAAATCTAAGTTCACACTAGTTATTCGGATAAAAGCATGCAACCCCAGAGCAATTAAGCCCATTATTCACTTTATTTAGTACTCCCATGTCCCATTAGTTTTTGGGTCTATGGCTGGAGAAGATGAACATCAACATCCTTGGTAAGTTTGGTCACGTAGTCCAAGTACCCATATGGAGGTGGAATGTCCTCATTAATCTTCTCATATTCAAAAGTCCATTTAATAACAGCATTACCATCATCCTTGTCAGTTACTTGTATATGGATCTTGAAGAACTTGTATTGCTCACTGACATCTCCATCATAGAGATTAAATGTAATTGACTTGTTCTGTTCGTCAACAGCTTCAATGCTCTCCTTAGCGTGTGTTACCTTCCCATCTGTGATTTCACAACCAAAATGTGCATCTTAATAATAACAAAAGAATAATGTATGGAAATTAAAGTCGAGTTACATACTAAATTATTTAATAATTTATTACCTACGACATAAGTCCAATGTTTAACGGAACCAATGCTATGCCAGTCACCTTCATGAACCTTGGTGTGATGCACTGTATCAGTGAGGTTTTGAACATGGTGAAGCTGATTGGTGATAAAGTTGAAGGACTTGGAAGCAGGTACCTTGATGCCGAATTCAGTAGTGACAATACCTGTGAGAGCCATGTCTCTAACGTAATGGACAATATGAACTGGCAAATGTAACCACCAAGGGAGAGAGATGGTGAAGGGGGTGAAGCATTGTTCGACCTTAAATAGAAAATAGCTTACTCACCGTAAGGGTTAAATTTTGGATCATCACAGCATAGGTATTTTTTTTTTTAACCATCATAATTAGGGTCTTTTACTTTCTAGTGAGATATCAAAATATTCCTACAAACTTTGGTACTTTGAACTCACTATGAAATCAATTTTGGGTTTTGGACTTAGTCATCACAGAATAGTTTGTTCCAAAATTTAATTTGCTTGATATTAAAAATAAAATACATAGTCAAATTAATCTCTAAAATAAGTTTAATTGTCATGCACTCTTAGGGTAGAATTTTTTACATTCTAATTAAAAATCATTTTTGAGATGATTTTTAAGATAGTTGCTATAAAAGTCAATAAATTTATCATATATAACACTTTGTTATTAAATAATAGTTAGTATAAAAACTCGTTACATGCATTATCATTGTATTTAAATTAACTTCTTGAAAATACTGTGTCGATCATATTACTCTCCAAAATATGAAAACTATATTGAATGTCTATAAATTTGTATTCGACTCAGTTAAATTAGTCACTAAATAAGTATTGTGTAATCAAATTAGTTTTTTAAGTTCGTGGCATGAAGATTAATATGAGGGATAAAACATATATTTAGAGATTTTAGACATAATTTAATTTTATTGTTCAAAGAGTAAAATGACTGCAATTATGTCTTTTGGAGAATAATTTAAATATTTATTTATTGAAAATATAAATATCTAGAAGTGTCTGGCTATCAACCCTACACGTATAACGTATTGATAGATCAATTTCTCACAGTCAAAATTTGACAAACACTTCTTTAGCACACAATAGCTAGTGATAATAAAGTTTGAATTCAAAAGAATTAACAATTGAAGCGAGTATCTCGATTAAAATGTCGCAAAACAATTGAGCTGCAATAATTTTTTTTTTTTTGAAGTAATAGGTCATACATTTTGCCTTTTCCTTACTTTTTCTTATCCTATCACAATTTATACAAAAATAATTAATTCTTTCTCACTCTTTTTTTTTTTTTTTAATTTACGGTTATTCCTAGACGCCTTACTTTTACCATAAATAGGGAGGGAGAACGTGTCGGAGTAAGTGTAAAACGAAAATTGAGTCAAAATAAAAAAGAGAGAAAGTTTAAAATTAATTCTAATCTTTTTGTAAAGTATACTTTTTAAAATATAAATAAATATTAATTACAAAATTATATGTTTATAATTTTTTTTTAAAGTTTGATATGTGTCTGTTCAATGAGATATTACATAATTTAATCGTTAGATTTATTTAAGAGTTTAATAATCATGTATTGTCAGTGCAAAAAGTTTTACATTATCAACCAATAAAAAATCACCATTGATATGACTTTTAAAGTATTTATTATAAGAACAAAATTTAGATACATTACCTTAGGTATTGTTGGTACTGTTCTCCAATCAGAATTAGGGATTTATCTCGATAATTTACGAAATTCTTTAATACATGCTTTTATCACGCGGAGTACTGAGATATATCCCCAATTCTTATTGGAGAATAGCGTCAACAGTACCTACAATACTGTATCTAAGTTTTGTCCTTATTTTAAAAGCAACAAACTTACAATAAATAGTGGTTTGTAATTAGATGACAGTGTAAACTATTTTACACTGTCAGTGTATAGCCTGTTTTCTCTTTGTTTAATCATATTTTATAAAAAATTAATAACTTTAAATTAAAACATTTCTTTTTTAGAGTAAAGTGAAAAAACTAAAATCACCAATTGTCAAATCAATAAGTAAGATTTAAACAACTACATAAGTGTGTATGCATCTAATCATAATCCCAATTGTTAATGTTTTAATTAACAGCTATAACACATTATTTAAAAATAAAATAAAATGAATCTCCCACTTTAAAATAATTAAATCTTTTTATAAATAATTATTAAGTGGAGTGTTTAACATTATTCATAAAGTAAGCAAATTTCTTCCTTTATTGATCATTGAGTTTAATTTTTATGTATTGTTAGTATAAAATTTTGACACTATTAACTAATCAAAAATCATAATAGGTATGACTTTTAAGATAGATTTCGTAAAAGTCAACTAACTTACTATACATTTCAATTTATGATTGAATGACCATGTAAAACTCTCTCTTACACAGCCAACACATAGAATTTACTCTTAATTAATTATTAATGTGCTTTTAATGTAATCATACAATTTTTTTTAGTTATAGTTTTGCGGATCATTGTCCTTAAAATAACACTTAATAATAGAAAGTTTTCATTGAAAAATGTAATGTTTAATCTTACAATTATATAAAACCCATTAGGGTCGGCTTACTAGTGAATGTTGAAGTAATTTAAATGAAGTCTTAAGTTTAAACTTTATTATCATCATTGTATATATAAAAAAATCTCACAAATATATATCCACCATGATTCTGATACAAACATTTTATTTATAATTTCTTAAATTTTTTTTACATTAAAGATATTTATCAATCGATAATTGAAGACTAATTCTTTTAAGTCATAAAAATCATCAAAGTGAGAGAAATAATTTTGTAATAAATAAGAATTACAAACATTCCTGAAAAATAATATTTATTAAATTTGTTTTAAATAACATATCAAATATTCTCAATTTTAGATTCTTAAGAAACTAGAAGTTTTTCCCCCAGGTGTACCAAATACCCCCTTAAGATTACAAATGACAAAACAGTTTTGTATAATTGTGCCTCCAGTAAATGATAATTAAATTATTATACTGATAAAATAAATTTAATAATTTATCGTTAAATTATATATTAATAGTGTCTCAAGTGGTAAATAAATTAGAGCTTAATAAAATCTCTGTAAAGTCATAAATTCAACTTTGGGAGAAAACACTTAAGAATCGGGAGAACAAATTTAATACAGTGAATTATAAAATGTCCTTGTTTAAATCGATAATAATAATAATAATAATAATAATAATAATAATAATAATAATAATAATAATTGTTTCATTATTTTTAAATTTTCAAATAAAAATTTAATAATATATTAACATCTAATACTAATTAACAATAGTGTATAACCAGTGTTATAACAGCTAGACCGTACCAGCAAGGTAATCAATTAAGAGTGTTTCTGAGCAGATTTATAGTTACTTTTACTGATTAATTAAAATTTTTGATAAAATCATTTATATGAACCTGAATTCAACCTGATTAAAGCCCAATTAATTTATAAGATAACAAAACTACAATTAAAATAGTATTTTACAATATATATTGTTGAATACAAATTTAGAGACATAGCATATAATTTTTGTACTTTAGAGACTATAAGTAATTGATATAGTATTTTTTTACAGGCTAGCTTGACTATTTGTTTTATTGTTAATACCAAGCAAAATTTCCGAGCAAACCATTCTGTGATGATCCAGAGTTACGGTGAGTAAGCTATTTCTTATTTACGGCCGACAAACGTTTGATACCTTTCACCATCTCTCTCCCTTGATAGTTACATTTGCCGGTTCATATTGTCTATTAGGTTAGGGACATGGTTCTCACAGGTACTATTATTACTAGCGAGTTTGGCATCGAGGTACCTGCTGCCAATTCCTTCAACTTCACCAATCAACTTCGGTATTTCATCATTTTCAAAACATTTAACTAAGGCTTGTTTGGAAAGGGTTGTAAATTTTCAGTTTTTGATTTTCAAATTTAAATTTGAAAACAAAATATGTTTGAATAAAAGGGAGTTAAAATGATTTTTATAATTAAATTAATTTTAAAACTATTTTAACTCATTTAGAGATAGAAAAAAAAAGGTCCTAGTTCTAGTTTTAAATTTTCAGAAGAAGAGTTACATTGTTCCTTTCAATACTTCCCAGTCCCCCATCTTTGTCCTTCTCCACTATAACAGCATATGGCTCGAGGCCCATGGACAGTTTGTTGTTTAGCCTGCAATCTATATGGACCCAGCCCTACAAATGAGACTCGTTTAAAACATAGGCTTTTTCTAACTTGGTCTGCATAACCTACGAGTTTGGTCTGTGGGTTAACAAGCTGATCCAATGACCATCATTTTCTTTAGAATAGAAATTAAATTTAATAATTGTTGTATTTCATTGGGACTTTTTATATATATTTGGTTGATGTATTAGATGCATTTGGTAATGTTAGTTATTGGTAAATGGTAATGTCATTTCTGCTCTCCTTTTTTATTGTCTCATTTTAATTATTTAGAGTTTTTGTTGATTTTAGTTTGTGCTTAATTAGTACATTATAATATTATTAAATTTAATCAATTATTAACAAGTAACAACTCACAAAAAGAAAAGAAAATAACCATAATTTACACTTTTTATTTAATTTTCTTTTTTATAGTCAATTTTACATTTTTTTCGAAATATTATTATTTTTTTATCTTTGGATCATGGGCTAGCCCATTTAATTGCGGGGTGAATGCAGACTAAGAAAATAAAGTCCATTTATTTTGCAAATTGGCCTAATATGTTAAAAATGCGGCTCAACGCACAAAGACCTTAAATGGGTCAAGCTGGCTCGTTTACATATCCACTGTATTCTCCACCTCCTGACCAGTCATTTTTGTCTCATGTTTAGTCTTTTTTGCATTTTGTTTAGTCTTTGCCTCTAACTAATTAGTCTCCATTGTGGCTACCACACTCTTGTTAGTGAGTTCCCCTCCCCTAGCCTTTTCACCACCTACATCCCCTCCCCTGGTGACTCCACCCCTTACTTCTCACCCACTATTTTTGCCACCACCTACAACTCCCCTTTCTACGACACCTCCATCGATAGTTTCTCCAACCACATTGACCCTAATGCCTCAGTTAACTCCACTAGACATGACCCTGTATAAGACCTTTGCCAACATCCCCCTCATCACCTTATGTTTTTAACTTTCCATCAAATAAAAATAATCAGGTACTATTTAGGATGCAAATAAAATCTTCTTTTCTTTTTTGCTTTGCCCTTACTTCAGGTCCTCTCACCACAATCTCATGTAAACAACTTCACATATTTTTAGTGAACTTTTTAAAGGAAAATTTTAAAATTAATAATTTTTTAAAACTAGAAAAAAAAACTGAAACTACAAACTAAAAATCAAAACTTATTTTAATTTTTAAAAATGTAAAATCTTAAAACTAAAATCCACCTAAATAGGACCTAAAATGATTGTCCTTAAGACAATTTAGATTGAACACAATCCTAGCCTAGACTATTAATGCCAGCTCTATCTCAAATTAGATGTAGGCCAAAAATTCAACAACCAAAAATAATAATAAAATGAGATGGTTATTGCATTGCAGATCATTTAAAAATTTAGCCATATAAATATTGCATTCAAGAGTTAGATTGTAATACACCAAAATTTTATTATGCAACTAATAATATTAATAATTTTTTGATTTTTAGGGGATTTTAAACCTCATTTATTATAAGTTTTAACTCTTTTTTCACAAATAAATGAATTTTAGAATGGAATATGTCATCTATTTTATTTTCTAATTTTTTATTAGGACTTTTGTTTTTTTATATCTTTAGGAAATAGAAGAAATATTAGTACTCTAATGGATAAAAAAGAAGACCAAAAGAGTAGCCAAAAAGAAAAATTTAAGGGTATTGAACTTGTCTCCTTAGTATAAGTTGTACGAGCCATATATAAAAGATAAGAAACGAGAGGATTAGGGGATTTTTCTCCATTCTCTAATTTTTTCCTATAAGTTGTACTAGCCATATATAAAGTTTGTTTTCCTATCTTTTTGTTTGTATTCTATTTTTTTAATGTTTCTTGAGACTTGATTACTCTTATATTTTTAATCACTACACCAAAACTGGCTTTTAGTGGTAGTTTTATTAAAGTATACTGGTGGTTCAAATTGCCACTAAACCAACTACTGGCGGTTACCAAAATGACGGGAAATATGTCACTTTAAATCCATACAACAACATTTTTGAGTAATTGGCGAAATAATAGTCGACAGGAATGAAATAAAATGCTGGTGGTTTTAGAACTGCCACTAAGTAATAGAATGCTGGCAGTTTTACAACCGCCACTAAGTAATTAGAATGTTGGTAGTTTTAAAACCACCACTAAGTAATAGACTGCTAGCGGTTATGAAACCGTTACTTAGTAATAGACTGTCGTGTTTTTGAAACTGCCACTAAGTAATAGAATGTCATTTCATCAAATAGAATGACCCTTAACTTATCCCTCTTTACAAGCACACATCACGTAATTCAATAATGTAAACACTAAATCCAACAAATCATGAACAAGATCAAATTTCTCAAAACAAAGAACATGTGGTATAAATCTAAATAGATTTTAAGCATTGTGACATTTCAGGATAGTAGAATCAACACCATAACAATCAGGTAACCTAGAAAGTCTTATGCAAAATTGAAGCACTGTGAAAATGAATCAATCTAATGCAAATCCAACATCCAAATTCAAATGGCAGAAGAAGCAAATAAATATTGGTTTTGAAAGTGGAAATATTAACCTAATACTTGAAAAACCACTCTAGTAAGGGGAATGTTACAAAGCTATGCGTTGATGATGGGTAAAGCACAAGATGCAACAAAGGAATTGTCAGAGAACCTATTTGAAATATGATTAAAGTCATATAAAGAATATCAAACAAAAGGTATTGATAATTTAACCAATATTGACACAACAACTAATTTGACATAACAAGCCATTGGCACAATAGCCAAGTTGATATGAAAAAAGGGCAATTGCAATTTGCAGCTCTACATATTTGTTCAAGCTAAGTCTTGTGGTTTACTAATACTTTTTTGTAAAGGTCAACTATATTGTTATTTGGTTCTTGAATAGTTATAAGTTGGGATGGCTTTTTTCTTCAACATTGAATAAAAGCAATTAAAACTTCCTGGTAAAATACCTATTTAGCTCAATAGCATCAAGTTGACTGTTATAGATAAGCTTTTCAAGCCTCTCATCATTAAGAATGACATGTTCTTTCCCAATATCCACTGAATATCCCAAAATAGGTACATTAAGCAGCTAAGCAACTAGAATGAGAGAAAAGGCCAAACAAAAACTGAGTTAGAGCAAAGTCACATATTTGATGTTGTGCATGTAAAATTTTAAATCGTCCAAAACAGAAAAAGGCAATGTTCAAAAAGTGAGGTGTTTCATGTCTAGCAATCTTGTCTTGATAATTAGAAAAAGTTTTCAGAACCAAAGACGTATGAAGCATCTAATCCCTCAAAGTTTTGAAGATAACAAAGGTTATTAAATTTTAGAGTACTTGTTTATGAGCAGCTATTTAAGTCTCGTTATATAGTGGAAGGTTTTTGACATGTCCAACATGCTATATGAAAACTTGGCGTTCAATGCGCCACTTCAATCAAGCGTCCAAAGCGCTTTTTTGCAATATTTGTCCAAAGTCACGCTTTCTTTTAAGCATCCTATATTGTCCAGATGACTTTTCTTAAATATTTCTTGAAATTTTGACTAAGTCTGACATGATCTGTCCCATTTATTTTTTTGTATGATCTAACATTTATATCTCTTAGCATTTAATGAAAAGCAAGATATTTTTGTAAATTAGTACAGTTATGCAGAAAAATAAGTCAACTTATTAAGCTGTCAAACCAAAAGGAATGTTCAGTATAAGTAGCATTGTATCACAGATCTACACCTTCTGCTTTGGTGCAATACAAAAGTTGTTTGGTTTCTCTTTCTCTTGCAAACTTGAAACACACTCAACCATGAAGATTATGCATCAAAACGTGTTCCTTAAGAATGAAGTCCTAAGTCTCAACGACCATATTCTCTGAGGCTATAAAAGCAAGTTTGGAGAAAATGAAAAGCAAGCAATTCTCTCCTTCACCTTGCTGGACGAGCTTGGAATACGATAATTTTCATATTTGCAAAGTGTTTGTAACTGAACTTAAACTTTCATATCCTCACACTATGAGTTAATCTCTTATAACAACTTTATCTGTGTTGTGAAAGCCTGAAGAGGCTTAGTGACTAAAGAATACTATGGTTTTAAGTGATATTGGGTTGATCACTTTTGTATGACCTTAAGAGGTAGTTAGAATACTTGCTTGTAGCTATGAGGTTGGTTAGTATAAATCCTTTTGAAGGAAGGTACTGGACGTAGCTCAATTTGAGTGAACCAGTATAAAATCTTTTGTGTGCTTTTCCTTCTCTTATCCTTACACATGTTTTTAGTTGAACATTATTTCATAATAACTTTTTTTTTACAAAAATAAAAATTGTATTAAAAGTCACTAACACACAATTTAACCCCCTGCCCCATTCTTATGTGTTGTTTTCCTTTTCAGTTGGTATCAAAGCTCAACTTTTAGTGGTTAAGCATCTAACAGTGCAAAGGTAAAAAGATCCTGAGCACGTGTGGATAACAAAGGACAAGCAGTTAACAAACAACCTTTCTTCAAAGGTCAAAAGTTTGACTACTGGAAACAGAGGATGATAGCCTTCTTTGATGCATATCACATTGATATGTGAGATGTTATAGAGACAGGCAACTATCTTCTTGTTGATAAGGACGGAGTAGAACTGTCAAGAGGTCAGTGGACAGAAGGACATAAACAGAGGTATCTGCTAAACTCTAAAGGTCGAAATGTCATTATGTGTACCTTGTCTGAATCTGAGTAAGAGAAGGTAGATAACTTAAAAAATGCTAAAAAGATGTGGGATACTCTAGCTTTTGCTTACAAGGGTACCTCACAAGTAAAAAGATCTAAGCTAAGTCTGCTCGTACAACAATACGAGTTATTTACAATGGAGGAAAATAAAACTATTGAACTTATGTTTGTTAGATTTCAAACTATTATAAATAAATTTAGATCTCTAGGTAAAACTTATGATAACTATGATCATATTGACCAAATCTTGAGAAGCTTGCCTAGACATTGGAGACCACAGGTTACAGCCTTGAGAATGTCCAAGGACCTAACAACTCTCTCTATGGAAGAGCTGCCTGAAACACTCAAAGTGCATGAGTTAGAACTGAAGGACTGAGAAGAGGAAAGTCCCTGGCTCTAAGCGAACAGCGTCCAGTAAAAGGGTCATCATCCAAGGCTTTAAATGTGGAATAATCTTTTGAGGAAGCATCCAAAGAAAAAGATTATGATGAAGATGAGATCTCTTTTATATCCAGGAAGATACAGGCAATGTGGAAGAAGAAAGAAGGATCTAGAGCCATAAACTTCGCTAGAAAATTCAATAAGGAATCCAAGGAAAAGAGTCCACCTGTCTGTTTTAAATGCAAAAAGCCTAGACACTTCAAAGCTAATTGTCCAAGCTTACAAAAAGAGAAAAAGAAGAATTTCTTTAAAAAGAAAAAGAAAGGACTTACGATAACATGGAAAGATATGGACGTGTCCTCATCTGAAGAAGGAGAGGAAGAAGCAAACTTATGTCTTATGGTAGAAACAAGTCCAGAAAGCTCAGAGAACGAGCAAGAAGAAGATGAGGTAAACTGCAATGACTTAACTGCTTTCCAAGAGGCATATAGTGAACTGCTTTCTAATTCTTCAACTCTCTCTATTGGTTATAAAGAATTGAAAAGAAAGTTTTCAGAAGGATCAAAAGAACTTGATTTGCTCAAAAAAGATTATGAAAATCTTATGAGAGAGAATGAAAAATTAAAAATAGAAAAATCAAAAGATTTCTCTAAGTGAAACCTCTTGATGAAGCAATATAACTTCAGAAGGAAGTAAATCACTTAAAAGAAAGCCTATCCAAATTTGTCATGGAATTGAAAACTTGAACAAAATTCTATCTTATAAACGAAGTCTACATGACAAATCTGGATTTGGATTTAAGGAAAAGAAAGAAGCCTCTAGAACAACTAAAGCTATTGTATTTTGTGAGTATTGTGGTAAAAATGAACATGAATCATCCCTATGCATTCATCGTGCAGTTGAGAAGGCATCCATTGCCTTCAGAACTAACAAGAAAGGATCCAAGTCCATTTAGGTACCTAAATCTATGATTATTCCTATTTCAAAATTGCTTAACAACAGAAAAGAAACCCTAGTTTTGGTACTTGAATAGTGGGTGCTCACGACACATGACGAGAGAAAAATCTATGTTCCAAAGCCTCCAATGAAAGAATGGTGGATGGGTCACTTTTGGAGAAAATCAAAAGGGCAAGATAGTGGGGATAGGTAAGGTTGGTAAGCATCCTTTTCCCTCTATTGATAACATTCTCTACATTGAAGGACTTAGACACAATCTACTGAGCATAAGTCAATTACGTGACAGTGGACATGATGTTTCCTTTAACAAGGATGAGTGTATAGTCAAAAACAAGATCCTTATTGTTTTCCACAAAAAAGGCAAAGCAATCTTTACAAGATTGACTTAAGTGATCTAACAAATCAAAATGTATCATGTCTACTGTCCATTAAAGGAGAATCAATTGATTTGACATAAGAAACTTGGACATGCAAGCTTGAGATTAATCTTAAAGCTAAATAAGCATAACCTCGTGAGAGGTCTTCCAAATCTTATGTTTAAATCTAATGTTCTCTGTGATGTATGTCAAAAGGGAAACAAGTTAAAAATTCCTTTGTTTCAAAAAAATATTGTTTCCATTTTTAATTGTCTTAAGTTATTACATATTGATTTGTTTAGACCTTTTAGAATGGCCTCACTCAGTGGAAAGTGCTATGGATTAGTTGTTGTGGATGATTATACTAGATACACATGGATTATGTTTTTAGGACACAAGGATGAGTCTTTTAGAGTCTTCTCTATATTTTGTAAAAGAGTTCAAAATGAAAAGGGTGTTTGCATAACTTCTATAAGAAGTGATCATGGAGGGGAGTTCGAAAACGAAAGTTTTCAAAGGTTTTGTGAGAAGAACAAAATTCTCCACAATTTCTCTGCACCGCATACACTCCAACAAAATGGTTTGGTGGAGAGAAAGAATAGGTCATTGCAAGAAATGGCTAGAACCATGTTACACGATAACTTAACTTCTAAACACTTTTGGGCTGAAGCTGTAAACACAGCATGTTATTTGCAAAACAAAATATATATTAGAACCATTCTAAAAAAGACTTCTTATGAATTGTGGAAAGGATGAAAACCCAATATATCATATTTTCATCCTTTTGGATGTCAATGTTTCATTTTGAACACTAAGGGCAACCTTGGAAAGTTTGATTCTAAGTGTGACAGTAGAATATTGTTAGGATGTTCTAAAACGTCTAAGGCATATAGAGTTTATAACTCTAGAACCTTAACAGTTGAATAAGCTGTTCATGTAAGATTTAATGACAATAAGCCTGATAGAGAACTATTAGAGTTAGATGAATCTTTCGTAGATATGAGACTGGATGATCACAAAGAACCAGCGTTTAATACATCTCTAGACGGCTTGTCAAAGGATAAACCAATAGAGCCCACTGGACGGAACTGGTAGATAAAGAATTATCAACCAGAAGATCAAATCTTGGGAGAAGTACATGATTGTGTCAGAACCAGATCAACCTTTAAGGAGCAAGTTCATGCCACTTTAATTTCTTAGATGGAATCGTAAATGGTAGATGAATCTCTGTTAGACAAAGGATGGATCAAGGCCATGTAAGAAGAGCTAAATCAGTTTAAGAAAAATGATGTATGGAAGTTGGTCTCTCTACCCAAAGACAAGTCATTAATAGGAACAAAGTGGGTATTCAGAATCAAGTTAAACGAGGTAGGTAAAATTATGAGAAACAAAGCTAGACTTGTAGCTCAAGGTTACTCACAACAAGAAGGTATAGACTTTACTGAAACTTTTGCACCTATAGCTCGATTAGAAGTCATTCGCATTTTACTTTCATTTGCTGCAATAGTAATAGAAAGCTCTATCAAATGGATGTAAAAAGTGCCTTCCTAAATGTTATAATAAATGAAGAAGTTTATATGAATCAACCTCTTGGTTTTGAGAGTGATGCTTTTCCTTATTATGTTTTTTAACTCAAAAAGGCTTTATATGGACTCAAACAAGCTCCTAGGGCTTAGTATGAGAAACTAAGTTCTTTTATTTTAGAAAATGGTTTCACAAGGGGGAAAGTAAACACCACTGTATTTTACAAAAACATAAACTCACATTTTATCATTATGCAAATATATGAGGATGATATCATATTTGGTGCTACTAATGAAGCTCTATATAGAGATTTTTCTAAGCTTATGATGACAGAGTTTGAGCATGATGGGAGAATTAAAGTTCTTGGGATTGCAAATAAAGCAAACAAGCAAATAGCATATACATACACCAAACTAAGTATGCTAAAGAATTACCCAAGAAATTCAAGATGGATGATGCCAAAGAAATGAGCATTCTTATGCATCCATTTTCAGTAGTTGGACTGGACGACATATCCAAAAAGGTAGACCAAGCCACATATAGAGGTATGATTAGATCCTTATTATATCTCACTGCGTCTAAACCAGATATTATGTTTAGTGTATCTTTTTGTGCTCGCTTTCAATCTGATCCAAGTGAAGTTCATCTCAATGTTGTTAAAAGAATATTTAGATACTTAAAAGGGACTACTAACCTTGGTTTATGCTTTAAGCCAAATAAACAAGTTAGTTAGATACTATGATGCTAATTATGCTAGAGACAAAATAAAACAAAAAGCACCAGTAGAGGATGTCACTTCATTGGTGGCAATCTTGTTTCCTGGACCAGTAAACGACAAGGAACAATGACCTTATCCACAACAGAAGCAAAATACATATCAGCAGCATGTTGTTGCTCACAGCTTCTATGGATCAAACATCAACTAGAAGACTATAGTATCTGTGAGAGTAAAATTCCAATTCTTTGTGACAATACTGCTGCCATCAATCTTTTTAAAAATCCCATATTGCATTCTAGAGCCAAGCATATTGAAATTAAACACCACTTTATAAGAGATTGTGTTTAGAAAGGGGTTATTGATATTCAATTCATTAATACTAAAAATCAGCTAGTAGACATATTTACAAAACCGCTTCCTAAAGATAAACTCGTTCATATATGAGAACGTCTTGATATGGAGATTATAAATGAATGAATAATTTCATATGCATACATCTAGAGGATTGACCGTCCAATGGAATGTAGCATCCATTCTCATGACAGCGTCCATTATGCATGTGTCCATTAGTTTGAGTAGTAAGCGTTCATAGTTGAAGCAACGCTCTTATCAATAATATATAATCATGCTTTTACTGACAATAATTTGAAATAAATGCTTTATTCCTTATCCGAGTCACATCTGCGCCACAACTAACATCGAAAATTATGCACACGTCTTATATCTAAACTCACCTTTATTATGCACTTTCTCTATCTTCAAAAAATTCAAAATACTACCAAAGAGACAAAACCTTTCAGTTACTTTTCTCCATACTCAAAACACTTATCCCACTTCTTTTGCAAAACCTAAACCCTAGCTTTCTTTGATATCTCTCTTCTCCCTCGCCTCTTGAAAATCCTCAAACATTCAAACCCTAAACCTTTTTTCCTTAACTAATCAGTCATGGTTATTGTAACACCCCTACTTTTATATATTAAATTATTCTGTACGTTTAAAAAAAAAATTTTAAGTCATCAATGTATTTAGAACAATTAATAATAATTTTAGAAAATTTTCTAGAATTTATTGAGATAATTTTTGTAAAATGACAAAAATACCCCTGGTTGACTGTGGGAACCAACCGGAGACTTTTTGACCTCAAAATATTTTGAAAATTTTATATTAAGTATATCTCATTATAAAACTTTATTTTGAAAGAAAAGTAGTGAAAAATATAACAATCCTATTTCAACTCTTCTAGTGTTTTTTTTAATATTTGGCAATGCAATTCTGAAAAATCAGAAAAGAATTTCAAATTTCTGACTCCTACCATTTAGCTCAAAAATTCAAGAGCTATTTAATCATGATTTTTAATAATTTTTCTGAGCCGGAGCCTAGAGAAATTAGAAAATGACAATTTTGTCCTTACTTCTTAGTATTAAGGGTTGACATGAGGAAAAGATTCAATTGACATTAAAATGTTAATTTGAGCTTGGAATTATGTCATATATATTAAAATATAATTTTGAAATTTTTTGGGAATTTTCTGGAATTCTTGTGTAAATGACCAAAATGCCCCTAGGTGTCTAATAAGTCGGTCAGTACTGGTTTGATATCCAAAAAGGGTGAAAATAGTAATTTTAGTTTATTTATGGGTAAAATACTTAATTTTATAATTTTCATAAAAATTTTGGTATTTATTGAATTAAAATGGATTTTCTATGAATTTTCTAGCTTAAAAATACAAAATAAATACATATAATTTGAAATAAATTAATAAAAATTAAAATTAATTATTATAATTTTATTTTTGATGAAAAATAATGTATTTGTCGATTTTTGCATTAAAATGTATTATTTTGATATTAAAAGCTAATTTCTCAAGTTTAGGCATTTTTATTGGTACTGGTTAATTCACCTATAGATAAAATTTGACACATGGAGGCTTGGGACAGCTGGTGGAGCACATCCCCAACCCTAAAATAGGTGATTCACCACCTATTTGGGATATGTGTCCCTAAATTGGATTAAAAATAAATAAAATTGGATTTATGACATAACAGTAACATAATGGATGATGTAAAATGGTGGGACACCTAAGCCCCCTCTTCCTCTATAATACCACCATCCATGGAGAATATTTTCACCATCCTTCTCCTCCATAAGATAGAGAGCCTCTCTCTCTAAAATCTTCTCTCTCTAGAAATTTTTCTTATTTAGTTTTTATGTTAAAATTTTGCTAGTTTTCAACTAGTAGAATTCTCCTCCTAGAAGCTCTGCGCCAATAATTTCATTCTCTTCATCAACCACTTTAGAGGTAATGGGGGGAGTGGGGTTGGTTCTAAATTACTGTCACTTTGTATGTTAGTAGAAAGGGTTTTCCCCTAAACCCGTTTAAGCTTAAGTTTTATTATATTATTATTGTTTAATGTTAAACTTTAATTTTTGCTAAGTTGTTACTTTGCCCAAATTTATATTATTAAATCATAATTACTAAATTGTTACTCTGCTCAAATTTAAATTATTAAATTATACTTGCTAAGCTGTTACTCTGTTTAATTTTAGAAAATTAAAATGCACTTGCTAAGCTGTTACTCTACTCAATTTTAAAAAATTAAAATGTAAGGCAGGGACCCACTTGCGGAGGTCTTGGGGGTAGGCATCGAGTGGTGAAGGTCTCAATGGCCAGGGTAGCGCCCTTGAGCCGGGATATTCGCTTAACCAAACTCGATAACCCTGACAATTGCTCAGCATTCCAGGATTGGTTTGAGAGTATACCTCTATAAATGGATATCCTAACTATTATTTTCCTCAATGATAACGAGGACTGTACCACGTAATGATGTTGAGAGAGGTATATGTACTCCTAATCACTTCTCGGGTTCTATTGAGAACTATTACCCACTAATGGGAAGTATGGATCCATACCTAGTCAAGGATAGTTTGATACAACTTAGAATGACCTTAGGATCCATTTTGTTGTCAGTTGTGTTTTAGGTTTGTTTTATGGTAGATTTCCTACCATACATGTAAAAGTGATTTTAGAACAAACACCTCACTCCATTATTTTCTTCTGTGTATGATTGATCGTGATTATTGAAGACGACATTAACGCTCCGTGATGCTGAGTATGAGATAGAAAACATTTCAACGGGGAAGGACTTGAAGACCTATAGTATTTTCTTTTTGTATGAGGGATAGGGTAGATAAATACTGCTCTGTATAGGATCTTTTAGATGTATATATTGGGCTAGGTAGTATATGTCTTTCAATGTACTTTTTGTTTTTTGACTGTTATGTATTACTCAAACCATGATGTACCGTTTGATATATATATATATATATATATATATATATATATATATATATATACACACACACACATAAGCAGTTTTATCATTTCACTTCTATTTCTAAATTCTGTTAAATTTAGAAATTTTCTCTTATAGAATAAAAAAAAATAAAATTCTCACATTTTCATCAACTTAAATTAATAATTAAATTAATATGAATTATATGTAAAATTAAAGAGTGTTACAGTTGTCGAAAAGGAAGACTCTTCTATGAAGGCAGTTACAAGGGTGAAAAGTTCTAATCAAGATGAAACCATCGTTCTATTAAAGAACAAGTTCAATATTGACGCCCTTGACGAGATGGGTGTGAAGGTGAAAGATAATCTTATTCGGTGTAGGATTCTCAACTACTTTCGATTGAATGAAATCATCTACCCAGAGTATATCAAAAGATTCTGGAGGACTGGATAGTTTCTAAAAAATAGTGCGATTGGCATTGTTTTGGGAGTAAAGGTAATAGTTGATCTCGGGAGCTCTCACAAGCCATTGGATGTGAACTGTCACACCACTATTTTTCCTAAATATTTATTTCTAGAGAATCAGATGGGAATCTCAACAATTTGATCCCTATGGTTACATTCGTATTAGTGAGTAATACTTAGTTTAGACTTGTAATAATTTTGGAGAACAGAGCTCGAAAATAAGTAAAATGACTGTTTCATCTCTAAAAAGCTAGATAATATAATTAATAGAAAAAAATAGATAAAAGTGTTTAAAATTTATTTTTAAGTCATCAATATACTTATAATAATTAATAATAATTTTAGAAATTTTTGAAAACTTATTGAGATAATTTTTGAAATGACAAAAATACCCTAGTTGACTGCGGGAACCAACTAGAGACTTTTTGACTCAAAATATTTTGAAAATTTTATAAAATGTATAAATCATTATAAAAATTTATTTTGAAAGAAAAATAGTGAAAAATACAACAATCCTATTTTTTTTTTCAACCGTTTTTCTAATATTTAACGATTTAATTTCAAAAATTGGGAAATTTTTTTTCAAAATTCTGATTTTCACCATTCTGCTCAAAATTTCAAAAGCTATATAATTATGATTTTTAATAATTTTTCGAGCTGGAACTCGGAGAAATTAGAAAATGACGATTTTGTCCCTATTTCTTAACATTAAGTATTGGCATGAGAAAAAGATTCAATTGGCATTAAAATATTAATTTGAGCTTGGAATTATGTCATATATATTAAAATATAATTTTAGAAATTTTTTGGGAATTTTTTGAAATTTCTATGTAAAATGACCAAAATGCCCCTAAGGGTCTATAATCCTAACCAGTATTAGTTTGATTTCTAGAAATGGTTAACATGATAATTTCAGTTTATTTATAGGTGAAATATTTAATTTTAGAATTTTCATAAAATTTTGATATTTATTGAATTAAAATAGATTTATTACGAATTTTTTAGCTTAAAAATACAAAATAAATAGATAGAATTTGAAATAAATTAATAAAAATTAAAATTAATTATTAGAAACTTATTTTTGATGGAAAATAATATAGTTGTATAGTGTCGCAACCAGGGTCGCGGCAGAACGGCAAAAAAGAGTTTAAAAAAACAAGGAGTCACCACCAATATTTATTAAGGGCAAACATTGGAAAAATCTAAAAAGAAAATAGTCTACAAAATCAGATTTTGGGTTCGGGAGTCAATTACGCGTAAGGAAGGTATTAGCATCCTACGACGTCCGTCATAAAGACGGTTACCTCTAATTAATTAAGCAAATTATAAATGACTTTTAAAATATTTATCTCTTCCTAAAAATAATTTCAAAAAGAATTTTATTTATTATAAAAAAATATTTTTATTGTATCTTAAATTTTATTATTTTTGAGATCGATAGGAGTGGGCCCCTGCTCCTACGTATCTCCCGGTGCAATGGAGAATCAGACTCACGTAGTTCTTTTGTAGAAAATATTTGTGTGTTGTCATTTTTTAATTTTGTTTATTAAATTTTAAGATTTCTGAATCGTCACGGCTCATACGTCTTAAAAATAGAATCAACAGAGGTGTACACCCAAGCTGTTGCAACTTGTGCCTTAACATCTCAAGATTAAGAAGATGTCACATCCAATTAATCCTTTTCTCTATTTAAGATATTTTAAAAATATATAATATTCCTAATTAAAATAACAATAAAAACATAGAGAAAAAGTAATAATAACAATAATGTCTTTTATTTTTTGCAGCAATTTAATTTTGATTTAACATTTTTAATTTTAGAGAGGAGTTTAACAATCAAGTTGTCACAACTTGTGCCTCAAAACCTTAGGATTGTCACAATTTTATATAGGGGAAGGAGAAGATGCATGGTTGTAGATTGTCCAATGTGGAACTTCTAAGTGAAGGGAAGGTAAAAGGGAAGGAATGTGGAACTTGAGTTTTTTTATGATTAAATGGCCTGCTTTAGGGTTGATTTTCATCAAGATAGAAGTTGATTTTGGGTTTTGAGGTAGATATATGAGTTGTAGATCTTTCTACAAGCTTTTCAACGATGCAAAGAACACCTCAAACGAACAAGTATAACTCAAGATATGACATTGCCTTTCCATGGTATTCATCATAAAAAAAGAGCTTTTTTCCTTCAAAACTTCTCTTATTTCTTTTTTCCTTTCCTTTTATATTTTATTTTCATTTACCCGGACAAAATTGGGTGTTCACATATAGTTTCACATTAAATTGTATTATTTTGATATTAAAAGCTAATTTTTCAAGTTTAGGCGATTTGATCGATATTGGCTAATTTACCTAAAAATAAAAATCGACACATGGAATTTTGGGACAACTAGTGGAGAACGTTCCCAACCCTAAAATAGGTGATTCACCACCTATCTTGAATATTTTTCCCTAAATCCAAATAAAAATAAATAAATATCCTTATTTTTGACATAACGCATGATATCATTCTTTGGCCACTTAAACTCCTCCCATCTCCTATAAATACCCGTGCATCTTGGATATTTTTCACACATCCTCCACTCTCTAAAGCTAGCCAAAAATCCACTTGGAGAGTTTCTCTCTCTAGAAAATTTTCTTAGTTTTTATGTTAAAATTTTGTTAGCTTTTAATTAGTATAATTTCTCCTCCTAGAAGCTTTGCACCAACGATTCCATCCTCTTCATCAACCACCTTAGAGGTAATGGGGGGAGTGGGGTTGGTTCTAACTTATTGTCACTTTGCATATTGGTAGGAAGGGTTTTTCCCTAACCCGTTTAGGCATAAGTTTAATTATTATTATTATCATTACATTGTTATGTTTGATGCTAAACTTTAATTTTTATTAAGTTGTTACTCTGCTCAAATTTAGATTACTAAATTATAATTGCTAAGTTGTTACTCTGCCCAAATTTAAATAATTAAATTATAACTATTATGTTATTATTCTGCCAAAATTTTAAGTAATAATATTTAGATTATTAAGTCATTATTCTACTAAAATTTTGGTAATTAAATTGTGATTACCAAATTGTTATTCTACTAAAATTTTGGTAAGTAGTTATACTGTCAAAACTTTGATATTATTATGTAATTTTTGTAAAATAAGGTAGAAATGTTAATTGTACTGGTGCTCAAATAAAATGAACTAGGAAAACCTTTGTTTGAGAAGTGGGAATGTGATAGGCTAGTGAATAATGTAAAGCAAGTGACATGCAGTGGCATGGCATCTTGCTAGGGAAGCTACAGTTTGGTACGTTGAGGAATGAAAGGTAGGGACCCGTTTGCGGAGGTTTTGCGGGTAGGCATCAAGTGATGAAGATCCTAATGGCCAAGGTAGCGCCCTCAAGCCGGGATATTCACCTAACCAAGCTCGATAACCCTGACAACTGCTCAACATTCCATGATTGGTTTGAGAGTATACTTCTATAAATGGATGTCCTAACTGTTGTTTTCCTCAATGATAATGAGGATTGTATCATGTGATGATGTTCAGAGAGGTATATGTACTCCTAGTCACTTCTCAGGTTCTGTTGAGAACTTTTATTCACTAATGGGAAGTGTGGATCTATACCAAGTCAAGGGTAGTCTAATATAACTTAAAATAAACTCTAGGTTCCCCTCTATTGTCAACTGTGTTTTATCTGTATTTTACGATAAAATTCCTACTATACATGTGAAAGTGATTTTAGAACAAATCACCTCATTCCATTATTTTTCTTCCATGTATGTCTGATTGTGATTATTGAAGAAGACGTAAACACCCAATGATGTTGAGGACGGGTTAGAAGACAACCTATGGATGGGAATCTTTAAACTTAGTTTATAGTATTTTCCTTTGTGTAAAGGATAGGGTAGATGGACACTGCTTTATATAGGATCTTTTTGATGTATATATTAGGATAGGTAGTGTCTATCTTTTAATATATTTTTAGTCTTTCTATATTTTATGTCTGTCATGTATTATCAAACCATGATGTACAATTTTACGACATATATATATATATATGTATATATATATACGGTCTTTTTCTTTCATCCTTTACTACTATTTCCAAATTTTGTTTAATTTTAGAACCTTTCTATTGCAAGAATCGAATTTTTTTTATTCATAACAATTAAATAACTAAATTAATACAAACTATGATTAATAAGAATGGGTGTTACATGTAGTAGTATAGAGCAGTTCTTTCCTATCAAGAATGAAAGATGAATTGTTTGTCCTTATATTCTCTATTATGGACGTCCAACCTTGTTACAGAAAATGGTTTGCGCACTCAGTAGAAGACTTTGCTAAGAATAAACCTAATGTTAGTTATGGTGTTTAGTAGAAGTGATTAGTGCATGTTTAGGTAGATTCTGGCTAGGAAGACTTGATTGTTAAGACTGTCCATTGCAACCCACCTCTCTTTCTTGGGAGTCTATCTGGTGTACTATTTCACAAATAACTTTTACTTATCTAACATATGATTTTATTCAAAGCAATGAACTAAACATTAAATTTCTTTTTCAGACAATGGCTGGAAGACCATGACAAGATGCGACCCAACAAACACTTGAAAGAATGGCTATTGTTCTTGAGAATATGAATCAAGGACTAGACGCTAAACCAATAAAATATCGAGGACTAGTAGCTTTTCACTAAAATGACCCACCAACTTTGAAAGGCGAATTCGATCTAGATGGTGCCCAAAACTGGATCACAGAGATCGACAAAATTTTCACGGCTATGGGATGCATTGATACACATAAGGTAACATATGCTACCTTCATGCTGTTTGGAAAGGCTGAACACTGGTGGAAATATGCCAGGCAACAAGAAGAGGCTAAAGGAAGATTAATCATTAGGCAATTATTTCACCAAAAGTTTTTGGGAAAATATTTTCTAGAGGATTTAAGACAAAAGAAGGAAATAGAATTTCTTAAGTTGAAATAAGGAAATATGTTTATTGGGGAGTACGCTACCAAATTCGACGAACTGTCGATGTACTGCCCCTATTTTTAGGAAGGAGTAAATGAAAGGTCATGGTGCTCTAAATTTGAGAGCAGACTGAGACCTGACATCAAGCAAGCTGTGGGTTTTCTTTAAATAGCATAGTTTCCCACCTTGGTGAATAGCTACAAAATTTATGAAGATGACATGAAAGCGAGGCAAGCTTAGTGGAAGAGCGGAGAACCTATAAGAAATAAGAGGCGAAATTTTTTAAAGAGAAGGAAGCCATATAATGTCCCACCTATATCAACTAGCAGATCATCCAGCCAGAAGACTATTGTTGTTAGGAGTTCTAATACTCCTATTCAATGCTACCATTGTGGAGGACCTCACTATTAGCGGGACTACAACAAGTTTGTGATTACCTACTTTAATTGTGGAGAGAAGGGCCACTACAACAACATGTGTACAAAGCCCAAGAAGGAGCAAGGCAATGGGAACAATGGGAAGGCTCTAGCTAGTAGACCTTAAACCAATGGTAGAGTCTTTACTATGAATAGAACTGAAGTGGCCATATCTGATGACCTCATTCAGGGTAAGTGCATTATAAACAATAATATCCTAAATGTACTATATGACTCAAGCGTAACTCATTCATTTATTTCCAATGATTGTGTGAAGCATTTGAATTTGCTTGTTTCACTTTTACCTTATGACCTTGTTGTTTCTTCCCCTACTAATATCCCTGTTGTTATTTCTTGTGCATGTTTAAATTGTCCAGTTATTATAGAAAATAGAACTTTTTCAGTAAATTTGACTTGTTTACCTTTAACTAGATTAGATCTAGTGTTAGGAATGGACTGGTTATCTTCCAACCATGTTTTTTTTAACTATCATGAAAAAGCCCTAATTATCGGATCAAAATCTGAGACTTCTGTGGGATTTGAAATGGTAACTGTTAACCATATAGATGCTCCTTAAAATAAGGAAGCTCAAGTGTTCGTGATCATATTTTCTTTAACAATCTACCTATCGTCAGTGATTTCCCTGACGTCTTTCCCGAAGATATTCTTAGTCTCCTTCCTGAAAGAAAAATAGAATTTGCCATAGACTTGGTACCTGGATCAGGATCTATATCCATAGCACCTTATAAAATGTCCCTTTTAGAGCTAGCAGAATTAAAGAGCAAATAAAGGAACTCTTAAAAAAGCAATTCATTAGACCTATGTTTCTCCTTAGGGTGCTTCGGTGTTGTTGGTCAAGAAGAAATATAGGAGCATGAGATTGTGTGTGGATTATCTCCAACTCAACAAGATCACTATCAAGAATAAGCATCCATTACCTAGGATAGATGACCTTATAGACCAATTGAGAGGAGCGATGATATTTTCAAAGATTGACTTGAAATCTACTTATCATCAGATTAGAGTCAAAGCTAAAGATATACCAAAAACAACCTTTAGAACAAGATATGGACATTATGAGTATTTGGCAATGCCTTTCGGTGTAACTAATGCTCCTACAATCTTTATGGACTACATGAACTAGATATTCCATGAATATTTGGATAAATTCGTGGTAGTCTTTATAGATGATATTTTGATTTATTCTAGAAATCATCAAGAGCAAGAGAAACATCGAAGGATAGTACTGCAAATATTGCGGAAAAGATAGTTGTATGCCAAATTCTCAAAGTGTGAGTTTTGGTTGGAACGAGTAAGTTTTCTAGGACATGTAATTTCAAAAGAAGTGATTTTAGTAGATCCTGCCAAGGTGGAAGCAGTGTTGCGTTGGGAACGACCTACCACAATAACAGAAATACGAAGTTTTCTAGGATTGACATGTTACTATCAAAAATTCATTGAAGGATTTTTGAAGCTAGCTTTGCCTTTAACTAGATTAACCCGCAAAGGGCAATCTTTCGTTAGGACAAAGGATTGTGAAACCAGTTTCCAAGAGTTGAATAATAGGTTAACCATTGCACCTGTGTTACTTCTGCCCGATCCTACTAGAAAGTTTGAAGTTTATTGTGATACATCCAAACAAGGATTAGGTTGTGTGCTGATGAAAAAAGGGAAAGTAGTAGCTTATGCTTCAAGGTAGTTAAGACCCCATGAGATTAATTATCCAACTCATGTTATAGAACTGGTTGTAGTAGTTTTTGTCTTGAAGATTTGGAGGCACTATCTTTATGGTGCCAGATTTGAAGTGTTTAGCGACCACAAAAGTTTGAAGTATTTGTTTGACCAGAAGAAGCTGGATATGAGACAACATAGATGGATGGAATTCCTAATGGATTACGACTTTGAATTGCATTACCACCCTGGTAAAGCAAATGTTGTAGTAGACGCTCTAAGTTAAAAATCCCTACATGTCTCAATGATGATGGTCAAGGAGATGGAAATGATAGAGAAGTTTAGAGATTTATGTTTGGCTATGGAGATAAAACCAATAAGTACTAGTTTTGGAATGCTTCAAATAAGGAGTGAGTTTTTGGAACAGATACGGGAAGCCCAGAATACTGATCAATATCTTCGAGAAAGGTTAGAAGCAAGGACTGAAGGAAAGGAATTGGAGTTTGATCAGGATTCAAATAGAGTCATTCGATTCTAAGGAAGAATTTGTGTACCAGAAAGTGGAGAATTAAGAATGATGATTTTAGAAGAAGTTCACAAGAGCAAACTAAGCATTCATCCAAGTTCTACCAAGATGTACCAAGATTTGAAGAAGTTGTTCTGGTGACCTAAAATGAAAAAGGCTATAATAGAGTTTATTACTTGTTGTTTAGTCTATCAAAAGGCTAAAATAAAACACCAAAAACCCTCTGGAGAATTAGAACCTTTAGACATTCCTGAATGAAAGTGGGACAGCATAGCAATGGATTTTGTAACAAACTTTCCTAGAACAACCTCTAGCCATGATGCTATATGGGTGATTATGTATAGACTAACTAAGTCTGCTCATTTCTTACCCATCAACATTAGGTTTTCTCTAGAGAAGTTGACCTAGTTGTATATCAGAGAAATCATTAGATTACATGGAGTGCCTTCTAGTATAATCTCTGATAGGGATCCTCGTTTCACTTCTAGATTTTGGGAGAGTTTGCAACAAGCCCTAAGGACTAAGCTAAGACTAAGCTCAGCTTATCATCCTCAAACTGATGGACAGTCTAAGAGGACTATCCAATCATTAGAAGATTTACTTAAGGCATGTGTCTTAGAATGGAAAGGTAGTTAGGATTAGTTCTTACCACTGATTGAGTTTACCTATAACAATAACTTTCATTCCAGCATTGGAGTGGCTCCCTATGAAGCTTTGTATGTGAGAAAATGTAGGACTCCACTTTGTTGCTATGAAACTGGAGAATCTCTGATAGTTGGACCTGAGATATTACAAGAAACTACGAAGAAAGTTAAACTAATTCAGCAAAAGATGAAAGTATCACAAGATAGACAAAAAAGCTATTTTGATAAAAGGAGAAAACCCTTTCAGTTTCAAGAAGGAGATCATGTATTTCTGAAAGTTACACCTGTAACTGGGGTTGGTAGAGCCCTAAAATTCCAAAAATTTTCCCCTAAATTTATTGGTCCTTACCAAATCTTTAGAAGGATTGGTCCTATTGCATATTAAATAACCTTACCACCTAATCTTTCTAATATTCATAATATCTTTCATGTTTCCTAACTTCGTAAATATATCTATGACCCTTCATATATCAATGAGCCTAATGTAGTACAAATAAGAGAAAATCTTACTTATGACGTATCCCCAACCAGAATAGAGGATCAAAGGATAAAGCAACTTCAAGGTAAAGAAATACCTCTAGTGAAGGTTGTATGGAGTCAAACTAATGATGGAGATGCAATTTGGGAAGTAGAAAGAAAGATACAAGAACAATATCCTCACCTTTTCATCGGTAAGTGAATTTCAGGGACGAAATTTCTAAAAAGAGGGAAGTAATGTAGCATCCCTACTTTTGCTTATTAAACTATTTTTCCTAATTATTTATTTCTGGAGAACCGGATGAGAATCTAAACAATTTGATACTTATGGTTACGTTCGTATTAGTGAGTAGTACTTAGTTTAGACTTTTAATAAATTTGGGGAACAGAGCTCGAAAATAGGTAAAATGACTGTTTCGTCCCTAAAAGGCCAAATAAAAGAATTAATAGAAAAAAAAATAGATATAAGTATTTAAAATTTATTTTTAAGTCATTAATATACTTAGAATAATTAATAATAACTTTAGACAATTTTCGGGAATTTATTGAGATAATATTTGAAATGACAAAAATATCTCTAGTTGACTGCGGGAACCAACCAGAGACTTTTGACCACAAAATATTTTGAAAATTTTATACTAAGTATATTCCATTATAAAAATTTCATTTTGAAAGAAAAATAGTGAAAATACAACAACCATATTTTAATTTTTTCAACCGTTTTTTTAATATTTGACGATTTAATTCCGAGAAATTGAGAAGAAATTTTAAAATTCTGATTTCCACCATTGTGCTCAAAATTTTAAAAACTATCTAATTGTGATTTTTAATAATTTTTCCGAGCCAGAGCCTGAAAAAAATTTAAAAAATGACGATTTTGTCTTTATTTCTCGGCATTAAGGGTTGACATGAAAAAAAGATTCAATTAACATTAAAATGTCAATTTGAGCTTGGAATCATGCCATATATATATTAAAATATAATTTTAATTTTTTTTTTGAGAATTTTCTGAATTCTAATGTAAAATGACCAAAATGCCCTTAGGTGTCTATAAGCCTAGCCAGTATTGGTTTGGCATCCAGAAATGGTGAAAATGATAATTTCAATTTATTTACAGGTGAAATATTTAATTTTAGAATTTTCATAAAATTTTTTGTATTTATTGAATTAAAATAGATTTATTATGAATTTTTTAGCTTAAAAATACAAAATAAATAGATACAATTTGAAATAAATTAATAAAAATAAAAATTAATAATTAGAAACTTATTTTTGATGGAAAATAATTTCATCATTTAGTTTCACATTAAATTGCATTATTTTGATATTAAAATATAATTTTTCAAGTTTAGGCTTTTTGATCGGTACCGTTTAATTTACCTATAGATAAAAATTGACACATGAAAGCTTGGGACAGCTGGTAGAGCATGTCCCCAATCAAAACATAGGTGATTCACCACTTATCTTGAATATTTTTCCCTAAATCCAAATAAAAATCCTTATTTTTGACATAATGCATGATGTCATTCTTTGGCCACCTAAGCTCCTCCCATCTCCTATAAATACCCATGCATCTTGGACATTTTTCACACATCCTCCACTATCTAAAGCAAGCCAAAAATCCACTTGGAGAGCTTCTCTCTCTAGAAAATTTTCTTAGTTTTTATGTTAAATTTTGCTAGTTTTCAACTAGTAGAATTTCTCCACCTAGAAACTTTGTACCAACAGTTTCATCCTTTTCATCAACCACCTTAGAGGTAATGGAGAGAGTAGGGTTGTTCTAAATTATTGTCACTTTGTATGTTTGTAGGAAGTGTTTTCTCCTAAACCCGTTTAAGCATAAGTTTAATTACTATTATCATTACATTATTATGTTTGATGCTAAACTTTAATTTTTACTAAGTTGTTACTCTACTCAAATTTAGATTACTAAATTATAATTGTTAAGTTGTTACTCTGCTCAAATTTTGATTACTAAATTATAATTGCTAAGTTATTACTCTACCCAAATTTAGATAATTAAATTATAATTATTAAGTTATTATTCTGCTAAAATTTTAAGTAATAATATTTTGATTATTAAGTCATTATTTTGCTAAAATTTTGGTAAGTAGTTATACTGCAAAAATTTTGATATTATCATGTAATTTCTAAAATATAAGCAAGAAATGTTAATTGTACTGGTGCTCAAATTAAATAAGACCAGAGAAACCTCTATTTGAGAAGTAGGAATGTGACAGGTTAGAAAGTAATGTAAAGCAAGTGACATGTAGTGGCATGGCACCCTGCTAGGGAAGCTACAGATTGGTATGCTGAGAAATAAAAGGCATGGACCCATTTGCGAAGGTCTTTTGGATAGGCATCGAGTGATGAAGGCCCTAATGGCCAGGGTAGCGCCCTCGAGTCGTGATATTCGCCTGACCAAGCTCGATAACCCTGACAACTACTTAGCATTCTAGGATTGGTTTGAAAGTATACCTCTATAAATGGATATCCTAACTGTTATTTCCCTCAATGATAATGAGGACTGTACCATGTGATGATGTTGAAAGAGTTATATGTATTTCTAGTCACTTTCCAGGTTCTGTTGAGAACTATTACTCACTAATGGGAAGTATGGATCCATACCAAGTCAAGGATAGTCTAGTATAACTTAAAATAAACTCTAGGTTCTCCCCTATTGTCAACTATGTTTTATTTGTATTTTACAATAGAATTCCTACCATACATGTGAAAGTGGTTTTAGAACAAATCACCTCACTCCATTATTTTTCTTCCATGTATGTCTAATCGCAATTATTGAAGAAGACAGAAACGCTAGTGATGCTGAAGACAAGTCAGAGGACACCCTATGGATGAGGATCTGTAGACTTAGTTTATAGTATTTTCTTTTTGTATAACGGATAGGGAAGATGAACATTGCTTTGTATAGGATCTTTTTTATGTATATATTGGGTTAGGAAGTGTCTATCTTTTAATGTATTTTTAGTCTTTCTATATTTTATGTCTGTCATGTATTATCAAACCATGATGTACAGTTTTACGACATATATGTATATACAGTCTTTTCCTTTTATCTTTTACTACTGTTTCTAAATTTTATTTAATTTTAGAACTTTTTCTATTGTAGGAATTGGAAAGATTTTACTCATAATAATTAAATAACTAAATTAATACAAACTATGATTAATAAGAATGGGTGTTACATGAATGCGTTGGCTCTTGTATAAAAAATAGTTGGAAAAACAATTATGGTGGCGATGACACAGTAGATGCTGCTCTCATAGGACCAGAAGCAAAAGGAAGTGTTGGATACAACAAACTGATGAAGGAAGGCAAAGTCTTTCAGTAGTTTCTAAATAAAGCATTCTTCATAGGCAAGGTCTAAAGACAACGTGACCTTCATGCATCGCTTTGGTCTTTTCCGTATGATTATAGGGCAACAATTCAATCTTCCTCATCTCATTTTGAGCAACATCTTCAGAACCATGAAAGGAGGGGATGTGACTTATCAAATCATATACTCAACTCTGTTGAATAGGATTTTTTGGTTTCAACATGTATTTCATTAGTTCTTCAATCTGTCAGGTATTGAACAAGCTCAAATCAGGCAGTTGGGTGGAGGTCTTAGGTATACCCAACTACCCTTTGGTCAAAACAACATAAGCCATATGAAAGTTGGGTTCATTCTGAAACCCATTGAAAAGCCACCAAAGCTTCATGACATACCAAAGGAAGAACATGCAGAACAACATCAAAAAACTGAAGAAGAATAAGTGGGACAACCAGAAGAACCACTAGACGATGAAGCGGTGTTCGTCCAACCTGTAACTGTATCAAAACTAGCAACTTCCAAAGCTACTGCCTCTAGACGTCAACCGACCAGAAGTAGGTCGTCTAGACAGCTTATAGCGTCTAGAGTGACAAGATCCCAAGCACAACAAGAACTTGCCCTAAGAGTTGTGCCTCTTACTGTTAGTCCCGCTACTGCACAACTCATTGAGAGAAGACTCAGGTTGCAACAAGAATCTAATGATGAAGTGATTGTAACCAGGCTGAAGAGACAAAAGATTGAGACAATTGTAGTCCCTACCACTCACTATGGTGAGCCTCTTATTGATGTTGTTGCTTCAAGAAAGAGGACGTCCAAAGTCAAGACCACTTCTGACAAGGGCAAAAGAAGTAAGTTGTCTGCTCTAGACTCTAATGATGACATGGTAACTATTTCTAAAAATGAATTTGTTGAGTCTATCTGTTGAGCCACCCTATGACCAAACAAAAACCCAAACACAAGCCCAAACACTAGATCCATTTGCACCTTTTCATTACAAACCAGAAACAATACCAAGAGGAACCCTAGTACTTGATTCTGATGGAAAGCAAATTCTGGACAATCTTGGACAACCCTTTTCCCATAACCCTTCACCCTCTGATTATCCTTCATGGTATACTCCAGCTTTCTCTGCACCTAAACCAAACATGCTCCTACTTGTGAAGAAAGATATGTGTGTAACATTTGCACTCCAAGCTTGATGAAGTTATATCTGTCTGTTCAGCCTCCAAAAGGGAGAAAATTCCCTATGAAAAATGGTTCACTCTAAAGCCTATTCCAATCTTTATTATAGGACCAAAAATAGGCATTAACTTGGATGTATCTCTGCTTATGCTGGACAAGAATAAAATTGGGCTATCAAGAAGAAGAAATGGTGACTTCTCTTTAAGAAAAGGAACAAACAGAATCATGTGGACAATAATGTAATTATTCTACGTCCAGAACCTTACCTTTTACTAGAGTATGGTTTTGACTATTCTGTTGTTCTTCTCAATCCTTTCATGTATGACTACATACATCAGCCATCCAAGGACTACTTAGCCTTGTTGGAAAATGCCATTATAAGTCTTTCGTTGAAGGGTTTTATTAGATAGCGATACCCAAAGATTTGTGATGCTTGGTGCTTTGATGCACATCAACCTAGAATACTTCAACACAGAGTACCTCTATTGGATGATCTTGAGACGGCAAAAAAGAGGAAACAAAGAGCCATGCCAGAACAAACTGTGCATATCAAGCCTATTGCTTTGAAGTTTAGGCCTTTAGACCCTACAAAAGTTGGATTCATTCCCATAGCTTTTGAACAAGTATATTCTACAACCGTAAATTGTTTTGCTGAGCTAAAGTGTCAAATCTTCATCCCTCATTCACAACATGTTTCACAAAGAACAACTATCTGTATTCGACTTGACAAGATTAGCCCAAGGATGCCTACCATTGATGTCAATAAAAAAAAAGTCAAACTATTGACTAAGCCTCTCTCTTTACCCCAACCTTCTAAGGTCGAATTTCAATCACACAATGAAATCACCATGGAATGGTACTTGTCCAGAAGATTGGTATAGGACATGGATGCTAATTATCCTCAACGATTTTGGCAACAACATATGTGGACTTGCGAGTAACAAGCATCCGATAGTGGATTGACTAAGCAAGACAAAGTAGAAACTCCAACACTAAAGAATGGTAAATGCATGCAGTGTATAGTTAGTGTATTTCACTTTTTTGATACTTCTGTTGCCTTTGTGCATCTAGCCGACACTCGTCCACTCCTTGGACATGAACGTTGATCATTTATGCTATAGTGGATGCATTGACCAATACAAGGTATCTAAAACCCCTTTTTCCTTGGGAGTCCAAGTTTCCTAAGTACAAGCAATCTCATCCATATCAACTTCATGTTCTTGCCTACAAGTTCTTGGAAGCATCTCTTCCTCTCTCAACCTCTGAAGCACCACCTCATACTCCCACTCAACCTCCATCACCCATACCTCCATGTCTACTAACCCATGGTTCACAAGCCTCCGCTAGCATTCCTACTACAATTGTTGTACCTCCTATTAATCCTGCCGTTCAAACTTATGTCATAACACAACTTTAATCCATCATAATTCTTTTATAACAAATTCTTCAAAATCAATAAGAGTTCCTCCACACTCCGTAACCATCTCCTTTGCCACCTCCTTCTCACCTGCAGTGACTATGATGGATAATCTTTGTCTCTTTTTGCTAATGTTAAGGGGGGGGGGAGGATTAGAAGGATGTTTTTCTTTTGAGTTTTTTTCTTTTACTTTAAAACATCAATGATATTGAAATAGATTTGCATGCACGCATACATATTTTCTCTAAGACTCTATATTTTTCTACATATTTGTATATTCTCTGAGTTTCTAAAATATTTGTTTTTCTCTTTCTGATAGAAATATTAGACTTAGGGGAGTTTGTTCGAAAGTCTTATGCTCTGATGTTATGCTGCTTTCTTTTTCATATGATATATCTCTAATGATAAACTCAAAAATTTAATAAGATTTGTCATCATCAAAAAAGGGGAGATTGTTGGAACCAAAGATGTATGAAGCGTCTAATCCCTCAAAGTTTTAAGATAACAAAGATTATCAAATTTTAGAGTACTTATTTATGAGCAGCTATTTAAGTCTCGTTATACAGTGGAAAGTTTTTGATGGGTCCAACATGCTATATGAAAATTAGATATCCAAAGCGCTCTTTGCAATATCTGTCCAAAGTCACACTTTCTTTTAAGCATCTTATATTGTTCAGATCACTTATCTTAGATATTTCTTGAAATTTTGACTAAGTCTATGATCTATCCCATTTCTTCTTTTTTTTGTATGATCTAACATTTATATCTCTAACATTTAGTGAAAAATAGGATATTTTTGTAAATTAGTATAGCTATGTAGAAAAGTAAGTCAACTTATCAAGTTGTTAGACTAGAATAAGGAATGTTCAGTATAAGCAGCACTATATCGCAAATTTACACCTCCCACTTTGGTGCAATACAAAAGTTGTTTGTCTCTCTCTCTCTCTCTCTCTCTCTCTCTCTCTCTCTCCTATAAACTTGAAACACACGTAACCATGAAGATTATGCATTAGAACGTGTTCCTAAAGAATGAAGCCCTAAGTCTCAACGACTATCTTCTCAGAGGCTATAAAAGCAAGTTCAGAAAAATGAAAAGCAAGCAATTCTCTCCTTTACCTTACTTGACGATCTTGCAATACGATAATGTTCACATTCTTTACATTGCAAAGTGTTTGTAACCACACTTAAACTTTCATATCCTCATACTGTGAGTTGATCTCTTGTAACAACTTTATCTGTATGTGAAAGCCTAAAGAGGCTTGGTCACTAAAGAATAATTGGGTTTTAAGTGATCTTAGGTTAATCACTTTTGTAAGGCCTGAAGAGGAAGTTAGAATACTTGCTTGTAACTAAGAGGTTGGTTAGTGAAAATCCTTCTGAAGGAAGGTACTGTACATAGCTCAGTTTAACCGAACCAATATAAAATCTTTGTGTGCTTTTCCTTCTCTTATCCTTACACGTGTTTTTAGTTGAACATTATTTCATAATAACTATTTTTTTTTACCAAAACAAAAATTTGTACTAAAAGTCACAAACACACACTTCTATTCCCCTTCTTGTGTGTTGTTTTCTCTTTCAAAAGTGATGAAAAACATTTAATAGCTGCTTGGAGAAGCCAACACTAGCAACTTAAAGCATTAATGTAAATCAAATTAATTAACAATGACAAAAGTGCTTAGAATACCATCCACAGAATAAAATAAACTTGGTAGGTACTTAGAATTCCATGGTGCAGTTTTTGTCAAAGTTTTAGATACTATTTGTGTCAATAATACACATGCCATTGGTTTCAGTACTAGCTATCTAGGGTTGACCTTAATTTTCTAAACACAATACAAAATATAGGCACTACTACGAGAAATTAATTGAAGTGTTGTTGTATACCAGCTAGCTAGGCTCTTTATTTCATATGCACATAACTCACATATTTAGCTATACAGAGTACATACTATAGATCCAACATGATACATAATCAATCTATTTAGTGAATGAGAATTCGCTTTATAAGTGCTCTAAGATACAAACCAAACAATCTTTTAGATTAGGGATAGTTATTAAATGCTTGCTACAATTTAGATTTCTAATCTTAATGCTTATTCCTATTTAGTTACACCTAATAAATTATGATTGTTAATTAGGAGTAAAGGTTTAATTGCATAAGGAATTAAGATTTAAAAAATAAAAAAATTCGGTAGACACATGGAGAAATCAAATTAAATTAAAAGCCCAAAGTAGAAATTCTATGTAAAATAGAATGAACCTAATCCCAATGTTTTTCTAATTGCATTAAACTAATTTTCTTTGCATTCTTTCATATTAAAATAGAAACTCCTAAAGTTGAATCTTGTTTTCTTTCAATTTTGATTCTTGTTTCTCTTTAAATTAATTAATCATAAATCATGCTTCTTTGATTCCTATTAAAATTGCACTTGTTAAACTATAAATCACTCCTTAATCTTGGTTGTGGTAGAGACAATGCTTTGGTCATTGACTTCAAAAGGCATTCTGTCAAAACACGGTAGCGGTTCACAGGTTCTGTCTTTGGGGTTTTGTGGGGTAATGTCACCATTCTTTCATAAGGTGAGTTCGCAATTTTTGCCTTCTGGTATTTGCATTTTGGTTCAATCCTTCTTTTTTATTTCTTTAAGATTTTATAATGTTCAAAAATTGTTAGGTTAGTTCTATCAATTATTGTGGATCTATGGTACAATGGATGCTAAAACTTTGTGGATATTATAAATTTAATAAGGAACTGCACTAGAAAGTGTGAACATAACTTCCCCTATATAAAACATGTTCTTGTACCTAGTAAAGGTGCACAGAGTTGTGACTCGTCTACCTACAAATAGGTCTGTATTTAGCAAGACTGTTAGGTAAATACTTAGATAGTTTATAATTCCAAAAGTCATATATTGATAACTTGGGACTATTTTTACATTCTGTACTACTAGAGTCTTGGAGCTAGAACCTGCCATCTGTCAAAACAAAGGATTGTTAGAAATTATTCTATTGAGTTTATCAGCTCCTATATTATCCTTACATTTTAATACGTTCTATTTTCACTTCTACTCCTGAAATACGAAGATAATCTATAAATTTAATCCATTTATTGGTACTAAGCCTTTTATTATTCATTAACTATTGCTTGACAGTCTGTTCTCAAAGTATACTCTGACTTATCTAAGATAAAAATCTTAAATTTTTCTAGTGAAAATATACATGCTTATATTTATGCATCTATTGTCATAACAGCTGTCTTGTATTTTCCACTAGTGTATCTGCTAATCTTTTCTTCTGACTGTGGGCTACCTTTATGAGGTTTCCATTTTAGGATTCCTCCCCATCATTCTAAACATCCATTTGTTTCTATGATAATATAAGCATATTTAGGTGGTAATTCTTAGTCTAGTAATTTTTTGACTATTTCTTTAGTCTTTCTTACTAGCTTTTTATCCAGTTCATTAAACCTTCTTTCTCCTTTGGGAGTTGTTTTACTGTAAAGAGGCCCTGTGTATTTATTGAGATTAGGTATAAAATTTCTTGCATAGTTTAATATTCCTAAAAATCTTTGTAGTTGTTTTGGATCTTGAAATTGTTCTGGGAATTATAAAATTTTCTTAACTATATGTTCTTGAACCTTAATTACTCATTTTCCTATTTCTAAACCTAGAAATTATATCCTAGTACATCTTATTTTAACTTTGCTAAGGCTGATGACAAGTCCTTCCCTTTCACAAATCTCAAAAAATATCTTTAAATGTCCTACATGTTGTTTGATATTGTCTTAAAAAATCAAAATACCTTCTATGTAAAAAATTATAAAACTGTCATATGCTCTGAATATATTATCCATTTTTCTTTGGAATACTGAAGGAGCATTTTTGAGTCCAAAAGGCATGATTGTCCATTCGAAATGTCCTACTGGTGTGATTATCGTTGTCCAAGGAATACTATCTTCATGCATACCTACTTGATGAAATCCTGACTTTAAATCAAACTTACTATAAACTTCTTTATTCCTAATCTTCATTAATAACATGTCTATACCTGGGAGAGAATATTTGTCTTTATAAGTATTGTTATTAAGTCTTTTGTAATTATATATCATTCTAGATTTTCCTCTAACTATCTCTGAGTGTTTTCTTACTATAAAAGTTATTGTCCTATGTCTAGATTTACTTCTTCTTATAGCTCCTAAAGCTAATAATTCTTTAATAAGAATCTTATACTCTTCTGGTTCTTGAGGACTGGGAATAATAGGCTTGTCTTGAATAATTAAATCTGGATTAATTATTTCTAATTTACATTTTATCTAATTTTTATGCCAATGCTTCGTAGGTTCTGTGCCTAAAATTTATATTTTTTGTAATCTATCTAATAAGGGGGTTACTTGTGATTCGAAATATGTAAGTCTTCCTAATGAATAATAAAGGAAATCTTCTATTTCATATTTTTCTTCTGTGTCTAATTCAACAAATTCTAATTCTTCTACTTGTTCACACATTTGTCTGTAAGGTACAATACTTATTTTATCCATCTTCTTAAATACTATAATTGTTCCTTGTTCTACAATTATTCCTCCTCCTAAATTGTTAATAAAACTCATTCCTATTATAAACTTAATTCTGTGTAGAGGCATTGTATATGTAAATCCTAAGGGATATTTTTCTTTATTAAACTTAATAAATGCTTGTTTTAATTTCTTTGTGGCCACATGACTTCCTGCAACACTACCTACCCTAATTTCTGTTGTCATATTCTCATAACAGTCTTAGGGAAGTAAATTGATATCTATACTGCTTTTAGAAGCTCCTGTATCTATTACTCCTTCCACTACATAACTTTTTCCTTCTATTTATAATTCTACTGTTACATTTAATAAGATATTCCTTTTATGTGCTAAACTTTGTGGTTTTTTGAATGTAAAGCTTCCTTCACTTAATTCTGCTTTGTTTATTACTTCTTCATCATCTTTTTTGTCTATTATTATCATGTTTTTTGTTAATTCTAATTCTTGCTGAAGATTTTCTATTTCTTTTCTAATTCGTCAATCCTATTTGCTTGCTCTCTGACTAATAATTTATAATTGGTCTGTATTCTAACTAGTGCTGGCATTATATTAAGTTTATGTCCTAGTTCTTTTTCTGAACAATAAGCACAAATATATTTTCACAAATATTACATATTGTCCTACTTCTTTCTGTAGTATTTTTATTACAAAAGTAACATTTAGGAATTCTATTTCCTATGTTTTTATAATCTTCTAAGTTATGATTACAATCTATTCTAGGTTTACTAGCTCTTTGTAAGTTCCATTCTATTAATACGAATAAGCTTACTTTTGTGATTTGTTTCATTATTTCTTCTATTTGTGATGTATGTATTTCGTCACCATCTTCAACTATAGATTGGATATCACTATCTTTTGGGTTTTCATCTTCTTCTATGCTAATTATATCTTCTTTTTCTCCTAAATCTTTTTTGATACTTTCAAACATTGCTATTCTTTCTTTATCTCCGTTTTTATTTTTACATTGACTAGCAAAATGTCATAAATCTCTACAAATATAACATCTACAATTTTTCTATGAGGGTTTATGTTTCTTAAATTTTCTAACATGATTTTTGGCTGGTTTCCCTCTATAGGTTTTAGCCTTTCTTTCTTTTCACTATTTCTATAATAATCTAGAATATACATCTATCCACAGAAGCTTAGGTCTTTTATTTGTTTTTGAGCTAATTGTCTTTTACAAAAATCTTTGATAAATTCAAAAGAAAAATTAATCCTGGGAGCTATTCCTACTACCATTCTTCCTTGATGTTTTTCTAACCATGCTGTTTGTAACATCTGATTTAAAGGATCTGGGTACATAGTAAAGTTATTATCACTAAGGGCTTGGTTTGTAAAAGCTCTACCTGTTAGTGCTACTTTATTTAAATATGCTCTACTAAGTGCTACTATGTCTCCTTTAGGTTTTAGTTCCATCTTTATTAAGTCTAGCATAGCCTGATTTTGTAATTATATTGTTCCTCTATACTAGTCATATCCTAATATCATTTGTCTAATCTATGTTGTTATGTTAATTGTATCATTTGCATTTAATACTAAATTCTAATATTCCTCTGGGTATGATTGTCTCCAACTCTGAAAATATGCTTTAGCTATCTGTCCTAATAAGTATCTTTTGTGACAAATTAAAGATAAATGAGTTGGCTCCAATTGAATTATAAGATTACATATTAACAAGCTTCTAGCTTTTCCTTGCCTTTGTGTGTGATGTGATATTAAAGCTTTGATCCTCCATCTAATAAGATTTTTTTTAAAAAGAAAAATTAATAATTAAGATTTACTACTACTTGTGGTCAATTATAAATTTATAATCCTATTTGTTAAATTAAAACATATTGGTCACAAGTGTAATTTTCTTTTTATTTATAAATAAAATTTGCAAGGTTCTGTAACAATTATTTAATCAAGTTATTTCATGGTAATGTAGCTATTTTTATATAAAAGCATTTTTTTTTCAAAAAAGCAACAATTTTACAAGGTCAAGTGGCAGGGACTGGTTCTGTTGCTACATAACCTACTACACTTCCAAACCAAACCAAATTAACTTGGGCTTTAGATGTAGTTTCTAATTCAAAAATGTGGGATGGTTTCACAATACCTATGAGGGTGGGAAATAGATACGGGGCAGTGTAATGCTGGCACTATTCTTCACAAAACACATTTGGATAGGATGGCATGTTTCATACGGGAATAGGGAGATCTACAGGCCCCTTTGTTTTGTTTGGTAATTTGGTTGGAGTTTAGAGAATATTTTCTTCAAAAATGTTTTCTAAATTAGGCCTAAAACTTACAACACAAAAAGTCATTTTTAGTATTATCTTTCTGAACTTTTTAAGAATGAAACTAATAAGAGTGGGCCTTTACATTTGAGTATGTGCTTGGAGCCTAAGTGGCTTTTACATGATGAGGCATGATAAAAATGTAATATTCATGAGCTGTCAGGAGAGTTAGTCCTTAACAGTTGATAGTAAATTCCTAAGTTTCCATTCTGTCTTTCACCTAAAGCATTACATTACCACACTCCTTTTTTTCTTCCTTTTTGATACTCTTAAGACATCAAATTCCATGTAGTTTACCTAATTTGATTACATCTAATAGTGAATGCTTGTTAACCATATTGCTTCTTATCATGCAAATCTTTAACCCCTATTAGTGAGCTAGCAAGTGAAACCAACATTCGACTTGCATCTGATTCAGACAGGTATCTTTGATAGTTCCTTAGAGGAATATTTAGTAAGACTTTTTTTTTGAAGAAAACTCTTTATGCTATTATTTGCAAAAGAATTGAACCTAGTTCATTGCACCCCCACCCCTAAAATGTTAGTGTTGACTTCCAATGGATAATCTTCATATTACTTAGTTACAATTATATTTCATGTTATGCCTAACTGCACTTAAGATCAATTTTTTTAATGAATGAGAGGTACCCGAGGTTCTATGACATGTAATGAACTTATAATTTTTTTTATTGACTTGATGTACAAAAAATAAGGAGAACTAGGGAACTGTGTTTGACAAATGCTAAGTTTCTGAAAAGTAATTGTTAAGCTGCTGGAATTTGTAGGTTTGATTTATAAGTAAATCTTTGTCAAGATTTATTGATTTGTTTTTAACAATTCAAATAAGATTTATAAGTGAATTTATAGCTGGTTCAGCATATTTGCTCCTAGATTCAGATTTAATACCCACCTATTTCTAGCGACTATAATAGGTTTTCTTCCCCTTCTTCCTTCTATTTCTTTCCTTTTGTCTGCTTTTTCTTCATCTATTCTTCACTTCTGAATGTGTTCTTCATATTTTTTTTCTCTCTTTTTCTTCTTTTTTTATTTTTTCTCTTCTTGTTCTCTATGTGGCTGATGGCTATTCTTTCTTTATATGTGTCTGTATTTTCTTGTTTTTCTCATTACCATAGGCTGTCATTGATAACATCAACACAAGCTGATAAGTTCTCTCTCACTTTGCCTATTATGTCCATTTCTTAGAAACCAACAAATACATTCTTGTTGGAGTAGAACCCAGTTTGGAAATATAAGGCATGAGCTTCACACACAAGATATTTACATGTTAATGAAATACAAACTAGAAGAAAGATGGAATTTAATTTGTCTTAACATGTAAGACTGTTTGACTAACATTCAAAACTAAGTTTGGTGTTTCAATAGGAGCTATCAATGTTAAATTTTATGCCCAATTCACTTCTGTTCATTCATATTTACCTTTGTTCCTGCTTAAACTAATGTTAGTTATTCATTGTAAATATAGATAATTGTTCCTTCCTATTCAACTTATTATAGTCATGCCAATTGATAAATCGTGGATTTCTAAACCATGGAACAACCTTGAATATGCAAATTGGTTAAACAATTTTTTGGAATTTGCTTTTAAACATAAGTCTATTGAAGGTCATACAATTTTGTGTCCATGTTCAAAATGTGGTTTCAACAAGTGGCAAACAAGGGATGTTGTTGAAGAACACCTAACTTGTAAACCTTTCCCTGAAAATTACAAAGTGTGGTATTTACGTGGTGAAGATTCAAGTGTAATTGAGTCTGGGGCCTCTAAAAGTACAGATTTCGTACAAGATAATCTATAAGCTCAAAATCCAATGGACAATATGATCAATGGTGCATTTGGGTTTGTGAGGCACAATATTAATGATGTTGGTGCATCTTTTGAGCATGATGGTGGTCAACATAATATGGCACATGATGAAGATACTTCAGAGTTTTATAAGTTGATGAAAGACAATGACCAACCATTATATGAAGGTTGTACGAAGTATTCAAAATTGTCATTTCTAGTTAAATTGTATCATATAAAGTGCTTGTGTAGAATGAGTGACAAAGCAATGACTATGAATCTAAAATTGTTAAAAGATGCCTTTGAGCATGCTAAGATTCCCAACTTGTTCTATGAGGCCAAGAAAATCATCAACAAACTTGGTCTTAATTATACCAAGATACCGGCATGCCCATATGATTGTATGCTATATTGGGGTGAATAGAATGAAGGCTTAGAAGAATTTAAAAGATGCAAATCTAAGTGGAAGGATAAAAAAAAGAAGCAACCTACAAAGATCTTACGCTACTTTCCACTAAAGCCAAGATTGAAAGGCTATTTATGTCTTCTAAGACCGCTGAGTCTAGGATGTGGCATGCATAAGAGGGTAACCAAGACAAATTGATAAGGCATCTTAGAGATTCTGAGGCTTGGAAAACATTTGACCTACTTCATCCAAAATTTTCTAATGATGTTCGGAATGTACGACTTGGTTTAGCTAGTGATGGTTTCAATCCTTTTGGAACCATGAGTACAAGCCATAGCATTTGGCCGGTCGTTCTTATCCCATATAATCGCCCTCCTTAGGAGTGCATGTAGCAAACATCATTCATTCTCTCCATGATCATTCCTAGAAAACAAATGCCGGGAAATAACATAGATGTATACTTACAACCTTTCATCAAAGAGTTGAAGGAATTGTGGTCTAATGGAGTGCAAACATTAGATTCTTCAAAAAATAAGATGTTTACAATGAGGGTAGCTTTGATGTGGACAATTAGTGACTTCCCTGGGCTTGGATCTTTATCTGGGTGGAACACACACATTAGTCTTGCTTGCCCCATATGTAACTTTGACATGGACTCTTGTAGACTAAAACATAGCAGAAAATGGTGTTTTAAGGGCCACCGTCAAATTTTAGATTGTACCAGTCTCGTTTTAATGGGAGAATTGACTAAAAGGATCCGCCAGTAACTTTGTTAGGGTCAGACATATTGAAACAGGTCGAGGCCATTCATGTTATCTTTGGAAAAACATTGGAGTCTAATGATACATGTAAAAGAACTCGAGGAACAAGACTCATTGAAGATGGATCAGGACAATGGAGGAAGAAAAGCATAATTTTTTATCTTCCTTATTGGGAGTCTAACTTGTTGCGCCATTGTCTAGATGTTATGCATATTGAAAAAAATGTATGTGACAATGTGATATACACTTTGCTTAATGAGATTGGGAAATCAAGAGATAATTTTAAAGCACAAAAGGATCTTAAAGAAATGGGTATAAGGAAGGACCTTTGGCCAGATGATAAGGGGAGATTTCGCCCATCTTTGTTTACATTGTCAAATGCAAAGAAAAATGTCTTTTTGTGAACTTTGAAAAATGTCAATGTGCCAAATGGGTACTCAAGCAATATTTCAAGATGTATTGACTTAAAAAATTGAAAGCTCTCAAGCACGAAAAGTCATGATTGTCATATTCTTATGGAGCAATTATTACCTTTTGCCATACATAATGTTTTACCAGACAATGTACTATAGTGCTAATAGAGTTGTGTTCATTCTTTCAACAATTATGTGCTAAAAGTTTAAGTCACTAAGATCTTGATAGGCTTCAATCTCACATCATTTTGACTCTTTGTCACTTGGAAATGTTATTCCCACCTTCCTTCTTCACAATCATGGTTCATTTAACTTGTCATTTAGTTGGTGAAGCAAAACACGGAGGCCCAGTACACTAACACCAGATGTATCCTAATGAAAGGTGAATGTTATATCTCTTTGAGGTTTTTTTTAATGCAAATAATGATTCATATTTACTACTAATTGTCAAACCTTATTTTAGGTATTTGGGACACTGAAAATCCTATGTACGAAATAGGGCACAACTAGAAGGTTCTATTGCTGAAGGATACCCAGCTGAAGAGACTCTTACCTTTTGCTTTTAATATATAGAAGGAATTGAGACGCGAATCAATAGGCCTGCACGTGTTAATGATGATCCTAATGATAGAGATTCTTTACATGTGTCTACCCTTTTTCCATCAATTAGCAGACCAGTAAGTGCTTTCTCAACCTTTGAGCTATCAAACATGGAGAAAATTCAAGCGCATCGATATGTGTTATTAAATTGTCCTCAAGTCAAGCCTTACATTGAGTGAGTACTTACACTAACTATAAATGAAATTAATCTTTAACAAACTCTAAATGTCATTAAAGATGTTATGTTGATATCAAATGTTTATATAGTGAATTTAAGGATCATTTGCAAAGGCGATCTAAAGAGCGAAGGATGACAATTACAAAGATAAAGAAGATTGTTAATAAAGATTTTATTGACTGGTTTCCTCGAAGGGTAGGTAAATTATGTAGCAAAAAATTGTGTTTGTTAATTTCTTTATAGAAGTTTGCAAAATCATGCAAATAGCTAATACATTAATTATTGTTTTAGCTTATGAACCCAGACATCTCAAGTATAGTGTCAATTGATCTCAAGACTCTAGCTAATGGTCCAACATCACATGCTAGAAGATTTTCAACATTTAATATTAATGGGTTTAAATTTCAAATAATATCTCGAGAACATAGGTTGAAAACCCAAAATAGTGGAGCTTTTCTAACTTCTTCAACATCTTGTGTTGCTAGTAGTGTTGATGGAAACCTTAGAGAAGCATATTTGGCATACTATGGCAAGTTAGAAGATATAATTGAGCTTAACTACTATGGTCAGTTTAAGGTTACTCTATTCAAATGTAAATAGGTTGATACCAGTGGAGATAGGGGGTTTAAAAAAGATGCGTGGGGTTTTACTTCCATTAATTTTTCAGGATTGATTCACACGAGTGATCGTGAAGAACATGATCCATACATTGAAGCTTCCCAAGCTGAAATGGTCTATTATGTGAATGATGAAACGAATAAAGATTGGAGTGTTGTTGTCCATTTGAAGCCAAGAGACTTGTATAATATGGGGGAACAAGGAGATATTGAAGTTTGTGAGATTGAACCATGTCCACAGTAAGACTTGGATCAATATTTTGAAAATGTTGATGATCTACCATTGTTAAGGGAGCACATTGATGATGAATTATTAAGTGAAGAGAATGATAATGATGAAGTTGAAGAAAATGAGCATATGTCAGAGTAGAGTTAATATTATGGTATGAAATTACCATGTGCTGTGTTTGCTACAGATTCTGCAAATTGCAAAGCAATTGATCAAATCTCAATTACCCACAACAGAATGTAAAGCAAATAGGCCTCTAGTCATTTGGTTTGTTTTTGTTTATTTGGGTCTGATTGCACTATTCCATTACCATAACCTAACCATATCACTGCTATTAGGCTTACAAGTGTTTATAGGCCTTTAGTTTAACTCTTTATTATTATTATTATTATTATTATTATTATTATTATTATTATTATTCTAGCATTGGGTTATATTTGTGCAGATTTAAGGTATCATATTCATGCCTTTTTTTGTTCCACTACAATAACCTAACCATATCATTACTCATGAATTGTGGTAACATATTCATTTATTTTTCTTTTTATTGTTTTTTGCAATGATACCTTACATGTGCAGATTTATATGGTTGCATATTGATCTCTTTTATATTGTTTTAACTTCAATATTATACTGAATTCAAATAATTTAAATTGATTCATTGTATTATATGTGCAGATATGCCAAAGCCAAAACGAATTAAGAATTTGCTCAAATTAGTTGACGGGAACTCCCAACGTGCTTCATCCTCTTCGAACACATCTATACATCCTTGTTCAATGCCTATTGATCCAATTCAACCTACCTTGACACCTAATGATCCACTACAACCTAGTTTCACGCCTAATGATTCAGTCCAACCTAATTTGACACCTAATCCTCTAGCTTTTGCCCCATCACAGGTTATGTCTTCAACACCGATTGATTAGTTGTGTTTTTTTTTTTTTCACTATGCTAGTCTTGATGTCTTGACTACTATAATTTATGCTTTATTTACTTGTCACAGGTTATGTCTTCAATGCCGGTTGATAACGAAGCTTCACAAATACTTAACCAATCGCAAACTACACAGCCAGAAACTCAAAGTCAAACTGCACAGCCACAAACTGAAACCTTGCAATGTAAAGTCGAACGACAATCTAACCATTATTGGTTGGTAGATGCCATAGGTATAATATATAGATATAAATTGATTGAGTATTTTGTTTCCCCTTTCATTTAATGTTCTTGGTTGTTATTTACTATAATATTTATTTGTTATAGATGAACATGGTGTTACTAGGACACTTAAGTTAAAGGTTAAGGATGTCCACAACTTGCCTAATGGACTGCGTGTCATTGTGGATTTTGATGAGTTATCTTCACCTATTGGAGAAGCATCTGCTTTGCTTGCTAGAGTTTGTGGGCAATTATCAACAAATACTCTTTTGTTTCCTATAAGTTTTGAAACATGGTCAGATATGCCAGATGCTTACTTGGATGACGCGTTTGATACTGATTCAAGGTAATCGTAATCTAATATAAATTTTATGCTTTATTTTCATTTTTAAAGTATAATGTAGTGAACTAACATTATGTTATTTGAAGGTATGATTCTATTTTAAAGAAAATGAAGATGCTGCCAAAAGATATGTCAATTTCTCAATTGCTAAAAAATGGAAGGAGTTTAGACTTAAGCTTTGGAATGAATTTTATGACCTAATTTTGAGTAGAAATCAACTTATCAGCAATGTTCCACAAGATATTAGCATGGACCAATGGGCATCATTTGTTGACTATCACTTAAAACCTTTTACAATGGTATATACTTTGTATATAATGAATAATTATTTACAAATAACTTGTTATTAAATTCTAGCAAGTAATCTACTTTCGCTTGTAGGAGCTTTGCAAGAGGAATAAAGAGATTAGAAAAAAACAAACTATTCCTCACACATGTAGTGCCATGTCTTTGTCAAGGAGAAGGAATGACTTGGTAGTTTACATTGTCCTAATTGATTTCATTGTTTACATAAAGTATAACCTTATTTGACTTTTACTTCTATTTTTAATGTCTTTAGAAAATTCAAACCAGTAAGGCCATTGGTTGAGGCCCATTGTGAAACATCACTCACAAGAGAAAAAATGGTAACTATGTCAATGATAAAGCTAAGGAGACAGGGGTAACTTGATACTTTCCTTTTATTGCTACTATTCTGCATTCCCTGTATTCTAATTTCTTGTGTATAGTAATTTTCGTATACAGGTTGATAGTGGGTCACTATTAAATGCATGATTCAACATGATGCTTTAGATTGAATATAGATCTTGTGCATCATTATAGATCTAATTTAGGTATTGAATACAAACCAGATTTGTTGAACGATAAGTGTAGCATAAACCAAACAATGTGACACCCTACAGGTGTTCATTTTTTGGACCCGCCCGGCGTGGTTGGAAACCCGCTGGGCATGCTGACTCGCCGGGCGGGTGTCACTAAAACAATGCTCGCCAGGCGACCTACTAACTCTGTTTTGCTGCCTTATTTGAGTATTTGCTTTATCCCCTATTAGCATTTCTTATTTTTTTCACTAGCAATACTTTTCAATGTTATCTGATTGCTATCCAATGTTATTTGTTTTCTAACTTTTGATATGTGATTTAATACACCTGCTTCAATGTAGTTCAAATTACCAAAGAAATACCTTAATTGAACATGCAAATTTTAAGTTTGTTGATGTATCAGTTACTTTGTCACATTACTGTCAACATTGTTGGACTCTGATAGCTTGTCTTGTTTTTTGGTTATTTGGTCATATTACTGCTTGCTGGTTTATTGGTTACTTGTTGTTATTGTCTCAATCTTTGCTTTGGTTTGATGGATTTTTTTTTTTTCTGTTTTATGCAGGAGAAAATTGATGACTACTTAAGTCAAAACTCAGAAGCTATATCTGAGATTTCTCCAAATGATATTGTTGGTGTCATATTTGGCAAAGAGCATCCTAGTCGTGTTCGGGGTTTAGGATTGGGAGTTTGTCCTACCATTGCATTTAAGCATATCACCACATGACTTGGTGGTATCAATTCTGGTTCAACTAGTGCTAGTGCATCCTCTGTAGGCATAGAAATTTTTTTTGTAAATATAGAATCTAAAATTGTAACTATGAAATCCCAAGTTCAAACACTTCTTGCTTATATTGCTGCAAAGGAAGGGGGCAATATTCCTCCAGAGTTAGCTACCTTATTCCCAACTTCTACACAATAGGTCTATCTTTAGAATACAAATAATGTAATGCATAATGAGTTAAATAACTAGCATACAAATATTAATTAATTAATATGATTGTTTATTATTTCTTACAGGCACCGGATGTGGGAAGTGGAGCTTCAACACCTAATAATAATATAAGAAGATCAATAGGGGAAAGCAACACACATGTAGCTGGTCTTCAGACTCCTCCTAACTAGTGGCATGTGACTTGTTTAGGATTAATATATTCAAACTTTGACTTATGTAATTTTGAAGTACTTTTTTATTTATTACTTTGCAAGTTTAATTATTAAATGAATGACTTCTTAAAATAGTTAAATTAATGACTTGTGTAATTTTGGAGTACTTTTTATTTATTATGTGAATGATTTTTAAGTTATATTTAGGTCTTACATCTTTCTAATAGTTATATAACGATGTTTAAAATACAATTGATTGTAAATTAGTTAAATAACGATATTTAAAATGTGAATTGCAGCAAATTATGTCTTATACAAAGCACTATTATTAATATAAATTTAAGGCAGTTCATAGTTGTTAGAATGGCAGTTAGAAAAACCATAATATGTTATTTGAAAGTAATTTTATTTCAACATAATGACAGTTCAAACTGCCATGTTTACCAACAAATTGTAGCTGTTAAAATTGCCTTATTAACTAGTGAATTTTGGCGGTTTAAACCGCCTTATTAATCTATAAATTGTGGCGGTTAAAACCGCATTATTAATCAGTATATTATGGCGATTTAAACTACCTTATTAATCAAAAAATTGTGGCAGTTTAAACCACCTTATTAATTGGTAAATTGTGGCAGTTCAAACCGCCTTACTGTACAAAAAAACCACTCTTGCACTACGTATTATGGCATTTTTCAACCGACCTTTTTAACTATTACAAACCGCCATGTTATTCACAATATATTATAGCGATCTAAATGGCGGTTTGTGATAAACCGCCATTTTATACTCAATGGCGGAGCTTATTACAACATTTCTGAAACCCTCCATTCTTGTAAAAGAATGGCGATTAAAATTGTTATTATTTACAAAAAAACCGTCGTTTTTTACAGTATTTTTTGTAGTTCTTGGTCTAAAAACTACTCCCTCTTAATTAGCTTTCTAAGGTCACTACCAATCTCCAACCTATTCAGCTTCAAGCTCAAAGCATTCAAAGACACATCCAAATTCATGTCTCTAAACTCCTCTATTAGGTTCATCTCTTACATTATCAAGTTAGACATGTGCAAAGATTTTCTACTAAGAGCATCGGCCACTACATTGGCCATTCCTGTGTGGTACCTTAACTCAAAATCATAGTCCTTAAGAAACTCCATCCACCTCTTTTGTCTCATATTCAACTCCTTTTGGTCAAACAAATATTTACGCTCTTACGGTCACAAAAAACCTCAAAATTTGCACCATACAGATAATGCCTCCAAATCTTTAAAGCAAACACGATGGCTGCCAACTGAAGATCATGGGTGGGATAATTTCCCTCATGAATCCTAAGTTGCCTAGATGCATATGCTACTACTCTGCCTTCTTGCATCAACATGCATCTTAAACCATTTTTAGAAGCATCACAATGCACCACAAAGCTCACTAAAGGATTTGGAATAGTTATAACTGGTGATGAAACCAATCTTCTCTTAAGCTCTTGGAAACTCTCTTCACACTCCTTCTCCCACTCAAAAGAAGCAAAGCTGATTTAGGTAATCCCTCTATGAACTTCCTATAGTAACCCGCCAATCCTAAGAAACTCCTTATTTCTGTCACTGGCGTAGGTTGCTCCCATCCTAGCATTGCATCAACCTTACTAGAGTCAACTGCCACACCCTTCTTGGAGATGGTATGTCCTAAAAATTTCACTTCATCAAGCCAAAGTTCACACTTTTCTGGCTTGGCATACAATTGCTCCTCCCTTAAGATTTGTAACACTCCCCTTAAATGCTCCTCAAGGTGACAGACACACTAGGCATAATGAACCCTTTTTCCAACATCTCCTCTAATTATTTTTTGAGCTCACTCAACTCTGGAAGTGCCATTCTATAAGGTACTACTGATACTAGTCCATTCCTAGGCTTAAGATCTATGTTAAACTCAACATCCCTATTTGGAGGTAAACTAGAGACCTCCTTGGAAAAAATATCTTGGAATTCGCACACTATAGGTATAGTTACCACATGGCTTTTAGCCCCTATCTTAGCAAAGAACAAGATCGTGTATCCTTGACCTCTTTCAACTAATTACTTAAGACAAACACTAGTAGAAAGAATAGAATTGGGCACAAAAGAATCAATTGACATGGGTTGTGCAAGTATGGAAATAGTTTTATTAGAATAATTTATAACAGCATGATTTGAAGACAACCAATCCATACCATGTATGACATCTAACCCAAACATAGGCAAGCATATAAGATCAACAGAATAAGACACATCTTGATACACTAAAGGATAATTCAAGAGGTGACAAGTTTATCCTTTGCAGGAGTAGCAAATTCAAATCAAATGGCAATTTAGAAATAAGCAAAGATAGATTTTTCACACAATCATGATATATGAATGAATGGGTAGCTCCTAAATCAAACAATATAATTATTTCTTTTCCTTTAATAAAACCCTTATCTTGAATCAAATCATTAGACCCCTGCACCTTTTCTCCTTGGAGCGTAAAGACTCTCGCTTAGCTTAGTGGCCTTGGTTGGGATTGTCCTCTAGTCTTGTAGTTTCTAGCATAATGTCCCACTTTCCCACACTTGTAGCAAGTGGTTTGTACCATTGGACATGGGTGATCTCCATGAATCAAGCCAAACCTATAACACCTGGTGCCTTTGTTAATTTGAACTCCTTGCACCTACTTCCCTTTGTTAATGATGGACATAGGTCGCAGTTGCTTTTAAAACTTGCCCTCCTTTGTCTAAAACTTCTTCCCATCAAAGCTAGTCTTTTCCTTAGGCTTTTCAACCATCACTGCTTGCATGTTCTGCTTTGCTACTTGACACTTATTCACCAAAGTGAGGTAGTCTCTAATCTCCAAGATGCCAATAAAATTCTGTAATTCTAGTTTCAAGCCCTGCTCTAACTTGATACCTTTCCATTTATCTTGAGGTATCCCTCAAATAACAGAAAAACCTCACCAAGCTCTCAAACTTAGCCACATACTTGGCCACGATCATCTCTCCTTGGCAAAGTTGGACGAACTCGGTCTCCTTCTGAATACGGATGTTGTGAGCAAAGTACTTCTCCAGGAAGACTTCCTTGAACCTGTCCCAAGTGATATGAGCTCCTTGAGCTTCTAAACCACCTCTAGCATAGTTCCACCAGTGCTCAATATCAGACTCTAGCATGTAAGTGGCAAAGTCCACCTTCTACGCATCGTCGCACCACATGACTCTGAAAATTTTCTCTAGTTTTTAAAACCATTCCTCTGCTTCCACGGGATCTAAGTTTCCATGGAAAAGTGGTGGATTGTTCCTACAAAATTTAGATAAACCCACATAATGAGGGTTCTGAGGTGCTATCGCTCTAGCAACGGCTCCACCCCCATTACCCTCATCTGACAGATAACTTCTGTCTGCTCTTGCATAACTCTAGTCATTTGATCCAAAGCTGCTGCAAGTGCATAGTTTTCCCCTCGCCTATTAGTCATCATAAATTTGCACACCACCAATCGAACATTGGGTTGGTCAAGTCCAATATCTAAAGAATAACATGCAACATTTGTAACTTTAACAAGCAATCCTATGCGTCCATATTTCAATTTAGAGAAAATAAAATACCCACTACCACAGTCCAATTTAGGATTGAACCTCTCTTATACCAAAAATGTAACGCCCTTCGTTACAATAATATCCCACGATAAACATAATCTAAAATACTTATAAAATGAAATTTAAAAGATGAAACTATCTAAAATAATAATACCTCAATAAAAAAACATATTAATAAGTCCTTACATAATAAAAGCATTAATCTCAAGTTTGGGAGTCTACTAAAACAAAATGAACTATAAAATAATAATAGTAACAATAATGTAATTAGCCACAATTGGCCCTTTATTCTAAGAAGGAACTAACCAAGCTAAATATAACTAGAAAATACTAAGTCTTCAAGCTTCTTCCGTCTCTATACCTTCACTCTCGTGCTCTGAAAATAAAACTTGTAATAAGATAATAATCCTAGTGAATAAAACAAGTTCTAAAATAGTTCGCAAATAGTGATGTTCTTAGCCAGTGCGGTAATTGAAAAAGATAACCATGGTACCTGCAAAATAAGTTCATAAAAAAAACCCTTTTAAAAGTAAGTATAAGACATTCAATTCAAATATATAATTAAAAAGTACTCAACATTTTTCATACCCAAATATTTATATTCCAAGCACTTGACTCTTTACACTACTTAGTGATTCACAAAATCACGCTATTTGACTCTTCGATCCTCGAAACATATATGAATCCCATATTCACTTTTTTTTAATTGGTTTGCATAACCAATCAATGTGAGTCCCAGACTTAATGTGAATCCCATATTCACTAAGGTATATGAGCTCATATCCATGTAATAACGTCCCATTGCCTTCTCCATCCCAAATGGAGGTATATCATATGATGTAGATAAGTTTAATAAATGGATATTCCATTTTGGATAGTAATATCACTCATCCTATTTTTGGAATAAAATGTATATTGTCATTCCGTCTCGAAAGATAATGACTGACTTCCACAATAACAAAAATACGTCATCTCTGATGACCATAAAATAAATTCCCAAACTCCATACATCAATAATAATTCTCAAGTGCTGCAGCAATATTATAACATTAACATCAATTAAAAATATAGAACAATACGTAAAAAAAATATATAAATAGATATTTTTATTTTTAATATATATATATATATATAGATATATATAAATCGTGACTAAACACAAGTTTTTGGAAGTCGATTAATCTCAACTCATTTATATATATATAATCATTGAAAAGCCCTCCTTTTGTCCATTCATTGCACGCTTTTTTAAAAAAAATAAACAGGTAAAGCACGATCATTGTATTCATCAATTGTAAAGGATAACACTATCACAACAATTTGCAAATTGCCCTAGGAACATGGATTGTCATAGCAAGCCAAATTTATATATTCCAGAATAATTCAGTCATTTAAAATTAGAATCAGTATACAGGAATGATCAAATATAATCCAATTATAAAACCTAGAATTCCACTAACCACAAAATTTTCTTATCAAGAATTTTAAAAATCACATCCCAAAGGTTCATACCATAGAAGTCTAGAAAAAGGTTGTTCTACTCACTTATTGGAACAAGGTTGTTTGGTGCTCTTTCTATTGACCGCGTTAACAATTGATTGTGTTAAAAAAGGTTGGCTCTGTCTCTTCCTTGTTCCTAATCCTTGGGCAGTCTATTGTCTACCCTATTTTTCAAATAAGAAGACTGATTATGTAACCAAATAAGAAAACCGCCTATCTCCTATATGCCTACCCACCAACGTGATCTTTTTTAGGTTTATTTCTCTTCCTTCCCCCTTTTTAATCGTTTAAGATAAAAGTGGGGTGCACTTCCCTTTTTTTGTAATTATTAAATAATTTTTAATACATTCTTATTTTAACAATTTCCTTCTAACTTCATAACAACTTACTATATCTATTAACCAAATAATTAATTTATTTGTAACGCTTGGCCGCTTTCAGGATCGATGACTGTCCCTACAAACCAACACAAGACTTTTTAGCGTAGTTTGTCCTCACTCACATGCTTCCTAGGAAACTTTCCAAGAGGTCACCCATCCCAAAATTGCTCCAAGTCAAGCATGCTTAACTGTGGAGTTCTTAAGTAATAGACTATCAAAAAGTAGATGCATCTTGTTGGTATAGGTAGCACTTATTAATTCTTTTAAGCTATCCTCAACTGTATAGTCCTATACCTGCACAGCCTTTAGATCCTTCTTATTCTGGTGTATATTCAATTCATTCATGTGTCCCTCTTACTAGAAGCTTGCCAAGAGTCGCTCCTTGTCTGTGCCTCATCTCTTTTGCACTGACAATCACTTCCAGCCCTCATCAGCGCCCAAGATGTTACATGCCCACTAACTTTCACTTGGTTCGTCCTCAAACCACACTAAATTGGGAGAAAGGCCCTACTCTAATACCACTTTGTAAAGTCTGACCGCTTTCAGGATCGACGACTGTCCCCACAAACCAACACAAGACTTTTTAGCATGCTTTGTTCTCACTCACACACTTCCTAGGAAACTTCCTAGGAGGTCACCCATCCTAGAATTACTCCAAGTTAAACACACTTAACAGTGGAATTCTTAAGTGATAGGCTACTGAAAAATAGATGCATCTTGTTGGTATAGGTAGCACTTATTAATTCTTTTAAGCTATCCTTAATTGTACAATCCCATGCCTGCACAACCTTTGGATCCCCTCTCATTCTGGTGTGTATTCAATTCATTCATGTACCCCTCTTGCTAAAAGCCTGCTAGAAGCCGCTTCTTGTTTGTGCCTCATCTTTTTTGCACCAGCGATCACTCTCTGTCTTTAACACCTAGGATGTTATAATAGAGCTAGAACCACCCTGTCACACATACACATCCAATTATATTCTCACTTGTATAAAGGATAAAAAGGCTTCCCCCTACCTTAGTAAATTCTAGTGAAAGGAAATGTGCAAATAACAAAAGTAGCTTATATTTGGTGAGAATGTGGCTAAAGGATGTATGTAGAAGCTTTGATTTATTTTCTTTGGCTTAGAGATGTTAGAAGGAAAGCGAGAAGTTTAGGTATTGGAAGTAAATGTGAGATAGAAAGATGGAAAAATAAAGGGGGCTTGATTAATTTATAGTGAAAACTTAGAAACCAAACCACTACTCTTGGTACATGGTATTACCTAAACAAAGGTAAGAAAGCTAATGGTTTTTATTAAAACCACTTCTTGGTATATGGTATTGCCTAAACAAAGGCAAGAAAGTTAATGGTTTTACTAAAACCATTATTATATGGTTTTACCTAAACAAAGGCAATAAAGCTAATGGTTTTAGTGTTTTGTTACATGAAACCATGTCCTTTTAATGGTGTTTTCTAACTATGTATAGGATATTCTTAGGTTTCTACATAATTTAGATTTTATGATTAAGCTAATTAGCTTAGGTGATTAAGTGTTAAATAATATAATTACGGTGCTTAGGAATTAAATTAGGATAATTAAAAATATATTAGGTTAAATAATTAGTTTTCTAATTTTAATTAATTAGTTAATTAATTTTTTTTATTAGATGTTGATTCCTTATCTAATTATTGGATATGTGTTTCCTATAGAAAATGGGTTGTGATTTGAATTTTATTGTGGTTAGGGACTACTTAGCAATTGTACAAAGGTTTGAGTTTATGATTATCTAGGGGCTAAATAGAGATTTATAAAACTCTAATAAGGATTTAGAAAAGTTGTGAAGGAGAAATAGTAAGAAAATATTCATATTATTCTAAGTTAGGAAATATAGTTCTTGTCTTGAAAAGTCAAGATGTTACAGGGCTCCTAATGCAAGATTAAAAAGGTTACTTCAAGATAGCATGGGAGACTTGTGTAATTCTTGGGATGCAATGTATAATATGCTCATATTGTAACACACTGAAATAAAGGCATCATTTCAGAAAAGCATCAATGTATTGGAACACATGTTTAATAATAGATTCTACCAGAAGCTACGACGCTTTGTATTAACATAAACATAGAACCTAATGCTTAATGAGTATAAACGTGTTGACATTGTTGGTGCTGACAGTTATGCTTGTGGCTGCATACTTAGAACTACTCATGGACTACCTTATGTGTACAAACTTGCTAGATATAGCAATATGTTTGGCTTCATTCCATTGTGGTCCATTCATGTCCATTGGAGGAGGTTATCACTTTCTACAAATGAAATGACTCATTGTTGGGGGACCTATCGCTTATACATGAGGTCGATGCATTATTAAAGCAATTTTCAAAATTTGACGTGTTTGAAAAAATCACATTGAAGACTAAAGTTTGTGAACTAGCATTTTTGGATACCACTTCAGTGTGTCCTCCTCTAGAAAAGGTTAAAGTGAAGGGAGTACCAAAGATTGAGAAATCCACTAAACATCTTCCTTCAATGTTGGAGAAAGTTGATGCAATGCACACAGTTGTAGATAGTTCGTCACCTCTTAGTGTGCCTTGTAAAGTTGTCCATGACATTAAATGCAAGAAAGTTTTCCATTTATAGATGATTATCTTAATGAGTTGTATGAATATATTGTCCGTACTGTTGATGTGAGATCAAACAAAAATTGTGGTTATTGGGCAATTGCAGCTTTGTTAGGTAAGGGTGAGGAGTCTTGGCCTCTAAGTCATGATGATTTGATTTGAGAACTTCAGCGGTGACATATTGAATATGCTCAACTCTTTGGCACATAACAACGAGTGATTGAAGTAAAAACCTCTTTGTATATTGACAATGGCACAGTAGCAACTCATGATAAGTGGATGTCATTCTTGATATGGGTTATGTTATTGCTAGTTGGTATAATGTCATGTTGGTCCACTTATCCAGGCTGCAAAGCTGGACATTTTTTCTGCTTAGGAGTCGACCCTCATCTCTTGCACATCATCAATTGGATTTGTTCATAGTTGTCACTTTGTACATGTATACATTTTCCAATTATTTTGTTATTTAGCATTGTAAGTATGTCAATTTGTTCACTAACTTTATTTAATTGTGTCCTTTTATAGGTTTATTAACGAAGCTCCCCTACCTTCTATTGCACCACAATGGTATAGATACAGCAATGACGATGCTCATTTATGACAAATTCCATACTTGGATTGCATACAACATTTCAATTCTTTATTTCTATTTAGAGAAGATGAATATGTAGTAGGTATTACTAGAGACTCATTGTAATTATATACTCATTTATATTTACTTTTTCATAGCACACGGACTAATTATTGTTAGACTAATTTATTTTTTGATGATCAATTAATGGTATTGATTTCTATTTGATATTATGGATATTGGTTTTGGTCCTATTATTGGTTTTGGTCTTGTAATTTCATATGAAGTTGGTGTGTTTATGTCAATTGCAATTTCTGTCTAATACATGCGTCTATTGTCTATTAAGATACGCAACAGAAACGTGTTCTCGTTGTATATTAAAATTTAATACACAACAAAAACGTGTTTTCATTTTGTACTGTTGTACAATATACATATCGAAAATGTGTTTCATTGTGTATTGAATTTCACACAGTGGAAACGCGTTTCGTTTCCATTGTGTATATTGTATAATGAAAATGTGTTTCTATTATGTTGGGGGTGTGCTCTCCATACACAACGAAAACATATTTTCATTATATAATATATACAATGAAAACACATTTTATTATATATATTGTAGAATGAAAATGTACTTTTGTCGGTGATATTTTCAAGAAAAACAAATAACAAACAAAACTTAGAATGAAAAAAATAAAAATAAAAATGGGTGAAAATAGAAAAGCCCTTTAATTGGCCCAATTCAAGCCTTCAAAAATTCGCCCCCCCCCCCGTCCCCGGTTCTAGCTTCTTGTTCTTCTTCCTTTGTGTTTCTCTTTTCCGAACCATGCTCTCAGCTCTCGTGTCTTTCGAGTTTCGACCTTGTCAGCACCGTAGCGACACTTACTCACATATCACTCACACTCTTTCTTCCCACTTCTCAAACCACTGGCCACAACTTCTTCACTTCCGGCATCCTCCAAAACGATGCCGTTTTGTGCTCCATTTCGTTCAAAGCTATCAACCAAACTCCTCAACATAACCATATCCTCGCTGTGCAAAGCGAAGCAAATACCCAGAGCCGAATCAGTAATAATCGACGGCATCAGACTCGGCGTGCTCCCCGACACAGTCACCTACAACACCCTAATCGACGCGTACTGTCGTTTCGCCGGCATCGATGTCGCTCACTCCGTCCTCGCGCGAATGCAAGAAGCAGGTATCCCCCCCGACGTCGTTTCGTACAACTCCCTAATCTCCGGCGCGGTCCGTAAGTGCCTTCTCTCGAAGTCCCTCGACCTGTTCGAGGAAATGCTCGCGCGTGGCATAACCCCCGACGCGTGGAGCCACAACATCCTAATGCACTGTTTGTTCAAGCTCGGAAAACCCGACGAGGCGAATCGCGTTTTCAAAGACATCGTGCTCCGCGGCGAGGCTCACGCCGCCACGTATAACGTCATGATTAACGGTTTGTGCAAGAACGGTTACGTTAGCAATGCTTTGAGTTTATTTAGGAATTTGCAGAGGCACGGTTTCGTGCCTCAGGTTTTGACGTACAACGCGCTTATCAACGGGCTTTGTAAGGCAAAGCGGTTGAAAGACGCGAAAAATGTGCTGAGGCAATTTGGAGAATCTGGTTACGAACCGAATGCTATTACTTATACTACCGTTATGAAGTGCTGCTTCCGGTGCCGGTTGTTCGAGCAAGGGTTGGAAATTTTGTCGGAGATGAGGGATTTAGGGTTTACTTTTGATGGATTTGCGTATTGCACGGTGATTGCGGCGATGATTAAGACCGGCCGGATGCGGGAGGCCGAGGAGATGATTGAGATGATGGTGAGTTCCGGCGTTCGGCCGGATCTCGTGTCGTATAACACTTTGATAAACCTTTATTGCAGGCAGGGGAGGCTGGATGATGCATTGAAGCTGTTGGATGAGATACAGGAGGAAGGTTTGGAGTGTGATCAGTATACTCATACTATTATTGTTGATGGTTTGTGTAAGGCTGGTGATTTTGTTGGGGCTCAGAGGCATTTGAATTATATGAATTCGTTGGGGTTTGGATATAATTTGGTTGCGTTTAATTGTATGCTTGATGGTTTGGGGAAGGCCGGGCATATTGACCATGCTGTGAAGTTGTTTGAGGTGATGGAGGTGAAGGATTCGTTTACTTATACTATATTGGTGCACAACCTTTGCAGGGCAAGGCGGTTCCTTTGCGCGTCAAAGGTTTTGGTTTCGTGTTTGAAATGCGGGTACCAGGTGTTGAGGGCCACTCAGAGGGCAGTTATTGATGGTCTCCGGAGTATTGGGTTTGCGAATGAAGCCAGGAAGATTAAGTCGAGGATCAGATTGGCACGGTTTGTGCCTTGATTATGTGGCAGTTGTTGCTGTAGGGAAGTTTGGATGTGTGGTGATTGTTGGAGGGAGCTTTGTTGGAGTGAAGTCGGTGAACAAAGAGTGGAACTCTGATCTGTGGGTCACGTGATTGATGATTGCCATCAAAGGGGGAGTTGACTATTATCATTATGCTGCGAGACATTTGGTAAGTTACTGTTTAGGTAGGCTAACTGATATGTCTTTCGGTGATTGTTTCTTCGTCTTGCTGGATAAATGCCTCTTGTTGTAATGGCTGAGTGATGTTGACTGATGAAGTTCTCGTGAACCAGATGGAAGCTAATACAGTAATGCACAAGATTACCAAATTTGAAATGATGGAAACTGGCAATTTGGTACTTGTGGACATGCTTTCTGATAATTGGAAGGCTCACTACTGCTATATGAAACATGTGGACTTGTGGTATTGCTGAAAATTGGGAAGCATGATATATTCCATAGTTTCCCTATCCTTTCTGGAAACTATTAAACACATTCAGTCACAGCTGTTCATATACACCAATGCGATTGGGTGTTCTTTTGAACGGTTGAGCTTTGATGCTGGAAGTATAGTATTTGTAAAATTGGTCTGCTATTTTGTACTTTTAGAGTGCCCTAATTTAAGTTGATTTAACAATTCTGCTCTAACAAAGTTGCAACCTTCAGCATTCTGCTTGAAAACCAAAATTGCGTGTTGAGGGGTTGAATAAGGCTAGAGCTACATAGCAGGTATCCTAACTCTGAATATGGTGGCGTTGGTTACATTCAAACTCAAATTTGGTGATTAACATTATGTCAAATTACCGGGGCTACTGTTTCCAAATAGATTTGAAATCTCTGTTTATTGGCAGAAAAATGGAACTGGTTACAATATTATTGGTTCACAAATGGGGTTGAGTGTCATTTGCCCAAACCTCAAGAAGGGCGTTTTTTGTCTGCCTGTTGGTTTTTTCATTAAAGTGGCCAGTCTTTTGTCCACACTACATTTTGTTGACATTGTTATAGACAGAGCACATAGTTCTATATCATGACCAAGAATGTGGTCATTGTGGTATAATGTAACATGCAGATAGTTGAAAGGAATTGGTAACATATTGCTGGAAAAATATTGTTACGTATCAGTATTACCTTGAATTCATAGTATATTATAACATATTATATGTTATAATCAATTAATCATGCTCTTTAGTTGCTACAAAATTTGGGTTATTAGCCACACTCCCAACCATCCTTGAATGTATCATTTAGCCACATTAATGGCATTGCAACTGCAGCTAAACATTAAACACTTACCCACACCACACCCATTCCTGGCATTGCTTCATCCTCTAAATAAAATAGTGCAGTATAATTTGCACTCTCTGGAACTCTTACACAAATTGCTTAAATGTGCATCAATGCAGCTGTGAAGTGAGCATCCCCAAATTGCCTCACAGATGTCAAATCAAATTCCCCCTATTGCTTCAATTATCACTCTGTGACTTGCATTAAATTCTAAATCTTCATTTTATTGATGTGAAGTGTTGTTTCTTCTTATTCTTTTAATATCAGTTTCTATTAGTATTTCGAGTTTGGATGTTGAGGGTGATTGTGAGAAGATTATTACCAAAATAATGATATTAAGATCCTATATGAACTGTACGAGTCATTTGCCTTCCTAAACTTCTTATCAAGTCAGCAGGCATGTCTACATCGTGGTCCTAAAATACTAGATTTATCACCTTTAAGAACTTCCCTCTTTGATATATTATATAGGTTTATAGCTTTAATATTTTTGGTTTGAGGTATGGATTTTGTCAAATGTATACTTCAGCTTACGGAACCATTATTTGGAAACTAGTAAGGGAATTGCCAGCAGCTTCTTCAATTACTATTTTTTTATTATGCTTCTGTTGCATGCTTTCTGCCCAATATTGTTGGTTTTGGCATTTATTTTGTTGGATCCTTCTCTTTTTCCTGTTTTATGCCACCACCCAGTGAGGGTGTCATCTTTTAAACTAGAGGTTTTACTCTATTTGATCAATTTAAAGTTGAAACTATGTAAGCATGTTTTGCTTTGCTACCCTTAGTGCTTGGGTTACACTGTCCATTACAATTTTTATTTCTTGCCATGCTTTATAAAGTTACAAACTCTGTTATATGTGAGAGCTTGAAGACAACTGGAAATGTAAACACGATGATGGTAAAATTAATTACACAACAGAGAACTATTTAGACAACAATATTATGTTATTCCAAATAAATCAATTGGGAAATATTTTCAATGTTTTCTCAAAAACCTCATATAGCAGGCAGTTTTACATTACTCTTTAGAGTTTAAACAAGCATCAAAATAACTCACCAGCATAACAATTGTCATGCATTCTACTTATTCTGTGTCACTATAGTTGAATTGTTCTGCAAAAGATCCCTCCCTCTCTTTGCCCGGCATTATCATTACCAGATTGTGTGGTTGACTGCTTTTTCGGTGCCTAGGCCATATGATCTTGTATCACAGAGAAAGTTAGCAGATGGAGAGGCAGTGCATGACAAAATTTGTTAGCTCTTCGAAATGTTTTCTTTCTTAGAGGTACATTTCTTCCAACCTGCTTCCCTTAGATTTTGTCTGCTAATATTTTGTCTGCAAAGTAACATTTAGGAAAAAGGGGAAAATAGCAACTGAACATCATCCTCATTTGGTCTGTTCAAGTCACATTTGGGAAAAGGGGAAAATAATAGCATAGGAACAACTTTTGAATTTTAGGTCTGTTTTGGCATTTTAACTCTTTATGAAGTAGACTGTTGCTTGACACATGATAGAAACCTCAACAAATTCTTAATGTTGTTTATTGTTATTAGATACTTTTATTACTATTTCTTGTTTATTACTACTGTAGTCAATCCAGGAAAACACAACTAATATACCCCCTGCTTCAAAAAACCAGGTCGGATATTCGTAGTGCTACTTAAACCCGGGTCTGACGATTGTGCTTGCTTGAAGGAAAACAGGCAACTTTGTAGGTTAGACATCCTTCTATTTGTCTTCGTACACAATTTTGTACACATAAACTACTTATTTCCGATACAGTCATGATGTAGTACATGATGATATAGTTTGCTTTCTGCTTGACTTAAAGCTTAGAACCAGCCTATGCTTAAGCTGTGTTGCTTTACTTTGTAAATTTGGCAGGATATCTATATAACAAGGTTTTTTTTTTTTTTTTTTTTTCCATGTTTATGCCTAATGTGCGCTTAATTCATCTAGCATGGTAGAACTTTAATTGTCTTTGTGCTTTGTCCATTTAGTGGCAATGTTATTTGTGCTTGATTAATCTACAGCCATGCGTATATTCTAGTGCATTAATAGAAACCTGCTATCTTATTAGGAAGAAATAGGGATAAAGATAGAACTTTGCAGAGCTTTGAGGGTCTACCCCTCCCACTGCTCTAAAGTCCTAATTATGTCATAAATGACAAGATGATCTTTCTCATAACCTCCCCTCCCTCTTATTTATAGGTAAACATGCCTTATTTCTTCAATCAACAAACTGAACTAACTTAGCTATTTATGTAACCAACTAACTAACGACTAATGGTATCTATCAATACTTTCCCGCAAATGTTTCACCATGTCCTCAAGGTGAAGGGTACTACCCTCTAAACCACTACAGCCCCAAAATGACTTTAATTCCTCCTGGGTCGAACCCAAGCATATGAGTTCCTCCATTATCCTCAATTGTTTTCCGCAATATTTTTGGCTGTGAAACAGAGTATTGATGCTACTGAAAATTTTAAATTAGTTACATTGTTCTGTTGTGAACTGAACTACTGCAACTGATTAAGTGTTCATATACACTGACATGGTTAAGTGTTCTTTTGAGCAGCCTAACTCATAGTAGTCGAACACACGTGATAGTGGTGCTATAGCATCATCACAGGGCATCATGGCTTGACACCGCTCCCTGAACCCAATTGTGTTGCACCTTTCTGTTACATCTGGAGCAAAATAAATTGCGGCTGCTTTCAGGTGATGGCTGCTTTTGCCTTAGTGGCTTAAAGCCCATTTTTACCCTAAAAATGTGTCGTTTAAACTTTAAAGCTTTCTTTTTTTTTTTTGGTAGGGGTTGGGGGGAATGGATCCCAACATTGTCATTAACATGATCGGTCCATTCCCCTCACATTTGTGCACTCCCAACATACAACCCTAGCCTCACCATCTCTGACAAAGACCTAGCTCCTCCAGCCTAGTTTCCAGTGGTGCCCAGCTGCTCCTGGCTAGTTTCCAGTGATCAAACTCTATGCAGGCCAATTTCCAGTGTCGCATCTTATTTCTAGCTAGTTTTCAATGGCAGTCTTCATCTCTGAGGAAGACTCATCTCTTTTCTGGCCAGTTGGTGTTTCCTCTTTTAAATTTACAGAATAATACTTTGTTTAAACTGAAGAAAGCTCATATTCCCAATTTTGCTTTATTGAGGTATTTGTGATTCTAAAGCTGATTTGTTGTTTTTGTGATTTTTGTTTTACTGTTATTTTTCAGAAATGGCATCAATGGATATTTGTTTGCTGCTTTTATTCTCTGCTATTTTTTGTGTTGTTTTAATTTTATATGGAGAGTGACAAGATGCTCACATGGAGGGTTAGATACACTGATGTTGAGTTGTTGACTACCTTGTCTTTTCTGATGCTGCTCCTTTAATAGCTTTGGGTGATTTTCCCTTGTAAGACAACCGCCTATTACTATTCCCCATGCATTTCTTCTCATTCCACATTGCTTCATCCATTGCTCTTGGGGAAATTTTCTCTTATCTTTAGGTATGCTTAAATTTTCACTTGTAGTTTCTGAGGCACTGGTATTTGTTTATGCATATTTTAGATGTAGAATTTGGCTCCACTATAGTGAGGGTTACACTTTAAAAAGAAAAGTCTAGAATGGACACTGTTGATTTGAATCAACAAAGTGAGTTTTAACCACTTCATGGTTTGATATATATGTGCATGTATGTTATCAATCTCAAATATTGGGGTTAAATTTAATTTTTTGATTAATATAAGAATAATTTTCATGCAATTTATTTATTTATTTTCACTTTTTTTTTACTCATTTAAATAAGCTGAGAAATTTTTTCTACTATTATTTCTATCAATACAACTTTATTTTTTACTCTATTTCTGTCCTTTTTATTTTTTTCCTTTTATATTTCACTCTTAATTCTAACCCAGCATAAAGTAGCAAATCTTGAATTTGGATTCTTAACATTGCAAATAATGTATGCTTATTGCAGTCCATTGAGCACTGGAAAGTTGGCATTGACAGTTAATTCCCTAATGGAAGGAAAGATGCTTGATTGATTACAAGAGATTGTATCTTCACTCTAATTATGTTTATTTGCAAATTTTCTATTTAAAAATATTTAAAATTTATTTCAGCAAAAATGCCACAGTATGCCGTAGAAATGGCATGCTTTGCAGTAGGAATTCTAATGACTAACTAAACACTAATGTACTTTAATCTTTTAATGATTTTAAAATGAAAGATTATGTGACATGATGGTGTTCTAGTCATTCAATCACTTGAATCACTTAGGTTGTGTTTGGATGAAGGATTTTAAAATTTCAAAAAATTTGAAATGCTTGAAATTTGAATTGTTTTAATTTAAATGTCCTTCAATTATTAAACGCTCTGTTTGAATAAATCAATTCAAATTTTTAAAATTTTAAATTCTAAGTTTGAATATGACATTTTAATTTTCATCATATACAAAATTTAATTTTGAAATATATATTTAAAAATTAAGATTTTAATATTAAACTTTTTTGAAAATAAAAATTAATCAATTTTTAAATATTTAATAATTTACAAATAATTTTATTATTAAATAATATTTAAAAATTTAAAAATATAAATATTGATATTTTTTATGTCAATATTGATAAAGAGAGAAAAAAGAAGAGAGAGGAAAAGAAGAGAGATGAGAGAGAGAGGAGAGGGAGATAAGAGAGAGGGGAGAGAGAAGGGGGAGAGGAGAAGAAAGGGAGTGAAGAGAGGGAGATGAGAGAGAGAAGAGAGATAAAAGAAAGAGGCTATAAAGAAATAAGAAACAAAAAGAGAGGAGAGAGGAAGAGGAGAGAGAAAGAAGAGAGAGGAGAGAGAAAATAGACATAGAAATGAGAAAAAGTGAGTATGAAGAATTTTAAATTCTTACTATTTTGGTAGAATTTGAAATTTTATGATTTTAGGTAATTAAAATACTTTTATAAATTATTAAAATTTCAATTTCTTACTAAATTTTTTATCCAAACAACATATTTCATCATAAATTATTTTAAATTTTTTATAAAAATAATTTACCTTAAAATTTCTTATCCAAACGAGTCTTTATATTTTACCGTATCCTTCACAATATGCTGAACAAATATGAAAATTCCACTCCCTTTGCCATACTACACGTATGATTGTGCAGCCCAAATAATTCTCGCAGGCAACGTCCACCTAGTGACAAATTTTAAAAGTAAATAAGTCTGTATGATCAATATTGTTTGTTTCAATGTTAATGTGGTTAGTTAATCATCATACGAAATGATCAATGATATCATCATATCGCCTTATGGAGACTATAATTGATATTACTCTCAAAAATATTTGACATGTAAAAACTAATGCAGGACGCAGAATATATATGAATACCATATTTTGTCGTCTTTTTTTTTTTAAAAATATTTTCTAATAAATTGAATTAAAAAATAAATAATTACATAAAAGTAACAAAAAAAAAATGATTTAGGAGGTTAATTTGAATTTTTTTTAACGGTCTTATTGAATTGCAATTATTTGGGGCACTTAATTGTTTGTCATTCACGGCATATAATGTCTTTTATGGATCATAAATAAACTTTAATTGACAGAAAAGAGAAAGAGGTTAGATCTATTATATAAGGAATGGTTTGAGAGGAGGATTTGAGGGGAGAGCAAATTTTCAGAATATTTGTCAATGTTTTGAGAGAAAAATTGTAGAAATAAATTACTAGTTGAAGAAAGGTGCCAACACGAGAAGCCGAGAATTTTATGCTTCGGTTGCAACGAAAGGTAAGAATCTAAACTCATTTTGTATTGATTCCTTTATGATTGCATTAAGTATTTACGCCGATAGAAAATATATTAGATTTTGAGCATGCTCATAATAATCTTTAATAGTTCTATGGTAGCAATATTCTGTAGGGATGAAAGTTTAGGAATCAGTGTGTGAATTGTTGATAAATAAATTTAAAATAGCAATCAGAACACTATTTTTTCTGTAAAAATAAAAAACAAAAAAGTGCAACAATGGTGCAAGAAGGTGCGGAAAATCAAAAACAGTGGAGAGAGACAGAAATCACCAGCAAATCGCCTGAGAACCGCTGCATCTTGCTCAACCTTACATGGGCCGCTGCGCTGCTGTGCATTCTAGCCCATCAAACATGCACTATGGACAACTTTAAAGAACAATAACTTTATATTATTTCTCACATTTTTTTAGAGGTGTCAAAATGGCCTAACCTGGTTAGCCCAACAAATGGGTTGGGTTGGGCTATGAAAATTCAGGCCCAAGCTCATTTTGGCCAGACCCAACCCGACCCAAATTTTGGCTGGCTCGAAGCTGGCTGGCCCGTGATGGGCTGGGCTAGCCCCCCAATTTATTTATTTTTGTAATTAATAAAATCATAAATGACAATTTTAATATTACATGTGGTGTTAATGTTCATTTTAAGGTTAATATTCTTGTATATTAAGTTTTGTTTTTACTTATAGTGTTTATTTATTTCTACAATTGATATATTCTATTTTATTTGTTATTATGTATTATATATTGTTATTTTACAATACAAATAACAACTAATATTTTTTATTTTAGTTTATAATGATTAAAAAATACTTTATTAATTTATTAAATAAAAGTTAATTTTTTTTTATAGTTTTAGTTTTTAATGTTTTAGAAAATGAGGTCCATGGGTTGATCTGTTTGGCTTGTAGCCCGTCATAGGATAGGCTGAGCTGGGCTAGGAAAATTCCAGCTTGACATAAAATTGGCCTAGCCCGAAAATGCATTAGCCTGTGATGGGCCAATGCGAATGGGCTAGGCTGGCCCAAATTGACAGCTTGGCATTTTTTTCATTATACTACACCATTTTTACTATTTTATGTAACCTAATTAATTGCTTTCTCAAATGCACCAGCTGAAACAAGTTTTTTAAATAGACCCCATTACTTAGTTATATTTGTGGGACAACAAAAACACAAAATACAATTAAAAAAATTGTGGACCCACCAAAAATTACATTTTCCTTATGTTAACCCTATGTAAAAGAAAGAAAATCTTCATAAAGATTAGTTGAGATCACGAACATGTACCCAGTCAAATCAACCCGCTTCGAGCTAATAAAATTTTGGGCCAGATTAGGCTAGGCCAAAATAAGTACGAGCATAAATTTTTACAGCCCAATCCAACTTATTTGTTGGGCTAATTGGGCTAAGCCCATGATTTGTTTTTGTACATATTTCTGTTTAATTCTTAAGCCACATTGTGGCATTTGTAACCTTAATTTTTGTCCATGCTTTATACCATATTGTAAAAAGCAATTAATTCCGCATCTCCTTTTTTTTGTGTATTTTATACAATTGAACCATAACTTTTTTAAATAGTTATTTACTGTTTATTATTGTATTTTTAGTTTTTTTGGGGTTAATTTATTTTTTTTGCTCTTTTGCTATTCAAGAAGTTTCTCTTTTTGATAAAAGGGCCATCTAAATTTTGCACAATCAATTTAAGGCAACCATTTTTAACATATGTTATAAGGTACTATTACGTTCATTACACATAATTGACTATCAAAACTAAAATTTGGTGTTAAACACCATTTTTTCTTTAAAGATTTTTCTAATATTTTCCTAATAAATAAAATTTAGTGTCAACTCTACTTTTTTCAAAACTTATTTTAGGTTTTTCAGTTCGTCGCTTTCGTCGCATATCCCTCCTTTTTTAATTTTTAGAATCTGATGCATTATTATCTTACGTACCTAACTAACCTTGTTTGCGTAATTTAATTCTCACAAATGTTATTATGTATTTTTGGAAATTAAACACTATAAGTATGAAAATTTTAATTTTCGAAATAATGAAATCAAACATATATATAAAATCTCACTTAAGGGTAAAATATTCAATAATTAATTAGATTATCCACCAATCACTATTTAGATAAATTAGTGACTCACCATTGGGGATTTAGAATGTTTAGAATTAATTTAGGATGTCTCAAAATAATACATGGTTGCGTATATTCGAAATCAGATTGGAAAAAAAAAATGCTATTTTAATCAACTTTGAAATTATTTAAGAATTTTACAGAGGTCTAATTATAATTAGAAATGACTTATTATTCTCACCAATTTATTGACTGTTTGTTCACTTTCACAGTGTAATTTTACATTGTTCCCAATTTTGGTAAAATAGAAAATGTAGGTGTTACAATTATTGATTGCAAGACTCCAAAAGATGTAACACCCCAATATTTCACACACACACACACATATATGGCTATGATATTTGTTGTGCGTTTTTTTAATAAATAGTATTTTGGGAAAATAATATGGGGAGATTAAAAAGGGATTTTATAATTAAAATGTTTTAAAAAAATAAATAAAGTTTTTAAAGGTTATGTTAGTTGAGTCTTTTTTGGTTGGGCCTTGGTCTGCTATCTTTTGCAGCCCAACTTATCTTTAAGAGCGCTTGTAAGGTCTCTTAGACCTAATTATCAATTCCTCATCTTATTCTTGCTTTCTCTTCAAACTTGTGTCGTTGTAGCAGAGTGGCTGTAGGAACCCGTGCAAGCGCCGCTGCAACAGTGATTAAGAAACTATGGGAGAAGCCGTTGAGCCACCTTCTTCCCTGTTGTTGAAGTCTTGCTTCTTTTGAGGTAAGGGGAGAGTGAGACTATCTCGCTCATGGGCGAAACAATAGTTGTGGGTAGAGAGGTTGACCTTAAACCCTAATTGTTGTAGGTATCTATTTGCGTTTGATTGTGATTGTGAAGGAGAATGCGAATTCCCCAAACTCATGATTCTTTGGGACTAAATTCCTAAGGGTTAATTGTAATGTCTTTTGTATGTTAGGGTTCATTATTGATCTTCATGTGTATTGCGTGTATGTGTGGTGATGTTGGTTTTCCTTAGGATAAATTTGATGTGAATTGATTGAACTTATGTCTATTTAATGGTAGAATGAGATTATTGTGAGGGTTTAAGTTAACTTGAGGGTTTTCCCTATTTTGAAAAAAGAATTAAAGGATTAGGCTTAAATGAAAACAACTTAGATTGATAGGAAATCCCTATTTTAGAATAGAATGTTAGGCAATTGGACACTAAGATAGTAGGAATATGACCTTATGAAAATTTGATAGTTTAGGAAGGCCTTAGGAAGCCTCCATGCTCGCAAATCGCAATTTTGTGATCTGATGAGTGATGAGCACACTTGTGCTTACCTTCCTAACAGAAAACATCAACTTTGAGGGTAAAAACAAGTAGGAAGATGATCGAATTAGGCTTTGTGGTCTTCATAAGAACTGTAGCCCTAGACGTTAGCTAACTAATGGCTTTGTAATCACCTAAAAAATTTGTATAACTCAAGATACGCCCAAAATACCACACCTACACTAGGCTGCCAGTGGGAAACAATGTCTCCAACTTTAAGTCCAATTTCGTCCATGATCTAGGCCAAATCAACTCATAACCTTTACATGAAAGTTGTAGATTTTTCTTTAATCTTTTCATTGACACCAAGATCACCTCAAAATCATTTTTGTAGCCCAAGTTATGACCTAAATAAGGATAAAAGGTCAAAACACAAAAATCTAAAAATTAATTAAGAGTTTCATTAAAGCCTAATTGAATCCAAACAAAACTTAGTTAGAACACCAATATTAAGCCCAATAAATATTCAATAAAGCCAAATACAAAGCCATAATATTCATTTAGAATTGATTGATCAAATATGCCCACTCTATTGAGCATGCTCGTATTGAGTTCCTTGTCAGTGAAGTATGAGAGTTTTGGAGTACGAGAGTAGTAGGATTAGCTTAGGCAATCAAAAAATAAATTGAGAGACTAATAATTATATCATTTAGAGATAGGAATATGATATGGGTAAGAAAAGTGAGCACATGACGTTATGAATGTTGCTTTACTTGTGTTGTGATTGACTCGTGATATTATACTTTAATATGTCGATTCCAATTAGTTATGATCATGACTTGCGTTTATTAAGCTATGAGATGTATGATGTGTTTAACATGTGACATTATGCTATGAGATGTATGATATGACTTGATATCATTGTGACGAGCGACCTAGTTTGTGAGAGGTGAGAATGGGCTTAGGTGATATCTCATCTGTGAAGGGTGAGAAAGAGACTCATTCATTTTGTAAAGACAAGTCTATAGGGACACTTGTATACATTGTATGTATGAGACATGCATCATGACATTGAGATTTTGTGATAAGGGAAAGTATTATGAGCTAGATGGTGGAGGCCTTGAGAGGTTGTTAGCTCGGTTTTGGAGGTTGCTTGGTGGGGAAACCCCAATGACTCATGCTGATCCCATGATATCGATGTGTACTTTGCAAAGCTTAGCAACCTTGACTAGTCATATGAGAATATCAGGCTAATTAAGAGAGCTTAGTTAGAGGTAATCACAGAGGGTTACGCTTAAGCATGTACTCCTAGGCTACCTCTAGACAATAGTACTAGTACCACATGCATATGGAGTAGAGATAGAGGAACATTGCATTTACATGTGCATCCTTTTGATGTTATAGTTGTTTTATGAGAATTGTATATTATTTAAATGTTGTGTGTGTTATGCTTGTCTTTGTTTTTACACTTTGAGCATGATGTGATATGTATCTCACTAGCTTCTTTTGTTGTGTTCTTTTGTTATGTGCTTTTGACGTATAGAGGACGTATAGTAGGATCCAAAGGAGTGATCTTTAAGTTGAGGCAATTGCCTATCTTACTCTAGTTTCTTGGTTTTCTTTTGGGTTTGTGTTACTCTAATAGTGTGACATCGGGGTTGGATTTATATTCTTTGCTTGTAGTTTAGTTTTGGTATTTTACATTATGTTTTGGTTTTTTTTTATCTTTTGATGATTTGTATGGACTTGTGAGCCAAAGTCATTACTTTAACTCGTGATATTTTATTTGATATGATGATTTGCGGTTGTTGTCCTTTCTGAAAGTCATTAGTAAATAATTTTTGTTGCATTAATAGTATATTAATAACTATCTCGGGGTAAAGGTGTCAACTGTGGGACCCTAAGGAATAAAAGCTCATGATTAGTAGATACTTGACTTTTGATGAGTCAACCATACTTAACCTAAGACCATATAAGGATCATGATAATAAAGTTGAAATTCATTGTGCTAGCAAAAAGGTGGAGCTTGAAATTGAAGCTCTTAAATAGAAACAAGAGAAGAGACATGAAGAGGTCATATCAACAAAGTCTGGGTATTCATTGGCTAGAGATAGGCCAAGAAAACAAATTAGACCACCTCATAGGTATGAGGATTTTGTTGTGTTTACATTCAACATGGCAGAAAACATTGATGAACATGAACTTAGTTCATTCCATGAGGCAAGTAATTATGATGAAGTGCTAGAATGGAATTGGTGCCATGAAAAAAAAAGCTTAAATCCATCCATAAGAATCAAACTTGGGAGATTGTTGTGCAATCACATGATCAGAAGATTATGGGTTGTAAGTGGATATTCAAGAAGAAAGATGGAATAAGGTTTAAAGCAAAACTTGTAGCAAAAGGCTTTACAAAAAGACAAGGTATTGACTTTAATGAAGTTTTTTTCCCTATTGTAAAACATAGTTCCATTCAAGTACTTCTTACTTTGGTGTCTCTGCATGACTTGGAGTTATAGCAGGTAGATATGAAGACAACTTTTCTCCATGGTGATTTGGAGGAAAGGATTTATATGCAACAACTAGAGGGGTTTATTATACCAGGAAAAGAAGACCATGCGTGTCTATTAAAGAAGTCTTTATATGGCTTGAAGTAGTCACCAAGGCGGTGGTATAAATGATTTGACTCGTTTATAATTAACATTGGGTATATACGAAGTGAATATGATAGTTGTGTTTATCATAGAAAACTGTATGATGACTCGTATATTTACTTGCTTCTTTATGTTTATAATATGCTAATTGCATGTAAGTATTCAACTGAGATCAACAAGGTGAAGGCACAATTAAGTGGTGAATTTGAGAAGATGGACTTGGGTCTGACAAAAAGAATTCTTGGTATGAAGATCATACAAGATCGGAAAGCTAGAAGGTAGTGTTTATCTTAAAAAACTATATTGAGAAAGTTCTAGAGAGATTTGGAATGCAAAATACGAAGGCAATTAGTACATCTTTTGCATCTCATTTTAAGTTATCTGCAAAAATGTTACCACAAATATAAGAAGAAGAGGAGCTCATGTCCTTAGTACCTTACTCTAATGCAGTTAGAAGTCTGTATACCATGGTTTATAGTAGACCAAATATTGCACATGCAACGAGTGTTGTTAGTTGTTATATGGCTAATTTAGGGAGGATTCACAGTCGAGCTGTGAAATGGATGCTTAGATACTTGAAGGGTTTAACTGACATAGGTCTAGTGTTTGACCGAGGAACAAATGATGTTTTTAGTCATATTACTGAATTTTGTGATTTAGATTATACAGGTGATCTTAATCGTAGAAGATCCTTGACTAGTTATATTTTCACTAACAGAAGTGTTACTAATTGGTGTATGACTTTATAGTCCACTATTGCCTTGTCAACTATAAAGGTGGAGTATATGGTAGCTATAGAAGCAATGAAAGAAGCTTAATGGATTAAAGGTCTTATTGGTAATCTTGTTGTAAGTCAAAAGGACATTACAATGTTTGAAGATAGTCAGAGCACAATTCATTTAACCAAGAACCAAATGTATCATTAAAGGACAAATCATATTGATATCAAGATGCATTTCATTTGTGATGTCACAACACGAGGTAATGTGTTGGTAGATAAGGTTGCTATTTTTGATAATCCAGTAAAATGATGACAAAAGCTTCTCCATCAGTAAAGTTCAAACATTATTTGGACATAGTTGGCATTACAAGTGTTACTTGACACTAGATGCTAGCGGAACAACATTAATAGAAGGTGGAAGCAAAATGACTTAGGGAATTAAAGCCAGTATGGAGATTTGTTACGTATGGCTTGAATTATCCATAAAAAATCATTTATTGTAGATGACTTAGAAATGTGTATTCTCCATCACCAATAACTCTTTAGCTTGTATTGCAATATAAATAAGTGCATTTGAATGTTAACTTAATTCATTCAAGCAGAGCAGCTCAGAAGAAAAGACAAGACTATAAGAGGATTAGATTCCTTGAAGAGTAAAGAGTTGGGAAAGACATTTATATTTGTAATATTTTGTTCTTTTCTCATAATATAGATTCTTCTTTAATTTTGCATAGTTAAATTTTCTTCGTCAAAGAGAGTTTTTCACAATAACTTCAGGGACATCCTCTTACTCACAGAACAACACCTATGAACAAGCATAACGAACCTACACAGCATCATCATAGCGCCATTGAGCTCACCTGAAATTGAATCCCAACTTTCCTCCATCATTCCAAGTGCACCACACAACTGTTTGTGTTTTCAATTTTGTACTGCAGGATGAAGATGGCCCATGGCAATCAAACTAAATTGCATGTGCCCAAGCATACGTGACGCCTGGACCAAGTGTGTGAGTGCCATTCGATAGGAAGAAAACTGATTGAAACACAAGACTTACATGTTTCATTTGGTGGTTGGGACCAATTCACCGCCCACCTCCATCCTTAATCAACAGTTAACACCAATTCTAGATTGGACGATCACATTTTAATTATAGTCAAACAATGCCAAAAAGGCTAGTGTCCACTGATATTGCATGAAATTGAAAGCAGGCTCGTGGATTTGGTTTCAAATTGATGACACGGGCAAGAATCATTTAAAATACATATATATAATAGAAAAGGGGCTTTAAGCAGCCACAAAGAGCCTAATTGGGCTTAAAAGGTCTCAGAATTATGAGAAATTATTATTTGATCTAGAATTATGTGGTCCTGGTCAATTTTATGTGATTTGTAATTATATTTTTAATTTACAAAAAATAGTTAATAACGTGTCGCATGAAGATTAGTCAAAACCATGTAATACCAAATCATATAATAATTTTTCCAAATTCAGGAAGTAAGGCAAGAGAAAAGTACCACCGCTCATAATAATTTGGGTTCCATTTCTCTGAGACCAACATACAACTCATCCTACAACATATAAAGGGTTTTCACAGCGACATTTGTTGTTAGCAAATCTCAAATGTCATTAGGAAAACAACTTTTGCCAGCAAGAAAATTGTTGTTACAGATTGCTGCAAGAACTACAGTTGCGAAGAGTTTTGCAGTGAAATTTGATGTCGCTGCCACTAACTGATTTGTGGTAACCACCAAAGTTGTTGCCCTATTTTACATGTTTTAATTACCATTATTGCTACGAAAGACATTCTTTCTCATCAACCAAAGTTTTTGTGATAACTTTTCTTAATAATTAATATCGCTGGAAAAAATATCTTTGCTTAACAACTAAAATCATTATATATGATAAAGTATCTTTTTTTAGCAACATTGATTGTTGTTATATCTTGATTTTTCTTAATAACAAAAGTTGCGGCCATAAATTATCATTTCTTAACAACTTACATCATTGCAAAATTTTGTATAAATATTAAATTTTATTTTAATAATAATTATATGTTATTTTTAAAATTAATATTAATGAAAATAATTTAATCATCATAACTAGTTAAATTTAGATCAAATTAAAACTAATAGAAGTATATACTTATTTAATTACAAATGACAATATTGTTAATGAAAAAAATATATCAACAAAATATAAATACAACATATATAAACATGACTAAATATCATAAAATATTATTTTACACGATTTAGTGGGTAAAGTTCTCTTTTTCACAATAAGAAACTAACATACACAATTAACAAATAACTAAAAATTACTATTGCAACATTAGTTCTTCTTTTTAACTTTACTTTGAATATCTCCTCGTATAGTAGTTGAATCACCACCAGTTAACCTGCAATTTTAACACAAATAAACTTTTATTTTAACATGTTTTTTCTTGTGCAATTATCTTGGTCTTGACTCATTCAACACACGTAACGAAGTTAATTAGCCACACACTAAACCAAACTTAATAGCTTCTCTCTCCAACATTACCAACCTGCCGTAACTTTCTCTCCAAGCTTTATTACCTCTTATTCTTTATTGTCACACACAATTCTCCATATATTACATCAGTTTTTTTTTCGTGTTTGCGATCATATATATACATGTGTATATATATATATATATATATATAGAGAGAGAGAGAGAGAGAGAGAGAGAGAGGACATGCTAATTGCATCAGCCTTACAAATTGCTGCTATAGAAGGTGAGTCGTAGAGTTTCTTTTAGCTTTTCAGAAATTTAATTTTTTGAATGTATTAAAATTTGTTATAAAAAATAAAAAGTAAAAAATATTTCATGCTTAAAGATAGAACCAATTTCATGTCTAGGAAGGATGGAAGCAATTTTCACGTGGAACTCACGAAAATTCTTTACTTTCCTTCCATTTCAATAATAAACAAATAAAGAAAGTTAATAACTTGCTTCCTACTTCCATCCTCTTCAATTTCCACTTAAACAAGCAAATGGGGGGGTAAATATATTTATAGATTTATCTAATAAAATTTTATGTACATTAATTTTTTAATCTATACCTTAAAATACCGTTTAACATTTGTCTTTTCATAATACAGTTCTGTTGTTTTACCTGCCGTCCCCCGTGATGACTTTGGTAACTTTTTTTATTTTATTTTATTTTTAGGATTTAGGGCATTTCAATCTCAGATTTTATGCAAACTATCCCAATGCTAACAGCTTTGGTAACTTCAGTTCCACAATATGTGTACACTGTAATAAGCTCCACTTTCCTTTCTAGCACAAGTACACGTTCTATTTAAACCATCATTTCCAGTTGAAGCCATTCACATGATCGATATTTGTGTTATCAGGAAGCACCGACACAGCATAGCTAAAAGGACTGGAAATTGGAGGAATATATTGTGGTTGTGCCAGAAAACTGCAACAAGTTTAATATTTTTTTATTTGGCAAGTTCACTTGTTATTTTTATTTTATTTTATTAGTTATAATTATTTTTTTTATTAATTGTGTGTAAGGATGAGATGTTGAGTTTGTGCTCACCCAAAAATTTCTCGATAGGAAGAGAGATAGGACGGACTCAATTTAATAAAATTATAAATAAATATGTTAAATTTTTATATTCTGTCCAGCGTATGCAAATGCACTTTGCTTAATTTGATAAAATTACAAATAAATAAGTTAATTTTATATATTTTGCCTCCCTTATTTTTATATGTTTGAACCCACTATATTGATAAAATTTTATGATTTTAACATTTATGTCTTTATGTTTATATATATGATAATTATCATTATTATTTTTTATTTTTTTAAATAGATTGCCCCCACTGACCTGGGTCTTGGATCTGCCACTGAGAGAGATACATGAGTGTTTATAACGTAGTGCAAAACTTGTAACACATGCATGACGTAGCTAACGCAAGAAGGAACTAACTAATAACACATGCATGAAGGAAATAACACAGTGCCTATAAATTGTCTCATGCATGAAGGAAATAATGCAGTGCAAAACTCATAACACATCTGTAGTGAAAAACAATGGCTTATGTTTAATTAGGCTTGGTCCTTTGGCTGTCTTCTTGCTTGCCACTTCCTGTATGTAGTCGTTCTATTCATTTTTTTTTTTTTTCATGATTTGTAATTATATATTTTAGAAATATGAGAAATTAGAATTTATTCCCAGTACATACGTGTGCATTTGTTCTAACTTTGTCATATTAATTTTAGTAACGTTCCTGATGAAGAAGATAGAAGCAAATTGTTCGGGTGCTTGTTCGCCATTTGAGATGCCACCATGCCGCTCTAGCGATTGTCGTTGTGTCCCTTGGGTACTATTTGGTGGCACATGCATAGGTCCCTTCCTTTTCTTCTCACTTTGGGTTTCTATGGTTTAATTTGTTTGCCATACTGTGTGAGAGGCTATCAGGGACTGCTGGGCAAAAGTGTAACTTTCAAACATTACCCGTAATAACAAGTCACCTGCTCTAAATATCATCTGTTTAAAATACTAATAATAAATCTAACTGTTGATATTTTTGCTGTAATTTTTGGAGTAGCCCCTAATTTTGATACGGGTAGGAAAAATAATTGCTAAAACTAGTCTATGTTATTGTGGTATTCAATAAAGTTTGTGAAGTAATAATATAGAAAAGCAGATGCTGAAATTTTCTACAGCATAAAAAAATTAAAAAAAATAAATTTATGTTAAAAAAATAATTTATGGAACAAAATGTTTAATTTCTCGGGGTTAAATTTAATTTTGTTAATTAGTATATATAAAAATATTTTTATATGATTTATTTATCTTCTACTCTTTTTTCACTCATTCAAATAAGTAGAAAGAAATTTTTCTAGTCCTTTTCTTATTTATATCTTACAAAATAATACTTCTTTTTTATTTTATTTTTATCCTTTCTATTTTTATTTTTTTTTCTTTTCCATTTCATTTATAATCCAAACAAAGCAAATTAAGCATTGAATCTTGAATTTAAATTCTTGACATTGCAGATAGGTATGCATAGTGCATCCAGTGAGCACTGGAAACTTGGCATTGACAGTTGATGCATAATTTCTTAAAGGAAGGAAATTTGCTTGATTACAAGAGATTGTATCTTCACTCTAATTATGTTTATTTTCAAATTTTCTATTTAAAAATATTTAAGAATTTATTTCAGAAAAAATGCCAAAGAATGCCTTAGAATTGGTATTAGTAGTAGGAATTAAAATGACTAATTAAACACTAACGTACTTTAGCCTTTTGTTGATTTTAAAATGAAAGACTGTACGACATGATGGAGTTCTAGCCATTGAATCACTAGAATCACTTAAGTTCAAATAGAATCTTTTTAATTTAAATTATCCTTTCCTTCATAGTATGCTGAACAAATAAGAAATTTGGCTTAAATATATTTTTAGTCCTTAGAAAATGAATAAGTTTTGATGTTGGTCCTTCTAAAATTTTTCTTTATTTTTTATCCCTTTAAAATTTGAAATCACTATTTTTTGTCCTTACAAAATAAGAAAATTTTGGTTTTGGTCCTTTTAAAACTTTTTTTTTTTAATTTTCATCACTCTAAAATCTGAAATAACTATTTTTAGTCCCTAATGTTTATTCTTAAGTTAGATAAATAAAATTTATTTTAAGAATTTAGAAAAAATTTAGAACTATCATATACTGATATGGTATTACAAACACTAGTGGTTAATATCTCGAAGGGTCACTTGACCTTCCATTAAATACATAAGCAGTTAACAAGTGTTATATAATAATAAGAACCAAAAAAATAATTTTAATTTTTTAAGGATGAAAATAAAAAATAAAATTATAAGAATTAAAATCAAAATTCAATTATTTTACCTAGACTAAAAACATAATTAAACTTAAGAAAAGTCCACTCCCTTTGCCATACTACACGGAGCATGACACCGCAGCCCAAATAATTCTGACGGGCACCGTCCACCTAATGACAGATTAAACATGCCCGATTTTAAAACAAAATAAGTCCGTATGATCAATATTGTTTGTTTCCATGTTAATATGGCTAATTAATCATCATACCAAATGATCAATGAGTTAATATCGCCTTATGGAGACTATTATAATTGATATTACTTTCAAAACCATTTGGCATGTAAAAACCAATGCATCGCGCAGAACACATATGAATATATACCATATTTTTGTCCTTTTTAAAAAAAAAAAACAATTCTAATAAATTGAATTAAAAAATAAATATATAACATAAAAGTTAAATGATTTAGAAGGTTAATTTGAATTTTTTATAACCGTTCAATATTCAATTGCAATTATTTGGGGTACTGAATTGTTGTCATTAATTAATGACATAAAATTTATCTTTTATGGCTTATAAACTGTAATTGACAGAAAAGAAAGAGGTTAGGTCTATTATATGAAGAATGGATTGAGAAGAGGATTGGAGGGGAGAGCAAAATTTCAGAATAATTGTCTATGTATTGAGAGAAAAATTGTAGAAATGAATTACTGGTTGAAGAAAGCTGCCAACACCGAGAAGCCTAGAATTTTTTGCTTCAGTTGCAACAAAAGGTAAGAATCTAAACTCATTTTGTATTGATTCTTTATGATTGCATTTTGCATGTATGCCAATACAAAATGCATTAGATTTTTGAGTGTAAATATTTGCTTATGTTGTGCTCACGATAATCTCTAATAGCAATAGAAAAATATTCCCCCATGATAGCAATACCCTGTAGGGATGAAAGTTTAGGAATAGGTGTGTGAATTGTTGATAAATAAATTTAAATTATCTATCCAAACACTATTTTCCTGTGAAAAAAAAAATGCAACACAATGATACAATAAGGTGCGGAAAATAAAAAACAGTAGAGAGAAAAAGAAATCACGTACAAATCGCCTGAGAACCGCTGCATCTTGCTCAACCTTACATGGGCCGCTGGTGTGCATTCTTGCCCATAGCATGCACCAACATAAACAGAGGGTGATGGGCATTCAGGGGAAGGCTCCTGCTATTCGCACTCTGTTTTTTTTTGGTTGCTAAATTACATTTTTGGTTTCTTTATTTTTTTAATTCACAATTTTGGTCTCTTTATTTTTTTTTAGAGACATTTAATTCCCATACTTTTAAAAATTCACAATTTTGGTCACAACGTTAAATCTCTTGCATTGATTGTTAGCCATTTAATGTCAACTCTGATGTATTAGTACTTAAATGACAAGTTAGAGTCAGAGTCAACATTAGAATTAACGTTGACAAGTCAAAATCAACATTAAACCACTAATAGTCAACGTAAGATATTTGACAGTGAAACCAAAATTGTAAATTTTCAAAATAGGAAAACTAAATGTCTTTAAAAAAAATAAGAGACCAAAAATTATGGATTTTTAAAAATAGGAGAACTAAATGTCTCTAAAAAAAGTAGGAGGACCAAAATTGTGAATTTAAAGAAATAAGAAGACCAAAAATGTAATTTAGTCCTTTTTTTCTTTTTTCACCCCAACTTAAAAAAAGAAAAAGACATGATTGTTCTTGACCGTTTTCCTTTCCCCCCACTTTTAAAAACTTCTCACCTCCTTGCCCTTCCCTCTATCTCGTGTTTCTTCTCTATCAATCTCTATCTCTCTTACTCTCTCTTGTCCCTCAACTCTCTTTGCATGCCGTCATTGTCGTCTCACCAGACTTCGCACGTCGTCGCGCCTATCCATCATCATCATCATCTTTGCACCCCACTGTATTCATCCCAGTGAATGTTTTTTTGTTTTCTTTTAAATTCAACAAATGGCAATTTCATTGTGTATTCATACACAACAAAATTGTGATTCCGTTGTGTATGAGGGCTTGATTTCGTTGTGTATCCAACCCAATTACAAAATGGAATCGTGATTTCATTTTGTATTTGGGTAAGATGCACAACAAATTCCATCATGTATCATGTAATTTTAAAAAAATTGTCCTTTAATTATTTATTTGAATTAATTTTAACTAATATTTTATTACAATATTTGTGTAATGATTAATTTTTATTATTATGATATTATTTATACTTTTTATTTTTTTGATACATAGAGAAAAATTTATAATTGTTAATTAATAATAAGCAAATAAAATTTGTTATTATTATTTTAATTGATATACATTAAATTCATCAGTAGGTTCTTTAACAATTTCAGAATTTAAATTTAAAAAATTTGTAATTAGGTTCTTAATCTTGTAAAATTTTTGTAATTAGTAAACCACAGGAACAATATAGGAGGGGGGGCTGTATTGTATTGTTAAAAAAAATTGCAAACCTTTTCGAAGATGTGTATCGTTTATTAGATAGAAGATAGATATTTTAAAAGAGATTTATGAAAACAAATAAAAGATGTAAAATAGAAGAACACATAAATTTATATTGGTTCGTCTCATACTATAACTTAAAACAAACTTACAAGTATTCTTTTATCCAAGCCTCTTTAGGCTCAACCCAAGTAGTATTTCACTTGCCTCTCCAAGCAAACACCTAAGTATTTTTTTGATACAAAGCCTCTTTAGGCTTTTACCAATTTCACAGAGAAATGGTTAAAGGGTAAAGTATCACACTAAGCTTGCATCTTATCAAACGAATATACGCTGAAGCTTAAGAATTTTTACAATGATTTATCAGAGGTGCTCTTCTTAAAAAGAATTCTTTTGAAAAGATTAAGCACTTAAAGAGAATGAGAGCTTAAATTTCGTCATGAATTCCTTGTCTTTGACATAGATCTTCTCTTCTATTTATAATGCTTTTCCAAAGTGTCCATTGTGAGTGCTTTTAGAGACATCCTTTGCCTGTTGTCACGTAAGGAACAAAGTATATATTGGAGCATTAAATGTTGCATTTAATGTTATTCACCAACTAGTCACACTGATAAGATAAAACAGTTTGCTTATCTTGCCTTTCTCGTACTAAATCTTGTTGTAGTAGACATATTTGCTTTTTAGTGCTGACAAGTGTACTATAGTTCATTCTTTTCTGCAGAAAGCTACGTCTTTTCAGATAATTGTAGGTTGATGTCTTCTTTTTAGAGAAAGTAGGTATAAACTTCAAGACGAGGATCATTTATTGTGTAAGGACTTCGAAAATCGTACACGGTCCAACGATACTCACTGTGAATTGTCTGTGAGGGTTGAACATACATCAAAAGCATGCAATCAGATGATTAAACATTAGTCCATTTGTTATAATCAAAATAAAATGAGGGTCTTATAAGTGTTCTTTGTCTTAACAATCTCCTTTTTTTGATGATGACAAACAACTATGATTTTAAAAGAGTTCCTTTTATATATGATCTAAGCTTTTGATAGACGATATTTACCACATTAAAGCTTTTTAGTGTACATCAACAGATGTTTTTCAAAAAGACTTTATAAAGACGCAAAAACATGAGATAAGTTGTAGATATACTACCTATATATATTATGAGCATAATCAAGAACAAAATATAGACTGATTTTGGCTTAAGCAAGAGCACAACATAAACTTGTTGTTTGTGAATAGAAAAGATAAGTAATACTCCCTTTATTTTTCCTCCCCCTGTGTATGTGATTCCATGACACCCACTATTATCCCCCTTTTGGCATCATCAAGTAGAAAAGTCAAAGTCATAATTAGAAGTGGAGGATGAGCCTAGTTCTCCTTTGAAGCGTTTTGCCAATTTGGTGAGCAAAGCTTTTGCCCTCTTCTGCTTCTTGCTTTCACGAATAAGTGCAACCTCTGGACGTTGAACATTTTGCTTCAGCTTAATGACTTCTTGGCGAATGTCTAGAAGGTTATAAGCAGAGGAGGAGCCAACTTCTTCTTCTTCACCTGGTTCTTCTACAAAGCACAGATTAAACACATGGGGAACAAGGGGTCGAAAGAACCAAAAATGACCAATAGGTAAGAAGATTTCAAAGGTGGTTCCATTGGTGGAAAAGAAAACATAGGTTTTTGGGGAATTATGGATGAGTTGGTTGGAAGGGAGAGGATCAGATGAAGATGGAGTAGGAAAGATTTGCATCTAGTGGCCTCTGAGGTGAATAGCTGCTTGATGACTCAGAGTATTTTTCTCCGTAGCCAAAAGACTAGAAAAATGCTTCAAAGCTTCAATGTGGTCCTAAAGCCTCTATCGGTCTGAGCTCCATAGGATTTCCTTCCCTATAAGTGCAGTGAGCTATGTTGGGGAGAGGGCTCTTCGTCTAATCATCAAGTATCTTTTTAGGTCTTTTCTATATTTTGGCTCTTTGCCCTTACCCATAGACAGATTTTTGCAATCATATTTCTTTTGGTAGTAAATTTTGAAGGTTGTCCTTGGTCTGAGTAATATTCTTACTCGTCCTCCTATAAAATTTGGAATGCCAATGACGTAATTAATGCACCTCTTCTCAAAGATAGCCCTACGAAGTGTGATCTTCATCTTCTCATGGAGAAAGTTGTACATGACTTGCCAAGTTCCCAGTCATTGTCTCCTAATCTCCATTCATCAAAGTTAGGGCCGTCTTCTGGTCAGATCGCAAGTGGATAGGTCTTTACCTGGCCATGACAGAACGGATAAATGATCTTAGGCTTGTAGTTATACGTTCTACACATGATCAAGTATTCTGAATAATTGCACTTGAGAAGGAATGGCGAGGTGTGGTAGAAAACTCCTCGTTGTCTCCATATGTCGTAACTGGGAGGGAATTTAGTTCTAGTGGAAGATGGGTAAACGAATATAGGTGCATTTGATTTAGTGCTATGCCTTGGTTCCCAGACATATGGCCTGATGTGTGATTCATATAAAAGGGTAAGGGTTGCTTCCCCTTGTTCCACCATCTTTTCGGCGTAGCCGTGTCATACCAGCAACGACTATTCTTCTTCAATTATTGTCCTCTACATCTTCATATTGTTCACTTCTCCCAATTCATAGTCAATCAGAGCCTGAAGAATTTCTAGGTCAAATGGCTCAAGAGGTTGATATTCTTTAGATGCTCTAGTGCTCCTTGATTCTTGTTTTCCATAAGAAGAAGTATCTTGTCAGAGTCTTTTTGATAGAGGTGTCTCTGATTTAAACAAGTCAGGAGCAATTTCTTCAATCATTGGCTCCGCTATACCTCTAGACGATGAGGCTTCAGCATGATATTCAGTCTGTGTAGCATCAGACTGTGGCACAAGGAATGTAACAGTCCTTTCGACTATACATGGCTTAGTCTTGCTATAAGATCAGTTGTTATTCGCTGAAAGCCTTGAGAAATAGTTATGGTAGATGGTACCTCCCACAAGAGGGATCAAGGAAGTCTGCCTTATGATGTAGCAATAGATTCTTCCCAGTTATATGTTTCTTCTTCATCGTGCTCTTTAGCCATAACTTGTAGAGAATGTTTAGTTACTGATTGGAGGACTGCTTTTTTTATTTGCTCTTCTTCTGCTGGTGCTAGTTTCTGTTCTTCTTCCTTCATCTTTTTCTCAGCTCGTTTAGACTAGCCTTTGGCTTTCTTCAGTTGCTTTGCCTCATTAGCTTTTGTCTTTGGCTAGCCAATTTTCTTTAGTCTGTGTGATCTCCTGGTTTCTTCTGTTGGAGCCAATTTTTTCGCAGTATTAGGAGTTAGCACTTGTTTTTTTGTTATGGGCTCAGGGATGGTCTTGGTTTTTTGGTGCAATAAGGTCTTGGATGAGGGTAGCTTCTTCTTGGTCAAGTTGAAGGATAGGTTTAGGTTTAAGACGAATGGTGAGGGGGTTTTGTTTTTTGTGTGGGGGAGAGGGTTGGCCTTGTGTTTGAGGTTTGGGCTTGGGTTCTTGTTGGGATGGTCTTTTGATGAGTAGTTTGTGTTTGAGAGGTTTGGTCTATTTGGGCTTTGGTGGAGTCTGTTGGGGTTGCATTTATTGGGTGGATTCAGAACAGATAGATGGATCAGTAGACGATCCTACTCTGAACACAATTCCTACTGAGTCATTAGCAGGTTCTTCTTTTATTACTACTAGCTTAGGATGCTTGGCAACATATCTAGAAAATAGATGCTATCCTCATCTTTTTGATGATAGACACATCAATCTCAAAACTAGATTTCTTCGTCTCCCAACTGCATTCATTTGCGCCAGCTATTCTTAAAATCTCAATAAAAAGCATAGCGTAAAGGATTGAGTACCTTTGCTTTTCTTTGGAGTTGTCTTTGGATTTGACGAGGCAAGATCTCCAATTGTCTAGTATGAGTGCTGGGAGATTGACTTTTTGCATGTCCAGTGAGCATTCTGTATAAACAGAAGTGGTCACGCAAAGACACATTGTCCTTCGATCCTTTTCTTGGTAAAATAATATGCAACAACAGATTGTGCAAGAGTCTACAATCCCTCTTCATGTTGGATACATAGATAAACTTCTTCAAAGTGTCCTTGCTGTCTGTTTGGGATCTAGGTCTTCCACAGAGGGCCAGATCAATTGTTTCTAGGGTTATAACTCTTTCCTAGTCTTCACTAAACAAGTCTCCTTCTTCCTTACGGCTAGACGCTACTATAATCGTGTTAGTGGAGATAATGATGGCCTAGTTGTTAACAGTCCTGATAATGCTTCTATTTACAATAGACGCTAATGCCCAGAAATATGCATAGGGGGCATGGTACTAGTGAGTCTTCTTCTGTACGAAAGATTCCCACCCTACGTTCTTGATGTAGAGTATTAGGGGGAAGCCTTCATCTTCTAGCTTCTTCAAGTTTACCCATTTTCTAGGTACAAAATCACTTTCGGGAAACCTTTCCATAGGAGCAAGTTGCTTTTGAGTGGCCATGGATGAAAGTTTTCTGGAGCTCTTAGTGTGAAAGAGAGAATAATACAGAGAATGCGAGGGGGTAGGTGTTTCAGAAAAAGAAAAGAGAATAGGTAGTTATTTTGATTATTTGAAGGATTGACAGTACTGAAAGGACATGCATTAAATGTGACTTGATGGAGCAAAGAAAAGCGGCGTACATTTGGGGATTATTTGATAAGTAATTTTTTTTTTAATAAACAAAAGAATGGATTAGATAAGAGAAAACCTTTTCACATTCTTTCATATAAAACACACTGGTCAGTAAGACAAAGCGAGTAGATAAAATCATAAGACAATGGTGCATTAGACGATGTAATGAAATGCCCATAAGACACGGTGATTATATGTAAGACGATGCATATAAAACGTTTTAGTCATGCAAGATTTTCATATGGAGGTTCTCTATTGTGAAATTAAAACGTTCCTTAGGCAAAGCCTTTGTAAAGATATCATCCCCTTAATGATCTATATTAATAAACTTGATGTCAAAAACACCTTTTTGTTCATAGTCACGTATGAAATGATATCTTATTTCTATATGTTTTGCCTTACAATGCTGAATGGGATATTTAGACAGATTGATTGCATTAGTATTGTCACATAACACTAGAATTTTATGCTCAAAGCTAGAGTGATCTTCAAGTTGATATTTTACCCATAGTAATTGTGACTAGCATCTGGTAGCTGACACGTATTCTGCTTCAGCAATTGATGGAGCAATTGAGTTTTGCTTTTTGCTGGTCCAGGATATAAAGCATGGTCTAATGAAGTGACATCCACCACTTGTGCCTTTTCTTTCAATTTTGTCACCATCATAGTCTGCATCATAGTAGCCTACTAACCCGAAATCTCTGTTTTTCTCATAGAACAGACTTGGGTTAGAGGTACCAACTAAATATCTAAAGATCCTTTTTATAACTTTTAAATGTGATTCTCTAGGATTAGACTGAAATCTGGCACATAAACAGACACTATGCATTATATCTGGTATACTTGCAGTTAAATAGAGGAGTGAGCCAATCATACCTCTATAGATAGTTTGATCTACAGGTTTACTTGATTCATCCTTTGTCATGGCAACAGACGGATGCATAGGTGTACTCATAGGTTTAGATTCATCCATCTTATACTTTTTGAGTAGTTCTTTAGTATATTTTTGCTGATGAATATATATACCTTCTTTTTCTTGTATAACTTGTAGATCGAGAAAGAACTGTAACTCTCCCATCATGCTCATTTCAAATTTGTTTTGCATCAAATCAGAAAAGTATTTGCATTAAGATTTGTTAATGGCTCCAAAAATTATATCATCTATACATATTTGAACTATAATGAAATCTTTGTTAGATGCTTTTTTAAATAAGGTTGTGTCAACTTTGCCTTTTATAAAACCATTTGAAATTAAGAAACTGCTTAGTCTATCATACCAAGCACGAGGTGCTTGTTTAAGACCATACAAAGCCTTTTTAAGTTTAAATACATGATTTATAAGAGTCAAGGAATATCAGTTTTTCTGCTAAACAAGATGTATTGAACTCAAAAGTCATTAGATACTTTTTATGAGTGTTAACTAAGTATCATAAGTAAATTGCTCCCAGTTGTTCAATCATTTGATAACCAAAATTATTCTTTGATAAATGATCACTATGGGTTAGACTCAATAGAATTTGATCAACCCTTTTTTTTATCGTTAAGGTAGAAAACTGAACCAAGAATTCTCTTTCTTCATCATCAATTGAATCATTGTTCAAGACCCAGTTCTATTTGATCATCAATCCAATCACTATTCACATTTTTTAATTTTTCTTATCAAGGAATAGATTACTTTACTTGTATGACTTACATGTCTTGTATTTCTCGAAAAAGCGATTCGATTGATGGGATTTGGTATGATACTTATGAGATCGATGAGATTCCAATATTTCTTTTTAGAACATATTGATTTGACCCCATAAGCGAGACCACCACCCCATAGGATGTTGCCACCAAAAGCAAAACTCTATATTTCTTTTAGAGAATCTCCTAATTGTTCCAGAGCAACTAGAAAGAGATTCTTTAACCAAAAAGAATTCAGTTCAGATGAAGGATACCTATCCAGAAGTTTTCGCAACTCAATCATGTATGATGGAATCATCAAAGGTTTGACCTTTCGAACTCTATCTGTAACTCACTATAGACTCGAGAAACAAAGAGAAGATGTGTACGGATGAGATATCTAGCAACAAGGGGGAAAAGGATTGAATAAAGGAACTCCTGAACATTTATCGATCTTAGATGTGTCGATATTAATAGTAACTCATTGTTTCTATGAATAATTTTTTCAGACAGAAGAATATTATGTAAACAATTACTCGGAATCTCACTTATCAGATTCCATACCTCACTTAACAGATTCCATTATACCTTCCATAATGGAATCTGACGAATTCACCATAATATATCTGAGCCATGCATAATATCATGAAAAATGGATACAAATTTTTGGCTACTACTTAATATCGGCAATAGGTTTGAAAAAGTATCTAAAAATATGAAATTTAGATATTTGTACCCTGTCGTGGTAAGGAACCATCGTATATATGTTTGGAACAGATTCCACCTTGAGAGAGTTGAAAAAGCACTATCTTGTTGAAAGGTTCTATATATCTACCCTATTTTTTTAGACAAAGACTCTGTTTTTTCATTTTTTCGGATGGTAAATATTTCTTAGAACATGGAGTGTGACTCAAACCCATGTTTGAATTGAAATTGAGATATTTATGAAAGTTCCTCCGTTCTGAATCAGGTAGATTCATATTTCAAAGAGGTTAACAATAAGTTCTTTCAAAATGGACTATTCGTCTCTCTATTAGATGTGTTCCAAAAATGTCTGTGATCAAGTAAATAGATCCACGAACGAACGGATCATATTGAATTGGAAAATGGAAATATTTGTACAAGTTATGCCTTTCTTTGCCACTTTGCAAAAAATCATTAGGTATCAATATGTTAGATACTTGCTACTTGATTGGTGAAATAATATCTCTTTCCAAAAAAGCAATTTTTTTTTACCATCGCAAAAAGAAAATATTTTGTTGCGAATGACCAAGATATTGAGGAATTGTCCTTACGTAAATTCATAATTATTGCTACAATAGAAGAAGTGATATTGATTATTCAAGAATTGAAGTAGATTTGCTTTATAAAAAGAGTATATCAATGAACTTCTATGAAATGGTTGCACGGGATTTAGCCAATTGTCTGGATCGTGGGATATCATTGAGAAATAGGAATCTGTGTTATCAGAAGATTTCCTACGATCCTTGCTAGTATGGAATGAGTCAATCATCCACTTTGGTATCTTATAGAACAAAAATAGTGATATTGTTCCTCCATTGATCAAGATTTTTGATTTTTGGGAAGTATCTTGGTCATCCAATAATAAGGGTTTCCATTTTTTCAAATGAAAGATTTGAAGACCTATTGATTCTAATAACGAATTACAGAGTGGATCATTTGGATCTTTCAATTCATAGATGTGGATCTCGGACCTATAAATAGGGATACCCTCGAAACTCACAAAGAAAAAAAGGAAGTCAGTTAGACAAAAAAAGAAGTAAATTGGACAAAAAGAAATAAAGTGACTTAGACAATTCTTTTTTTGTTAATAACCTCAAACCAATCAATTGAATATTGGTTAATATGTAATTGATCAGACATTACTTGAAAACGACTATTCTGCTCAGAAATGAAATAGTCTAAATGTTCCTGGAAATTTTTGCTCCCATTGGACCATTTGTATCTATATGCATTAGGATCCCAATTCATGGAAGAATTCCTTATTACACTAGCTACATTGAACTAACTTCTCATTGATGTTTTGCTTTCATTGAGATCGAATCCTAATCACAATGTAATTTTCTTGTTTCTGAATGGACTTTTTCAATTCTTTGAGGTTTCTTTTCTACTCTGAGTAAAGATCAGCCCGATTTGGATTTGCACATATAGGACAAATATTACAATACTATGTCTTTTTGTTATAACTTATTTCTTTTCTGAATTTCTTATTTAATGCTTTTTTGTAAAATATATGATAGAAGTGGTGATCGTATATATATATATATATATATATATATATATATTACCATTTTTTTTCTAAACAAAGCCTGGGTACTTTATTGGTCCAATCAAGCCAACCATAAATCATTCATAATTTTGAATAATATAATAATCTCAATACCCTCTATAAAAACCAAAAAATCGATAGAATTGTACTTCATTACATTTCACGCTCCAAATTTTTTATGATTCAATCATTCTCTTTTGGGGGTGAAAGAGAGGATATCTTGACTGGGGGAGAAAATGGAGAAATCCCATATGACCTACTATATTTGACAAATCGCACTATATATCAACCCAAGATGCGTCTTCTTCCCTAGGACGTCAAAAAGGTACTTTTGGAACATCAATGGGCATTAATGGAGACATAATAAAGTCATATATCTCAATTTAGTGTGGAAATGTAAGAATTATCCTATAGTGTTAAAAATGATTTACTTTTATTATATTGCATTTTTATAAATAAAAAAGGAATACTAAATAAAGTAAAGTTGTTACGAATGGGTCATTGGGGTGATAAATGAATATGTCTGCATTTACTTATTTAAATATTCATGAAGAAAATTGTCAACCCCTCTCGTCTCCCCACCATTGCATATTATTACTTATCGGGTATAGAATAAATCTGTTCCTTTACTTACATCTGTTGCATATTTCTATGCAGGTCTTACAAAAAAAGGATTAGCTTATTTTAGTAAATATATCCAACCAACTCCAATCCTTTTACCGATTAACATCTTAAAAGATTTCACAAAACCCTTATCACTTAGTTTTCAACTTTTCAAAAATATATTAGTTGATGAATTAGTAGTTGTTGTTCTTGTTTCTTTAGTACCTTTAGTAGTTCCTATACCTGTCATGTTCCTTGAATTATTTACAAGCGGTATCCAAGCTCTAATTTTTGCTACTTTAGCTACAGCTTATATAGGTGAATCCATGGAAGGTCATCATTGACTAGTTTTCTAAAAAATAGTCTTTTTCATTTTGTTTGCCACACATATACTGCGGCTCAAGATAATATACTTAGTAGACATCAATAAATAAAAATATATATAGAAAGAAATTATGAAATTTTGCAATAATAATAAATAAAAGGGTTACCCCCCCCCCAAGAAAGAAACATGCAGTAAGGTATAAATCGAAAAAGTATACAATTTTTAGTAAAATATAAAGGATTACCAAAGAATTGTAGAAAAAAATAAGAAAAAATCTATTTAAAAGATCTTTTTCCTAAAAATACTTTTTGTTTTACCAATTTTAACTTTCCTCCAATAAATAATTTTTTTCTTCTGTTGTATTTGGTTTTATTTATTTAATTTTAACACAATAAATACTATTTCATATTTATTATTATATTCTTTAATAATTATATATATAATTCAATTAGCATATATTAGCATATTAGAAATAAAAAATTAAGAGCTATAATTATGTATGATATTTACGTTTACATGTGATAAAAAGATACTATATTGAAATAGAAGAGATTCCCGTTTCATTTACATTTAATTCAACAATTGACCAAAAGAGCATTAAAAAATTACATTTAGATAACTCAAATTCCAATATTTCTATGCAACAATAATAAAGCCTAACGAATTTATTTAGATTGATTGTATCCATATGGGATAATAATAAAAGGGGAAGAAGGGATTTCGAAAAAAAAAGATAAAAAAAATAGAGTAGAAGTGGTTGGGTGAAACTAGATGTATATAATCTGATCACTATAAGACAACTCTTTCTTTGTTTTGGAGATTTCAAAGAATGATTTTAGAATTCAATTGAATCTAAAACACAAATAATTGGTTTATAGCATAGAAGAAACCTATGTATATGTGATATTATATACAGTTAGTTCTATATGAACTAATCGTATATCTAAAATTGCCCTGCTATTATAGTAAATTTCTATAAATAGAAAAAACAAAGCCATTCCATTTCATATCTAATTGTGAATTGAATATTCAATCACTAAAGAAATTCAATTAAAAAACTAAGAATTCAAATAATGGTTCCAAATTTAAGGTAAGATAAGAATAAAGGTTATACAAATTCACAAAAAACTACGTAGGTAGAGACATAAAAAGAAATCTCGAAGAAATTCGTGTAGTTCCATAATTATAACTATTATTATTTTCAATTCGGAATTCTTCTTAATTACTTTAATGGAATAAATCTTGGTAATTGAATAATTAAGTCATAATTTATTGGTTGATTATATCATTAACTATTTCTTTATTTTATATTTAGGTTACAAGGAAATTATCATGAATGATCCTGACTTGAATGATCACTATGAGGTTGTCTAACATAGACTTCTTCCTCAATAAATCCATTTAAAAATGCACTTTTAAGATCCATTTGAAAAAGTTTAATGTTTTTATGAGCAACAAAGGCAAGCATAATTCTAATAGTTTCTAATCTAACTACAGGAGCAAATGTTTCAGTAAAGCTAATACCTTCTTGCTGTACTACTAACCTTGCTTTGTTGCTTATTATCTTTCCATTTTCATCAAGCTTGTTGCGAAATACACATCTTGTTCTAATGATGCTTTAATGCTTTGGTTTAGGAACAAGAGTCCATACGTCATTTCTTGTAAAAGATGTAGTTCTTCTTCGATGGCTATAATTTAGTCATCGTCTATGAGTGCTTCTTCTATAGTTGTTGGCTCTATTTTGAAATGAGAGCTTATGATGCTTGATTCCTGAAAGATGATCTTGTCTTAACTCCTTCTATTCGTTTTCCAATGATCTGATCTTGTGGATGATATGTAACAAACTTCCAATCTTTGTGAGCTTGCTTGGTCTGAACATTAGTCTATTGTTGTTGTGAAGCATCTTCTGATGGCTTTGCTTCGTCTGTCCTGATAAGATCAACTGATCCCATCTATAAATCTACAAGATCATCTTTAAGATCTGAAGTCTCATATTAGGGGTTATTATATCATTAAATTTAACATGAATAGATTCTTTAACAACAGAAGTTCTAGATTTAAACACTCTATATGCTTTTGGTGTATCAGAATATCCCAAGAAGATTCCTTTATCAACCTTGGAATCAAACTTTCTAAGATGGTCTTTGTTGTTCAGAATATAACACTCACATCCAAATGTATGAAAATATGAAATGTTGGGTCTTCTTCCTCTCCATAGTTCATAAGGGGTCTTGTTTATTAATGGTCTAATTCATATTCTATTTTGAACATAACATGTTGTGTTTACAGCTTCTGCCTAGAAATACTTAGGAATTGAATTTTCATAAAGCATGATTCTAGCTATCTCTTGAAGAGTTCTGTTTTCTTCGTTCAACTATCCCATTTTGTTGAGGTGTTCTCGATGACGAGAAGTTGAGAAAAATACCATTTTTTTCACAAAAGAGTTTGAACTGAGTATTATCAAATTCAGTTCCATGGTTGCTTCTGATGATAATAATACAAAAATCTTTTTCATTTTGAACACGCTTACAAAATATTTCAAACATATTAAAAGACTCGTATTTGTAAGTTAGGAAGTAAACCTATGTATATTTAGAATACTTGTCTATAATAACAAATCCATACTTTTTGCCGCTAAGACTAAGAGTTTTTGTGAGACCAAACAAATCTATATGTAATAATTCCAAAGGTCTAGAAATGGAAACAACATTTTTAGATTTAAAAGAGGTTTTAACTTGTTTCCCTTTTTGACATGCTTCATAAAGAAAATGAGTTTTCCAAGAAATCTTAGGCAATCCCTTTACTAAACCTTTTTTATATAATTTTGAAATGTGTTTCAAATTGATGTGTCCAAGCTTTTTATGCCAAATCCATCTTTCATCTTCTTTGATCATTAAACAAGTGACATTTTGTTTGTTTAAATCCTCAAGCTTAATCTTATAAAGATTGTTTTGCCTTTTAGCAGTAAAAAAAATAGACTCATCATTTCGTTGGACTATGCAAGATTCTTTGTTGAAGGAGACGATAAATCTACTGTCACAAATTGACTTATGCTAAGCATTGTTGTATTTTAGACCTTCAACACACAGCACATCATCAATAGTGGGAAGATGTGGCTTACCTACTTTACCTATACCGATGATTTTTCCTTTTCCATTCCCTCCAAATGAAACAATTACTTCATGTGGTTGTAGGTCTAGGAACATAGACTTTTCTCCTATCATGTGACGTGGGTATCCATTGTCTAGGTACCAGAACAAACCCTTGTTAAGACAAAGGACGAATTTATAACCCTCAAATATTTTGATAATAACAAACAGTTAAAATATATGTTTTTATGAAATCGTCTGATCACTCGTTCGCAAGTAATCGTCTGATGTTCTTTAAATGAATATCGTCTTTATCCTTTGATTCAACTAAATCAGTAACTAACAGATCTCATAGACAATGACCATGTTCTAAAATGATCTGCACATCAATCAGAACGTAAGCTACCTTGAAACTTATAAAGCCTACATACCTACTCTCGAGGAAAGTCAGCGAAAAAGAAGGAATGTGTGTGCGAATGTCAGAACGGGAAAAGCGGACATGACAATTGCTATAAGATTGAGTATAATAATAGAAAAGATAAGCAAATTGCTTTATCTTATCATATGACAAGTTGGTGAAAGGCATTAAATGTTGCACTTAATGCTCCAACGACTCTTCTCAATAGACAAAGGCCATCTTCTGCAAAGCAATCAACGGATACTTTTGGAGAAGCCTATAAATAGAAAAAGAGATATCTTTCGTGTGTTGTTGTTGCTAAAAAATTATAACATCTTTAAGATACGAAAAAGCTCTTCTCTTGTATACTCTGATTGTAAAATTCTTTTGTACTTAATTGTATATTCGTCTGATAAGACGTTAAACCTAGTGAGGTAACTCATGAGTAAACCTTTTTCAAAGACATTGGTTAAAGCCTGAAGAGGCTTTGATTCAAAGAATACTTGGGTTTTTGCTTGGAAAGGCAGGTAAAAGACTACTTGGGTTGAGCCTGAAGAGGCTTGTGGAAAGAATACTTGTAACTTGAAAAAGTTAGTGGAACTTGGTTGTTGCCAAGAACTGGACGTAGTCTTTGGGGTGAGATGAACCAGTATAAATCTTGTGTGCATTCCAGTTTTCTTTCAACCTTCATCTGCCTTTTCAAAACATTTTCGAAAAACTCTTTGATCATATCTTTCAGACGATACGTCTTCAACAAAGGTTTTGCGAAAATTTGCTATAACACAATTCAACCCCCCTTCTTGTGTTATCTTTGTGTTTTACAACCCTTCTTTCTTCTTATTAAGGATAACTGCAACAAGAATAATTTGAGATTTTGATACCCAAATACTCTTAAGTCCTTTTATGTTAGTCCCAATAGTCCTATTTGACCTTTGCTTTCTTTTATGTTGACACATTAGAGATGAGTGTCTAGATTTACTACAAAAGTTACAACAAGTTGAATAAGAGTTACAAGACGAAGGTTTAGAATCTTTTTCTTTTTCAAAGCCTATGCCAAATTTTTCAGATGGAATTCTTTTGTGTTTTAGGATTAATTGTAACTTTGATGATCCATCTACAAATTTAGTCAGATCTTGTTTAAGACTGATGACTTCCTTCTTTAGTCTACTGATCTCAGATGAAAGCATAGTCTTATCTGGATCTAAAGCTCGATACAATTTCTCTAAATCTTTCTTGAGTTTTCATTTTCTAGCATAGCTTCTTTGTATTTTTGTTTGTATTTTTTGTACTCAAGAGCAATCATGTGAGAATTTGCAAGAGTATTATAAGACATCTCTTCATCATTATTAGACTTAGATTCATAATTATCAAACGTAATTGAATCATACTTATGAGTGATATTTATCTCATGCATTGTTTCATCTGTATTTGCCATAAGGCAAATGTTGGCTTTTTCTTCATCTAAGCTGCTACTGCTGCTGCCAAGTCTTCCTATGCTGCTAGAAGATTCTTTTTCTTACTCTTTTTCTTTGTGTTCCATCTCTTTTTCAATTTTAAACATCCTGCCTTCATATGTCCAAGTTTCCTGCATTCAAAGCAAATGATTTCATTGCTTTCTTTTAGAAAGAGCCTTTTCAATCTGTAGTCCTTTCACCTGGAAGAGTGCTTGACATTTCCTTTCTTTTTAAGCATCTTTTTGAACTTTTTGGTCATCAGGGAGATTTCATCATTTATTGAATGGCTTGAACTATCATTTGAACTTTTTGATTCATCAAACTAAGCTTTAAGGGCTTTGTCCTTTGATTTAATATCTAACTTCTCTTCTGATACTCTACTTGGTTCACCTGTCTTCAAGGCTATGTTGATCTGATCTCTCTTAAAGAGATGAATCTCATGAACTCTAAGAGCTCCTAATAGCTCATCAAGTGTCAGAGTTTTCATATCTCTAGCTTCTACTATAACTCTAGCTTTAGGTTCCATACCTTAGGAAGGCTATCCAAAATCTTGAGATTATTTTGAGTTTTAGTAAACTCAACACCAAGACTTTGAAGACCATTAAGAATTGTTTGAAATCTTCCAAATATTTCATCAATGGTTTCTGTTTCTTACATGGTAAACATTTCATAGTATCTTTAAAGAGTTGCAGCTCTTCTTAGATGAACATCTTCAGTACTCTCAAGTGTTATGCGTGTTGGATCGAGACATGGGACAATGTAGCAGAACTAAAATTTTTGTCCCCTTATTGTTCAAATGAACAGCATGAATCAAAGCAACTATAATATAGAAGAAAAGTAAAAAGGATTACCTCTTCTTCACTAAACGATGCAAGCAAGCAACGTCTCTACAGGTGTGCACACAGACAAGCATGCGTCTCCACACCCACACTAGGGTTCCTTTAAGTTTGCTGTGCTAGCGGCAATCAGAAGGGAGTTTGATGGCTAACCCTAATATTTTATCCGTATTTCTAGTGTGCGGCCATACCTCCTACAACGTGTATTAATAGGAGGTAATTAGAGTTAAGGAGCATCACTCATAATGGGCTCAATTCCAATGAATTGGCCCATTAAAATAATTCTAGTCTGACCAATTTTTATTCCTAGTGGGCTTGTCTTAAGTGTGCGATCCTATAGGTTTTCTTTATAATGGGCCTCAATATTAAATATCAAGTGTATATACCAACAATCTCCCACTTGCACTAGAATATTTAATATTGATAATAATGAGCGGTATCTAGTAATACTTCATTATTACCCAATATTGAGAATGCCAGTGAAATGACATAACCTTTCGATGATAATTAATTTGCATGGTTCATCCCTTTGTCCGAATATCTAATTAGACACAAGGCATGGAATTTGTCATCCTTGTATAGTCCAATTTTATTTCTTGATACCTGAGAAGACTTTACTGCGATAAATATCTCATATTTATCTTTTTGAGCATGGCAATGCAATTATTAGTCTTACTCTACCAAGTGGCCCCATAGATATCACTCTTGTTACATGGGAGGGACAAATCCTATCTACACCACTCACATTCTTCAACATGATTCATTCTATGTCCAATTGCAATCTTTATAATCACCTTGTTACAAGTGACGTCTGACTACATTAAAACATAGAGTTCCTCATGTAAGAATCGTAGTGACTTAAGGTCAAAGGATTCCATACAATTATCACTTTGAGAATCGTTTATGACTTTATTGTAACAATCCATGTAACGTTCTCAATGTGGATCAATCCAGTACATCATTACTCCTAATGTGTACCAACGCATGAACTTAATATCTCATAGTCATGATCTGTGAGATGTGATCATCAGTCCATTAACGTACTAGTCTTAATGTATTAATATTGTCCAATTATTAATACTTGACTAGGGACACTTTTCAAGAATAGCACTGAGTATAATCTCACAATCAAGTCATCCACTTAATGTCTTACAAAGTTGTACTTGCTATTCTAAGGACAAAATTATATACAAATAAGTATAATATTGAAATGCCTCTTTATTATATATAACACGAAAAAGACATATGTCTAATACATATAAGTTTCTAGTACATACACCAATCTATGCAGTTATGATCTCCCATTTGCACTAGAGCCATTCAGACATGTTTCTAATGCCTAATGATCTAGTGTGGCCCTCTTGCTTCTGCTGTGCAAGAGGTTTAGTTAGTGGGTCTGTAACATTATCATTTGTATGCACTTTGCATATTTCCACATCTCCTCTGTCAATGATCTCTCGAATGAGATGGAAACGCCTAAGTATATGCTTGGATCTTTGATGTGATCTAGGTTCCTTAGCTTGAGCAATGGCTTCACTATTATCACAGTAGAGACTAATAGGGTTCTCAATGCTAGGAACCACACCAAGCTCACTGATGAACTTCTTCATCCAAACAACCTCTTTTACAGCATTTAAGGCAGCAATATACTCAACTTCTGTCGTAGAGTCAGCAACTGTGTCTTGCTTTGAACTTTTCCAGCTCACAGTGCCACCGTTCAAACAAAAAACATAACCTGATTGCGATCTTAAGTCGTCTTTGTCAATTTGGAAGCTTGCATCAGTGTAACCTCTTACACTTAGCTCTTCCTCACCTCCATAGACCAAGAACAAATCCTTAGTTCTTCTCAAGTACTTAAGGATGTTCTTGACCATAGTCCAATGACCTTCACCAGGATTTGACTGGTACCTACTCATCATACTCAAAGCATACAAAATATCTAGTCGAGTACATAACATGGCATACATAATAGATCCGGTAACTGATGCATATGGAATCTTGCTCATACAATCTCTTTCTTCCTTAGTGGAAGGAGATTAAGCTTTGGATAAGCTTATGCCATGTGAAATAGGTAAAAAACCTTTCTTGGAATCTTGCATATTGAACTATTTCAATGCTTTGTCAATATATGTACTCTGACTTAGGCCAAGCATTCTTTGTGATCTATCTCTATAGATCCTTAAGCCTAATACATAGGTTGCTTCACCTAAATCTTTCATGGAAAAACAACTTTCCAACCACATCTTTACAGATTGAAGTGTAAGAATGTCATTTCCCATGAGTAGTATGTCATCTACATACAGTACCAAAAATACTACTATGCTGACACTAACCTTTTTGTAGACACAAGGTTCATCTTTATTTTTAATGAAACCAAACTGCTTAATAGCTTCATCAAAACGAAGGTTCCAACTTCTAGAAGCTTGCTTCAATCCATAAATGGATCGTTGCAACTTACAAACCTTTCCAGCATTTTCAGGCATATTAAAGCCTTCAGGTTGTGTCATGTACACATCCTCAAGAAGATTTCCATTAAGAAAAGTAGTCTTGACATCCATTTGCCAGATTTCATAATCGTGGTAAGTTGCAATAGCAAGCAAGATCCGAACAGATTTAAGCATCACTACTAGAGAAAAGGTTTCATCATAGTCTATACCATGAATTTGCTTGAAACCCTTAGCTACTAGTCTTGCTTTAAAGGTACTCACATTACTATCCATGTTAGTTTTCTTTTTGAAAACCCACTTGCACCCAATAAGTTTTACCCCATCAGGTGGATCAACCAAGGTCCATATCTCATTAGTGTACATGGATTCCATTTTAGATCTCATGGCATCAAGCCATTTCTCAGACCCTAGACTGGAAATAGCTTCCTGATAGGTCACAGGCTCATTTTGATCCATAAGTAATACATCTCCTTGCTGAGTGACAAGAAAACCATATCTCTCAAGTTGGTGAAGTATCCTGTCAGACCTTTGTGGTTCTTGTGTTACTTAACTGTGCGATTCCATAACACTTTGTGGTATTTGCACTGGTTCCACTACTAACTCATGATTATTATGTGGTTCTTGATTTCTTCAAGTTCTACTTTCTTCCCACTAATTTCCTTAGAAATAAATTCTTTTTCTAAGAATACAGCATTCCGCGCGATAAACACTTTGCCTTTGCTAGGATTATAAAAGTAGTAACCCTTAGTTTCCTTTGGGTATCCCACAAAGTAGCATTTATCCGATTTGGGTCCTAATTTGTTGGAAACTAAGTGCTTCACATCCCCAAATCTTCATGAAGGACATACTGGGTCATTTTCCAGTCCATATCTCATATGGTGTCTTCATGACAAATTTTGATGGAACACGGTTTAGTGTGAAAGCTGCTGTCAACAAGGCATGCCCCCAAAAGGAGTCAGGGAGGTTTGAGTGATTCATCATAGATCGAACCATATCTAATAGTGTCTGATTCCTCCTTTTTGAAACACCATTCCACTGTGGCATCTAGGAGGAGTGAGTTGAGATACAATCCCATACTGTTTTAGATAATCATCAAATTGTAGGCTCAAGTACTCTCCACCTCAATTTGATCAAAGTATCTTAATACTTTTGCCTAGCTGGTTTTGTACTTCATTCTTGAATTCTTTGAACTTTTCAAAGGACTCAGACTTGTGTTTCATAATATAGACAAATCCATATCTATTATAGTCATCAGTGAAAGTGATGAAGTATTGAAAACCACCTCTGGCCATTTTGCCTATGGGCCCACATACATCATTATGTATGAGTCCTAGAAGATCACTCGCTCTTTCACCTTGTCCCGTGAATTGGGTCTTTGTCATCTTCCCTAATAAACAAGATTCACATATCTCTAATGATTCATAATCAAAAGAATCCAAGTATCCATCATGATGGAGTTTGGAAATACGTTTCTCGTTTATATGCCCTAGGCAACAATGTCAAAGAAAAGATGGATTCAAATCATTTGATTTTATCCTCTTTGTATTAATGTTATAGATGGACATTTCTAGATCAAGAACATAGAGTATGTTATTCAATTGCGCACAACCATAGAAAATTTTATTCATATAAATTAAACAACTTTTGTTCTTTATTATAAATGAAAAACCTTTCTTATCCAAGCATGAAACAGAAATAATGTTCTTACTAATAGCTGGCACGAAATAACAATTATCGAGTTCCAAAATAAGCCCACTCGGCAAAGTCAAATAATAAGTTCCTACGGCTAAAGCAGCAACTCTTGCTCTTACCCACGCGTAGGTCGACTGCACCCTTGGTCAATGGTCTACTCTTTCTTAAGCCCTGCACATTTACACAAATGTGAGACCCAAATCCAGTATCTAATACCCAAGATGTAGAAGTAGATAAGTTAACTTCTATAACTAAAATACCTGAAGTGGAAGTCTCACTTCCCTTCTTCTTTTTAACCTCCTCTAAGTACTTTGCACAGTTTCTCTTCCAAAGTCCTATTTGCCCACAATGGAAGCATGTTCCAGCCTTAGCAATCCCTCCCACTGGCTTCAAGCCAAATGTATCGGGCTTATCTTTGCCCTTGCCTTTTGGGAAAGTCTTGGGCTTCTTGAATTGCATCTTGCCCTTATTCTTTCCAAGCTAAATCATTATAACAGCCTTCCCCATACCTTTATTGGTGCTTTGCTCAACTGTTCTCAACATGTTAAGCAATTCTGGTAGAGGTTTGTCAATTTCATTCATGTTATAGTTCATGACGAATTGATTGAAGGAGTCTGGCAACGATTACAGGACAAGGTTCATAGCCATTTCTTGGCCTAGTGAAACCCTAAGCCTTTCAAGGTTCTCTATGTACCCAATCAGTTTGAGTACATGAGGTCCAACAAGGTTTCCCTCTTCCAGTATGCATTGGTAAAGGGCTTTTGATGCTTCATATCTTTCATGCCTGGCCTGCCCTTGATAAAGGCTTTTCAAATGTACAATCATATCGTACGCCTCCATGTTCTCATGATGCTTCTGAAGCTCTGAGTTCATGGTTGCAAGCATGAAGCATCCCACATCAAGAGCATCATCTTGATGCTTCTTATGAGCATCCTTTTCAACTCTAGGGGTAGTAGCAGGGGGTGCTTTGGGAATAAGCTGTTCCAGGACATACAACTTCTTTTCATGTTTAAGGACATTCCTTAGATTTTTGTACTAGTCTAGAAAGTTTGTTCCAGACAACTTTTCCTTCTCAAGGAAGAATCGCAATGACATGTTATTAGTATTGTTTGCAGCCATAGTACTCTATCAACAAAACAAACATATAAGTATTCGTGTTATTAAATAAAATTTTTTAATAAGGTCTTTAATTAAAATATGCCTCCCACTATTTTGTTTAAAAACAATGACCTTCACTATTAATAAAATTTCTTTTAGTGGGCCAAGATCCATATTTGACCTAATCATAAGTCAACTTTGGTTGAACACTTACGAGTAGGCTATTTAGGTAGAAAACACCTTTTCGATTGTATCACATACAACTCTTGGACAATTGGGTGAATAACTCTTATTCTAATTCATCTTATGAATTTAAGCCCAACCTAATGCCTCTAGTTTTTTCAATCTTATTTAATTTAACCTAGTTAAGTCAAAGCCCAATGACTTGACATTTTGGATATTACAATTATCCCATCACACCTCACTAGTATAGATAAAGGCACTCTGCTTTGGCAGACCCACACTTAACCGATACTAGCCTTGACGAGTGTCATACATTGGACGGCATTATATTCATGACTTAATATTTATCTTGAGGGTTTTTTTTTTTTTTAAACATCTTTAAAAATATCTAGTTGTTAAACAATTTAATCAACTAATGACCATGCATCTCATACACAAACGTGAAATAGCTATGGCCTCCTACAATACATTCCCAACAAAATACATAATCTCATTAAAAAAAGAAAGAAACCTCGTTTTACATATGAAGGGGGTGAGATGAGAAGAGAAATACATCAGAATTTTGGGAGATAAGGCACGACACGCAGGTCGTATTTTTAACCAAAATACTAAGGCCATAACCATTCACCACGCAAAATATCACAAAATATAAAAAGCTATCGCTTTAATCACATTGATATAATGTATTTTACGAAATAACCCCTTATGTAGAGAAAGCACAAGAAACACATAAGCAGCGTCATCAATTTCTAGGGGTCAACACGGCTAGGGTTCAACATTTGAAACCCTAATGACGTGCGCTCATGACGGCCATGGTTTAACTCTTAAACCTTCTTGATCCCCAAAAACATGAACCTTTCATGTTGTACGCATTCAAGCATATACGAAATACCATAGCCAATATTATGAATTTAAATCGGCAAAATATCACATATTCGAATTAAATAGAAAAACACTGTATATGCATGTTATCAAAAAACAAATTCTAAATGCGCAGAGTATCATACATTCATGCTAATGAATATAAAGTAATAGAATATCATTTATTCATATTCACATTTAACATAATATCACATATTCAAATGCTACTATATATAGCCCAAAACGTGCCTTTCATTAACCTACACTCTGATACCAATTGTTGGATCATGACATGGGACAACGCAGCGAAACTAAAATTTTTGTCCCCTTATTGTTCAAATGAACGACACAAATCAAAGCAAATATAATATAGAAGAAAAGTAAAAAGGATTACCTTTTCTTCATTGAACGATGCAAACAAGCAACGTCTTTATAGGTGTGCACACAGATAAGCGTGCGTCTCCACCCTTACACTAGGGTTCCTTTCAGTTTACTGTGCTAGCGGCAATCAGAGGGGAGTTTGACGGCTGACCCTAATATTTGCTCCGTATTTCTAGTGTGCAGCCATACCTCCTACAACATGTACTAATAGGAGGTAATTAGGGTTAAGGTGCATCACTCATAATGGGCTCAATTCCAACAAATTAGCCCATTAAAATAATTTTGGTCTAACCAGTTTTTATTCATAGTGGGCTTGTCTTAAGTGTGCGACCTTATAGGTTCTCTTTATAATGGGCCTCAATATTAAATATCAAGTGCATATACCAACAATGCGAATAGCATCCCACACTTCTTTTGCTTATTTTTAGCTGCAAAATTTGTTATATTCAATTTTAGATAAGGCACAAGTTATAATGTACCTTGCTTTAGCATTTTGTTGGAGCATGTTGAAATTGTTTTGATTGTATTTTCTTTTAGGCTTTGTGACGATAAAATCTCCATGAGTAATGATTCTCCAAATGTTGTAATGAGTAGATTTGATATACATCTCTATTCTATCTCTCTAGTAGGCATAATCTTCTCCATTGAAGGCTGGAAACCTTAACATGGAGGCTCTTTTAGGGATAAACTGTCCCTCAAGTTTTGTTATAAGAATATTTATCCTCTAACACTTGTTAAGGTGCTCAACCCTTAGAGGCTGAGCTCTAATACAAAATTGTAAACCACAGGAACAACACAAGAAGGGGGTTGAATTGTGTTGTTAAAAAAAAATTATCAAACCTTTTCCAAGATGTGTATTGTTTGTTAGACAGAAGATAAATATTTTAAAAGAGATTTATGAAAACAAATAGAAGATGTAAAACAGAAAAATATAGAAATTTATACTAGTTCGTCTCACCCCAAAGACTACGTCCAGTTCTTGGTATACTACCAAGTCTCACTATAACTTAAAACAAATTTACAAGTATTCTTTTATTCAAGCCTCTTTAGGCTCAACCCAAGTAGTATTTCACTTACCTCTCCAAGTAAACACCTAAGTATTCTTTGATACAAAGCCTCTTCAAACTTCCACCAATTTCATAGAGAAATGGTTAAAGGGTAAAGTATCACACTAAGCTTGCATCTTATCAGACGGATATACGCTGAAGCTCAAGAATTTTTACAATGATTTATCAAAGGTGCTCTTCTTAAAAGAATTCTTTTGAAAAGATTAAGCACTTAAAGAGAATGAGAGCATAAATTTTGTCAATAATTCCTTGTCCTTGACATAGATATTCTCTCCTATTTATAGTGCTCTTTCAAAGTGTCCGTTGTGAGTGCTTTTAGAGACATCCTTCGTTTGTTGTCACGTAAGGAACAAAGTATACATTGGAGCATTAAATGTTGCTTTTAATGCTAGTCACCAACTGGTCACATTGATAAGATAAAACAGTCTGCTTATCTTGCCTTTCTCGTACTAAATCTTGTTTCGGTAAACTTATTTGCTTTTTAGTGCTAATAAGTGTACTATAGTTCCTTCTTTTCCGTAGAAAGCTACGTTTTTTTTAGAGAAGTGTAGGTTGATGTCTTCTTTTTAGAGAAAGTAGGTATAAGCTTTAGGATGGGGATCGTTTATTATGTAAGGACTTCGAAAACCATACATGGTCCAACGATACTCATTGTGAATTGTCTGTGAGTTTTGAACATATATCAAAAGCGTGTGATCAGATGATTAAACTTTAGTTTGTTTGTTATAATCAAAATAAAATGAGGGTCTTATAAACTTCCTTTGTCTTAACAAGGTCCCTAAATTAATAAACTATTAATATTTAACTATCAATTATTATTTTATTTTTAATTATTTTAAATTTTATTTTGTTGTTAAATTTTTATTACTGTTTCATATTCACCATGCCACGCATAAGGTTTGGCTCCTTTCATTCAGGACAAGGTCCTTCGCTAAATGATGCGCCTAGCACATCTAGGCGGCCACCACCAACTGCATCTACATGTTGGGCCAGAGAGGCTACATGTGCAATGCAGTGGGAAGAGGTACATGTTGATGTATCTGAGCCAAATGTTGAGGTACTTGAGGTAGAGGTACCTTAGGGTAGTCTAGCAGATCGCATTGTTGGGCCCCCATTTGGATGAGATCATACATACTAGTCTTTACTTAAGTCTTATAAGGACCATATTGCTAGACACATATGCTTAGAGAGCCCCAGGGTAAGCTAAGTTTGATCAACCATGGGATAAGGTCTTGTCGATGCCCATGCAGTTAGAGGTCGTGGACATCATGGAGAGGTCAGGGCTCGTCCTTCTTACAGAGGCACGATATACTACTACAAGCAAGGACATGATATGTGCTTTTGTTGAGCTGTGACATAAGGACACTAGCTCCTTCCACTTGCCAATAGGGGAGATGACCATCACTCTAAATGATGTGTCATCTCTCCTGCACTTGCCTATTACAGGCAAGGTTTGCTAGTACCCCCATGTTACACTTGAGGATGCCACAAGGTTGTTGATGAGCAAGCTCGATGTTATGCACCACAACGCATGGAGTGAGACTAGGAAATGAGCTCGCATGACTTTGTATTGGCTGAAGGATACATACGAGACATGTGTTGCAACTTGGTTGTACGCATTTGCTATCAAAGCTTATTTGTTACATCTTGTTGACTGCATGATTTTTGTCCATAAGAGCTCAACGCATGTGTAGGTTTGCTACCTAGAGCTCTTCCATGAGATTTAGTCTTGTGACGAGTACTCCTAGGGTTTTGCTACGTTGGCCTACCTCTACAGCGTTGCCAGCCTTCAATCTACGACATAATTTGAAAGATATATGAGCTTATTGATGGTACAAGGTATGCCTTATAGTTAAAATAACATTTACAAAAGTACTTCTAACTAAAAAAAGACACTCCATTTGGATATCATTGTTATTATACTTTTGTAATTAATTATTCATCTTTTTTCTTTTTTAAATCTTTTCCAACAACGAATAAAAAAATAATAAGGAATAAAAGCAAATCTTTTTTTTCTCTTTTTTTTCCCTTATTTTCTTCTTTATTTTTTAATTTATTTTTTTATCAATTTTCTTTTTCTTTTTCTTTTTTCATAATCTCACGCAATAATTCACGATGTTGACATATGATAATTCATCTTCAAATGTTATGTACATGGTAAGAGCTTACAGACAACTATATTTTCTTGAGTTCCGTGCAACGTGGGTCCTTTTTCTCAAAAGACAACTTATATTTTAAAAAAAACCTTTCCCAATCTATTCACACACCTTTATTCAAATTATTATTTTCATTTTTAATTTGTTTCTTATCTATTTTGTGTAAATCATTATTCATTCTTTGTTATTGTATTTTTAGTTTTTTTGGTTAATATCTTTTTTTGCTCTTTTTCTATTCAAGGATTTCTCTTTTAATAAAAGGGTTATTTAAATTTTGCACAATTAATTTAGGATAACCATTTTTATTGAACATATTTCTTTATACGTAATTGACTTTTAAATCCAAAATTTGGTTTCAGAGATTATTTTTTATTTAATATTTTTCAATTTTTTCCCCAATAAATATAATTTAGTAACAATTCTACTTTTTTTCAAACTTATTTTATGTTTTTCGGTTCGTTGCTTTCTGTTGCATCCCAATTACAATACTTACCTACCGTAAACAACCACCACCACTTTTTTTTCTTTTTTCTTTTTTCAATTTTCAGAAACTAAATGTGTTCTTACCTTAGGTACCTATCCAACCATATTTGCATAATTTAGTTTTCAGAAATGATCTTACATATTTCTGGAAATTAAACTCTAAGTAAGAAAATCTTAATTTCCGAAATAAAGAAATCAAACATAAATATATAAAGGTAATATTGGAATAAAAATTGACAAGACACAAATAGTGGGAGGTGTAAAAAGAATGAGCCTTTCAATGTTTACACTCCAACACCATTCGAGCAATATATACAGCAATGGATCGATTCAACTACTAGCAAATGGGAATTGAAAGTTAATGAAGTAATCGATCACCAACAATATTGTTATTGTTACAGTTTAAATCAATCTCAGTTAGGAACCATTCTTGTTTAAAAAAAGAAAGAAAAAACTCAAACATTTCTTGTTGCAAACTATTATTGAACTTGAGTTTGAGTATATAAAAATCGATCCAAATAAAATAAATGGACTGAACACAATTATTATTGAATCGTATTAATTAAGCCATTACAGGCCAAATATAAATAAATAAGAAACATGCAAGTAAATCAAAAATAATAATGAATAAATATGTAAACCAAAGTTATAAAAATGTCAAAAAATAAATAAAATTTTTGAGTTGTTTAGTTAATTGAATTTATTATGCCTGTTGAGAAGTCATTTCGCAGTTATGTCAGTAAGCTTTATGTATTGTCATGATTTAAATATCTACACGATGTTAGATTCTCTTGCTTTATGTATTCGATAAGTTATCAGCGAAATTGACTACACACACTAAAGTTAGTTGATATTTTAATGTAGTCAATAAAGCTAGTAAAGCAAGTACAGTTTATTTTAGTTCTTGATTCAGTAAAGCAAGTACGTTAATAAATAAACGAAAGAAATCCGCATGCATATATTACGTTTGAAATTCTCCCGTGATCTCCACATTGTCTGAACTCTGAACCATTCAGGTGATTGACATTTGTATTGTCATGTCACATATCAGGAAACACGACGCAGCACAGTGAGCATAGCTGGAATCAACCAGGAAAAAGAATAGTTAACGGGCAAATGAAAATCATATTTTATTGTAGTACAACACAAGTTTTACGTGAAACGCGATGAAATACTTCAACCTGGTTATCGATCTTCGTAAAATAAAAAATTAAATATATTTTTAATTCTTATAAAATCAATAAATTTTGATTTTATTTTTTATAATTTTTTTTTAAAATTTAAAGTCACTATTTTTTTGTTATTATAAAATGAGAAAATTTTAGTTTTTGATCTTATGAAACATTTTGCTTAAATTTTTATCTCTCTAAATTTAAAATAATTATTTTTATAATCTTTAAAGTTTATTTTAAAGTAAATAAATAATATTTATTTTAGAGATTTATAAAAAATATTAAAAATATCACATATTGACATGATACTACAAGTACTTATGAGTGTTACTTGAAATGATTACTTAATCTTCTGTCAAATACACAAATAGTTAACGATTGTCACATAATAATAAAGACAAGAAAATAATAATTTTAGTTTTTGATAAAATAAAAAATAAAAAATTATAAGGATTATAATCAAAATTTACTTATGTTACAAGAACTAAAAACACATTTAAGTCCAAAAATATTATCACGTCTCTTACTGAAAAAAATGTGCAATAAACAAGCCCATAAATTGAAACATTGTTAGGTATTTCATAATTATCAAATGTTTATGGTTTCAATTAATATATATATATAATAAATTACATTGACACTTGTTGAGATTTTGGTGAATTTCATCTAATATCTTTTTTTTTATTATTCATACACTAATCTCCTTAATTATTTAAAAAATATTACATTAACATCTTTTATATATTACACTAATACTTTTTAATTATTTAAAAAATATTATACTATGTATCCTTATAAAAAATATTGTTGTAAACATTAAAAAAATATAAAGTTTTGTATAATTTTAAAAAATCTCAAAAAATATTAATGTAATTTACTCTAATATATATTTAAATTTTATAATTTATGAAAAAAATTAATAATACTTAATTATATATCTTGTGAAAATTAATAAGAACCATAATAATCCACAATCACCAAATAATTTCTCCTATAAATTGCTTCATGCGTGAAGAAACTACCACGGTGCAAAACTCACAAAACATCTTCAGTGCAAAACAATGGCTTATGCTAGGCTTGCTACTTTGGCTGTCTTCTTGCTTGCCACTTTCTGTATGTAGCCTTCCGTTCTTTATTTTCTGTTTCGTGATTTCTAATTAAATACTTCAGAACTATGAGAAATTAGAACTATGATTTCTATTATACGTGTGCATTTGTTCTAATTAACTTTGGCATGTCAATTATAGTAATGTTCCCGATGAAGCAGACAGCAGCAGATTGTTCAGGTGCCTGTTCGCCGTTTGAGATGCCACCATGTGGCTCAGCCGACTGTCGTTGCATTCCTTGGGGACTATTTGTTGGTCAGTGCATAAATCCTACTGGACTTGTATCTGTGGCGAAGATGATTGATGAACATGCCAACTTATGTCAATCTCATGATGAATGCATGAAGAAAGGAAGTGGAAACTTTTGTGCTCGTTATCCTAATCCTCATATTGAGTATGGCTGGTGTATTAACTCTGGTTCTGAAGCACTCCAAGGCTTCTTGAAGATGCCTACGGCCATCGCCGAGTAATGTTGGTATATATGCCAACTGAAAAGTGGCTTCACATGGTGCATCTACGTACTAGTTTAAATAAATACAAGCTTATGATGCATCTACTACTTTTTAAATCAAAGAGTCTTCGATTACGTTGTTAATAATGTTTCCAATGCATGGATACAACGTCACTTTATGTTTTGTGTTGAAAATTTAAAAAGACAAGAAAAAAAATTAATATAAGAATTCAAATCAATCAATGCAATGTCATATTTCTCATTGGATCACACCGATTCAACCAGGATTAGCTAATGCTCCCACGTAAACCAATTCGGCTAATACATTTTGGCAATCGAAAAATAATGAAGTAAACAGATAAAATATAGCGATCATGTTGTTTTTGCGAACAAAAGAAAGGACATGAGGAAAATAGCCCCTGCTATGCTTGATAACACTACGGATCTAGCACATGGTCGATTACAAACTAGTGAGTCTCAGAACCGAAATCAATGAAAAAGGGTACTGGTCTTATAGAAGAGAGCCAGCATTGTGCCACCAACGTATTTTTCTCCTAGCCTCTAGCCTCTTCATGATCCATAATGCTAGTGAACTTCATAATCAAGGAAAAATGAACCCCTCAACCTCCCTCCCCTTCCCACCACATACATTCGATTCCAAATGCCCTCACAATGTTCAGAAAACACTTGAATACTAACTGAATCCGAAGCGGATAACCCTAGAAGCATAATACTTTACTATGGTTATGGTTGTGCAAAAATGTGATGTCTAAACATTACTGGTAAAAACAAGTCTGCTGTTCTAAAGCAAAAGAATTCATCAATGATAAACATCGTTAAATTGTGCACAAATTATGCCCAATTCAAGACTCTAGTACAGTTGGTACATCCCAAATAAAATGGATAACAAAGCCTATGCCTTTGTTGAAAATAATCTACCAAGCCAAAAATGCAAAATAGCATGACATGAAATTTATCCACATCTGCCATAGACTCCAAAACTTTAATTCCCATTTGATCGTTGTCGTCCGCCAAAACAGATTGACAGTCCGCGCATCATTAACATCTACCCAAAGCTGGGAAGGGGGAACTGATTAAACTTAGAATATCACAAAATGGTCTTTCAACAAAAAGAGATCGATGCTTTGGTGAACCACCATGACATGATCTTTGGTGGATCAGTTAAAAATACATGGTATAGTTAGTTGCTTCCTGTAATTTTGTTTAATTTTATTTGTTTTAAATAAATGTCAATGACTCTTTTGCCCTTAATGAAGGACTATGAGAATGACTTATTTGCCCTTAAAGACTTTGGGTTTGGAATTAGGGATTAGGGTTCTGAGCGAAGACGATCGATTGGGGAAGGTGTGCGTAAAGTGCAATGACGATGACACCATCGGCAACTTGAAGAAATTGTTGGCAGGTTAGACGGGCACAAGGGTCGACAAGATTCGCATCTAGAAGTGATACACCAATCACCACAACAATGCAATACAACACCATACAAAAATCCCACTTTAGTTTGCCATTTCTATAGATCTAAAGCACTCAGGATTTAAAAAAAAATGCATTTTGATTTTTGGATTTTATTGTTTGACACATTGAGTATTCGAACACCATTCATTTTGGGGATTTCAAAAAGAAGACATTTTGATTTTTGAGTCTGGCCATTTGACAAATATAACAAATTAACAAAACAACAAAAAGAAAGAAAAAAAAAAACAAAAAAAAAAGCACTTAAGGGTGTTTGTGGGGCAGTGCAGTGATCGCCTACCGTGACAGTTGAAATAGCTACCCTAGAAGCAAGATGGAGAGGAAGGAGAAGAGGATGTTGCCTTGCACAACGATGGCACATGCGACTGCTAGGCTAGAGAATCAATTTCAAGATCATTCCTCAATGACCACACCCTCTCTACCTACATCACTGTTGATAATGTTTGCGTCGTGACACCCCCCATTGCTTTGAGTGTGACGCTTAACCCAAGTAGAAGATGAAGGTGAAGGCAAACCGACGAGGAGCATTCAATAGTTTTAATTTTTTTTTTCAGCTAAAAAATAATTTTAACAATTCTATGTTTTCCCATTCTTCAAATTAGATAATAATATCATATTTTCGCTTTGTTTTAGGTTTGTTTTAGGTTTATGCATAATATTAATATACTATGTGTTGGGAACGGAATAAGCAGCAGTGCTAAATGTAATTTTGACTTGTGAAAGCTCCCTTGATTTGGGTGGGTAAAAATGTAAAATCCATACTTGTTATAAAAAAAATAAAAAAAACTATTAATTGGTTGAGCCAATAACAACCATCTAATATGGACACTTGAATATTGAATTCATAAATTTGACAGTCCATATACACTGGTCTATGCTAAACCACGTGATCCAGTGGTCCACCCTAACCTGAGTCACAAAAAGATGTATTGTGACCTTTAGCTATCCGGATTTCTAATGTGTTTTCTTAATGTATGATTTAGTGATTTAATAATTGTAAGTGAAAATTAAATTTAGTTTTGTAATTAAAAGGTAATAAATAAATTGTAGATGTGTGGTTGTTGTTTTATGTTGTGTTGTCTTGAAAATTCCAATCTGAATTTATAGAACCTAAGGAAATGCACTTGAGCCAAATTAAAATGTTGGTGGTGTTTAACTGGGTTGTTGAGTGAACAACAGTGTTGGGCCAGTTTAGATCTTCGGGAGTGGTTAGATGGACCAGGGGCCTTAGTGAGCCCAAAACCTTTGAGACTAGGAGGACTTTAAAAACCCTAAAGGCCCATTCCCCTCTCTCTTTGGCTAGACTCTCCTAAACACCTTCCTCAATCTCTCTCATTCTCTCAATCTCTCTCAAACCCACCAAGAGTATAGCAAGATTTCAAGACTTGACTGCATTCCTTTGTGTTGAGAAGGATTGTTTTCTCGGAGGATTTGGCTCAAGCGTTCACCTTTCCACATTCTCCTCTTCCACTAGATTCAGATTTTGGAAGCTTTAAGAGGTAAAGGAAGCTTACACTTGTTGAATACTTGATGTATGAAAATGGTTGTATCTGAATGTTGCCTTGGATTGAGCTAAAAATGTGCTTGGAATGAATTGTGCTGAGATTTCTTAGAAAAATGGGTTTAATGGTGAATTTGATGATTTGTTGTTGATATGTTGAAATGTCTGTGAAATCTGTTGGGTATGATGTTGTTCGAACTCTGTGGGGTTGATTTGGGCATGGGTGAGAGTAAAGTTTAGATTTTTGGGTTTTTTGACAAGAGTTTCTAATCCTATGACTTCGTAGTCACTGAGCGACGAGGGCTCCCGCTGAGCGAGAATGCCCCTGGGAGTGAAGTGAGACCTTTGGGTTTGAGTTCGTTGAGCAATCCTATGCATCGTTGAGCGAGTGTTCTTAGGTTGCAATGGTGATTGAGGAAAACAAGGGATTTGCTAAGTGATAATTGATTCGCTAAGCGAGCATTCATGAAAATATGCAAAATTTTCCAGAAAGTGATTCGCTGAGCAAGTATGAGACCCGTTGAGCGAGTATGGGCATTCCAAAACACTTGGGAGTGATTCGCTGAGCAAGGACTAGATTCGTTGAGCAATTTGTGTCTTGGAGAGATGCTCTCTGTTGCCAGCCTTTCGCTGAGCGAGTAATGTGTTCGCTCGGCGAGAGGCGTGCCTTAAAATTTGTTGCTCTTTGGAGAGGTTGGTCGCTGAGCGAGTGGGGTGGTTGTTGGAACGAACTTGCTGAGCAACCCCGGTGGTCGCTAAGCGAGAATCTTTGGAGGCAAAAAAGGGTGCTTCTTGGAGTGGATGTTTGCTTAGCAAGACTTATAATTGCTGAGTGAGAACCTTCGGGGAGGGGGGGGGGGGAGGCCCTTTGTAAGGGAGACCTTTGTTGAGCGAGCATATGAATTGATGAGCTAATGGGGTAGCCTATTGTGGTCTCAATTAAATATTTAATTGTATCGAACATGATTTGAGGAGGACTCTTGGTGTGAGTCTAAGGTGAGAATTTTTAATAGTGTGGAAGAAGTGGAAGGTTGCTTGGATAGGACCTCCACTTGTTATAAATGTTGTTGTTTGAGATTTTCCTTAGGGGGTACAAGCTGCTTGGATAAGGTTAGTAGTGGTTGTCTAGCCACATGTGGTGTTGAATTAAACCCACATGGTGTTGTTGTTAAAATTCATTTAACTTGTTGACGTTGATGTGATGTTGTGGTGTTGTACATGCATTCATGCATATGTTGGTGGCTGAGGTCGTTGATGATGGACCTCATGTTATGTTGCGAGTAGGCATGCAAGTTGGTTGACTGACTAGAGCAGACAACTTAGACAGGGCTTCCAACCTAGTGCTGGATGAGATGTGGGTCGCTATCATGGGCCTTCGGGGATGAGTGGATGGGCGATTCTACAAGGGGCCAAGGTAGTGCAAACCTTAAGTCACAATGAGCTGTCACCTTCATACACTTATCTTGACAGTTCATATAATCTTATCCGTAGATCAGAGTTTGGCAATCCCTGAATGGTGAGAGGCATGTGACTGGGTGCTGTTGACGCCATGTTAGGAGGTGAAACTTGGTTGATCGCTCGAATTGTTGTAAATCTCTCGAGAGTCATGTCTTCATGCATTGCCATGGTAGTGGCAAAATCGTTGCAACTTGTGGTTTAACATTATAAAATCCATATTGTTGTACTTTGTATCTTGTATTGCATCTGGGTGATAATTTGAATTGTTGATGGCTCTTTCGATGATATGTCGTGATGCTTTTTTTTTAGTAAGCTTAGCCTTACATTGCTGTTTTGTTATGGTTGTTGCCGATGTGCTTTTGTTGAATGTGATGATCACGTCGTTGAACATAGGAGCAAGTGTTGAGCCCTCGGTGGATCCAGCTACCTAGAGCTGAAGGTGGGGTTGCTAGCAGGAGGTAATGTGACGCCACGAGTCACACAATCGCCTTTTGATTGTTATATTGTTTCTGTTTCATTCTTTTGATGTGATGTATAATGTGACCAACCATAGGGAGTATGTTTTATACCTGTCTCCCCTGTTTGATGTATATATATATATATTTTGGCCTTGGTGTCATCTCTCCTATTCATTTATTCTTTTTGAGTTGTAAAGATTGTATGGATATTCTAATTGAGACGGATGGGTCTCTTTTGATGTTTGTGCATATATATATATATATATATATATATGCTTATACATGATGGTAGTGCATAGTGGTGTGGTGTAGTAGCGATTGTGGGTCGTTATACTGTGGGTCATTACAGGATTGTTCATGTGATCCTTAAGCCAAATTATCACAAAAACCAAGCCATCATCATTACGGGTAAGGCACGACCTCGACACAATTTTGCCTCCATATGCCTCATTAATTGGAAAAATGCTTCAGCGGTAAAAATACTAATAATAAATCTAACGATTGTTTTTTGGTGTGTGTGTGTGTATATGTATATGTGTATATATGTATATGTGTGTGTGTGTGTATATATATATATAATTATGTATTTATAAATCTCTTGTATCATTTTAATTTATATAAATGTATTTTTAAAAAATATTTGCTTTATAAATATGCTACCGTAATAACTAGTGCTTGCACAAGTGTTAAGTATAATCTATAAATTTTTATATTGTTATGATATTAATATATTTCTTAATTAATTTTTTAATATATTAATACGATTTAGTATATAAAATTATATCAAAACTATGAATATTGATATATATATATATATATATATATATATATATATATATATATATTCAAATAATTTTATATTTAGATTTGTCTTATATCATTTTCATTTATATAAACATGTGTTTTTTTAAAAATTATCTGTATAAATATATTTGTATTTGTATATAAGTTAGACATATACATAATTCTATTAGGAGATATTAATAATGAAAATATATTTTAAATTACATTTTTAAAATTTTTAGTTTTTTTTTTAAAAAATGTTTCCATAAAGGGAAAAATTACTAACACTAATTAAAAAATAAATGAAAATAGATTTGTGAGTATTTGACCTTTTAGATTACAATCAAAAAATTATTGGTGAATACAAATATAAAATGATTCCTACATAATAATTTTGTTGATCTTATTTTGTTTGGCAAATAATAAATGAGACCCATAAATTTTTCTCTAGTGTTCAAGGTGGTTTAGTTCTATTTCAGTTGTACTTTAATGTAACACACTAGTGTAGAGAACACTTTTTAAATCGGTTAAAAACGACTTTTTAAGGTTATCAACCGATTTAGATATAGCTGATATAAAAAATAGAAAATTTTTAAATTGGATGTTGAATCGATTTAGCAAAGTGTTTTTAACTCAAGAGGGCTACTACAATCTGCAATTAAACATCATAGCAACACAACTCAACTGGTTTTCCCATTCCCCGATTCATCAATTCATTTTCTACAAATAAGATCAAGTTTTCCTACTCTCGATTCATAATCCTAACTGCTAAACTTTGTGAGCAAACTTTTGAACTAAAAACAAAATCATCATAAATCTAACCAAATCTAAACGAGATCCAACAAATTCACAAAACAAAAGAGAAATCGCAACAACCACTCACTAGCACCATTCCTACAAAGGGTAACCTTCCTCTGACTCGATCTCAGTTGGTGGCAAGAGCATTGGACCGTCGAAAACAAAAACACTATTGCCATCGTTGTCATAGCCATTTTTGTTTTCATTTTCGTTCTTTATGGTGGCTAGTTCGAAGAGAGACATTGTCGTCGGAGGAGAAGGCTTTACTTTGCGCGGTGACTTTAAACTTTGTGTGAGTTGAGATTTTAAAGAAGAGGGACTTAAAATTTTAAAAGACTTTTTAAATTGGTTGCAAGAGAACTGATTTATAAAGAGCTTTTTAAATCGGTTCTAGTTACTTTTTAAATCAGTTGCAGGAGAACCGATTTAAAAAGATCTTTTTAAATTGGTTCTCTTGCAACCAATTTAAAAAGTTTTCACTTATTTACAAAAATGCCACCACGTTTTTTTTTTAAATCGAACTTGAAAAAACCAATTTAAATTCTTGTTTTAAAAGCTCTTTTTTGTAGTAGTGACATTTTCTTTCTTATGTATAGAAAATAATTAGGTCCTACAAGGGTGTTGATTGTGACTCAATTTTGATCATATGCATGAAAAGTCAAACATGGTAGACGAATACTTAATGTATCATTATTGGAAAGAATCAATAATAAAATAACACATCATTAAAAATTTCAAATAAAAAGAAAAAAGTCATTTCTCATGTACTTGTAAATTTGGGTGCATAGTGGTATTTTAAACATGTATACAAATAAAATTCACTTAATCACTAACTTGAAATTTTTTTTTATGGTTAGGATCTATTTTATTTTTAATTTTTGATTAATCATTCATTTACTTTCATGAAATTAAAAAGTCAAAGAAAAGAAATCATAAAATCAACTTTGTAAGGACAAGGATGGAGGGCTTAGAGAATCAACGGAGAAATTCTTCTAGTTCCTTTATCAATAGTTTTACATTGAAAAATAATCATTTCTTAGTGAGGGTGTGACTAAGTAACCTTAGGATCAATCTTAGTTGGAATTTTACTTAATACAACTCAATAACGACAAATTGATAGTGAAAGTTCAACATTTGGATGTGTCCTGCATGTATGAGTATTAAGCTTACAATGTACACATTTTTATATTATTATGAAAATTTTAATGTATTTCTCTATTAATTTTTTAACTTTACAAAGTACATGTTAGTAGATAAATATTTACAGACACACAAATAGATATATAATAATGGATATTAAAATATATTCAAATAATTTTATATTAACAAATGTCTCATATCATATCATTGTAATTTATATACGTGTCTTTTAAAAATATTTTTTTTATAAATACACCTACATTTATATATAACTTATATACTACAAGAAATTCACGGATTAGCGAGGGAACTTTTCCCTCGCAATTTGTTAGCTAAGTAGCGTAGGAATTGCGAGAAACTGGTAAACCTTGGCTAATCCCTCGCAAAAATGCAATTTTTTACTTTGGCTTGGACAATATTTCGCCGTTATTCCTTTGCTACATTGTGAGGGAAGTATCCCTCGCAAAACCCTCGCAAAATAGATACACAAACTAGAATTTAGTTTAGCAAAGGAATAATTCCCTCACCAATCCTTCACAAATCATGAGGAATAGGATTTTGGATAGGCGAGGGGAACTGGCCTTTGCAATTCCCTCGCTAATTAATTGCGGGCTAATTTAGTTAATTTAAAAATAAATGATAATCTAATTTAGGAAATCAATTGAAATTATAAAATAAATTAAAATCTAACATAAAAAATTGGTTAGATCAAAATATATTTATAAAATTATTTTATATTATTATTATTTGATATTATACATAATACATATTATTTTTAATAATATTATGAAAGTTATTTTTGGAAATAAAAAATTAATTTAAAATTAAAAAAAATTGTATAAAAAATATAATTTTAAATTGTTAAGGGAGGTCCTTATATATATGTATATATCAGGGAGATGGCTGAGGTAATTTCTTAAAAATAATTGTGAATTAGTTATACTTTTTTAAAATAATTTATATTAATATATGTGTATTCACATAGACACAGACACAAAGAGAAAGGGGTTTTTAAAAAATATATATTATTCCTTAATTAATGCATTCATATTTGAGAAATAAAGGTTTCATTTGTATTTAGCTTTTGCTCAAATTTAGAGGTCAAATCTTACATTTCATTGGATGGGTTTGAGTTGGCTACGAGCTTGAGGTGGGTCATGGGTTGTAGCAGGTGAAATAAAAAAATCATATTCAAGTTGGGCATTTAAAATGAGCCCCAAACTCGATGAAAGTATAGCTTTTTACAATTTTGTGGGAAAAACTTTGATTAGACTTAAATGACCCAAATTTAATTTGTGTTTAAAATTTTGGGGTTGGTACACAACATTTCATGAAGCGGGTTTAGACCATGCTAGTCGCAAACTCAATGTGATTCGTTCATACCATAGGTCAAGCCAAAAAGTCATATTCAATTTAGTTCTTCTTTCTAAAAAAAAATAAAAAAATTGAAGCTCGATAAAAGCCCAATTTGCATGAGCTTTTGTAAGATAAGCCCAGATATCGACCTTGATCAAAATGGTCCAAAAAAAGTCAAATTTAATTTTTAAATTATATATTTTTTAAAATATTGGCACACACTTCTTAATTTCATTTTTATATTATTTCTATATTAAATTCAATTTATATTAACTAAATTTAAAATATAAAGTAGTATTTAATGTTTATCATTTAAATTTAAATAACTAGTGTCATAACTCATACCTTGCACAGGTGTTTAGTTTACAATCTTTAATACACTCTATATTATTATGTTTACAATCTTTAATTTTATATAAATATATGTTAGTATATATATTTGAAATTATATAAAAATATGAATTTATCTATATCTATATTTATATCTATCCTCCCTATATATTAAATAAGAATTGATATATTGAACGAGAGTGTTTTTAGCACTATTCTTCAACGAGAGTGTTTTTAACTGTCATTATTCAATGAGAGTGTTTTTAGGAATTCTTAACCTCTTATCTCTTTCAATCTATCATTTTCAATATCTTTAGTTCTAAATTGAATTTCAATATTTTTTTAAAAGAAATTATCAATAATTAAAAATTAACATTGTATAAATTTAAAATATAACCTATATGTTTAAAAATATTTATTTATTACAAAATTTAATTATAATATAATTTATATATTCAAAAATATTTATTTATTATAAATTTAAGTCATATAAAATAAATATTTATTCTATGTAATGCACATGTTAAAATACTAGTGTGTGTGTGTGTGTGTGTGTGTGTGTGTGTGTGTGTGTGTGTGTGTGTATATGGGTCAGGATCTGTTGATACTAGGTGTCAAAGTTAGTCAAATTATACCTTCAATAACTTTTTGTAGAATACAAATTTAACTAATCTAACCGTTGAATTATGTGATATTATCTTCATGAACATGTATATCAAATTTCACATTATTTTGACTTTTCTAAATATGCTATCTAACATTGAATATTTACACATATTTTAATTAAATATTGTACGTTAAAATAAAGCGATATAATAAACTATGAAATAATTTTGGAATTATATGAAATTTTTTATATTTAATCTAATTAATAAAAACATCAAATTCAACGATTGGATTGGTTAAATTTGCATTATACAAAAAGTTATTAAAGGTGTAATTTGACTAACTTTGACACCTGGTGTCAACGGATCCTAACCCTATATATATATATTCATATATATATATATATATATATATTCATATATATATATATATATATATATATATATTTAGACGTGTCTTATATCATTTTAATTTATATAAACATGTGTTTTCAAAAACATTATTTTTATAAATATATTTGCATTTGCATGTACTTTAGATATATACATAATTTTAATCCTTATTACTTGTCATGTAATTAAATATAAATTTATTAGGCAAAAAAATATCTTTTCTTAAATAAGAAAGAGAGATTAATATGTCTAGATTTTTTTTAAGATTATAACTTCAAAATTTCATGGAAAAATTTAGAACATATATACAAATTGAATTTGATTTTTCCATATAATTTAATCTAAATTAATTAGGTAAAATAAAATTTAAATTTATGTAGATAAAATAAAATAATAATTGTTAGATAAAAGGGTAACAAATTAGATAGAAATATATGTATATATTTTTCAAAAAATAAATTAAAAATAATGCATTAAAATTATAGTGCATTGTTATTTTTCTTACTAATTTAATCAAAAAGAGAAAAACATTCAAAATTATAAAAAAGATATAGATAATTAATTCAAAAGAATTTGATAAATTTAAATTTTAAAAGAATAGAAGTTAAAAATAGAATATATTAGTTTTGAATTTAAAGTATGATAAAATATTAAAATTTAAGATGAAAAAATTATATATTAAATTTTTTTATTTAATTAAAAATTATAAATCATACAAATTTATTTATTAAATTATATAAAATTATTTATTAGTTAAATATTATTATACAATATCTTATAAATTTATTTATTAAGTATTTTTTTTCTGAATAACTATCCTACAAATAAAAGGGTAGAAGATGTATAAATAATAAATAATATTATAAAACTAAGTAAATAAATTTGTATAATTAGAAATAAAATAAAATATTTAATAAATAAATTATCATCTTAACTTATAATTTTTTTATACAAATATAATATATACTTAAGGATCAAAAGTGCAATTAACAAATACAATAATGATATATATAATATATGTATATATAAACTAAATAAGTTAAATAACTTAGTGACATTGGTGGTATTGGAGAAAGAGGAGGTCAAGGGTTCAAATCCTATTTCTAATTTTTTTATCATTTTCTAAATACTTAATTCTACTTTATGGGAAAAATTATATAAGTTTAGGATTAAAATGCATGAGAAGAAAATTTACGGGTATAATTCATGAAATTTTCAAAGTTGGAGACAAAATGTTTAATTAAATCTTTTTAATTTTAAGGACCAATTTGACTAGTCATTATAATTTTAATAACTATTTTTTCATTTTATTTATTTCATGGACCAATTTGATCGTCCTATTAAATTTTCAAGGACTAAATTGATTAATAATTTACAATTTTAGGGACCATTTGTTCTTTTATTAATTTTAGGGACCAATTTGACTAACCATTACAATTCTAGGGACTAAATTCGTGTTCACTCCATGGTGACCCAAAAAATATACTTTTTAATTTTAATTTAACAAATTTAAATATTTTTAAATAAAAAATAGATTATATATTTGATCTTCTTAACTACATATTCTGTTCAATTTACCATCTTTTATCTCCATATGTAAAAAAATATTTTTTTTTAAAATGTTAATAATTAAAAATAATCTTTATAAAATTTACATTGTTTAATATAAATTTAAAATATAATTTATGTATTTAAAATATTTATTTTTATGAATTTGAATTATAATTTAATTTTTATATTAAAATATTTATTTAATATAAACTTTAATTATATAAAAACAAACTTTTATTCTAAAATATTAATTTAAATATAAATTTAAATTTTTTTTAAGTAAAACAATAATTGTTATTAATAAAAATAGAATCAAATGCCTTCTCAATTTTTAATCATTCCCTCCCAAAATTTTTGCCATTCCCTCCTAAATGTGTGGACATTCTAGACCATTAGATTTAGGGCATTAAAATCTCAATTCCTTAAGGAACTTTCACAGCATCCCTTTTTTAACTTTCTTGTTCTCCTCTGGCCTCTCAATATACCAGCATTCCCATGTTGCCTCTAGAGTAGCAATCTATCATTCCCATCATTGTTCTCGTCTAGACATTATCCAAAATTTTAAAGCCCAAACAAAGTGCGTTGTGCGATGATTATGAAGTACTGATATTGGCCTCCAATCACTTAGGTAACTAAATCTCATTTCATTTCTCAATGATCTATCAATTAAACGATTAGCTTTGAACTTAAAACCCATTATTAGTTTCGTCTTCAAAATGATTATTTTCTTTATGGGCATGCAAAATTCGATTATTTAGTGGGTTTCCTATTGCTTGGCATAATAACATATATGGAATTTTCGTGGGTTGGATTTTTGTTTTTTATTGCACAATTTTAAATTTTTTCGAGTATTTTAGTTTGTGCATCAGTATCTGGGCATATGTGTAGAGTTATTGTGATGATGGAGTTCTGTAAAATGTTTGATTGATGGGTTTTGGAGCAAACGAGTCGTGTTTTTACTAGTTTGGTCATAGAACAATACATGCATATGGATAGCTATGTACAACTAAATAATCAAGAGAAATAAATTGATATTGGGCTGAGTCCTACAGGGACGTGAGCTGTGCTAATCAAATTTTAGGCAGTTGGGTTATGATGTATGTGTTGGAGAAGAATCCAAAATGGTATATTAAAGTAGAATATGAAGTATACTTAGGTCATGGTTCCATGGATACATTGTAGCTATATACAAATCCATGTTACTAGTTTAAAGAAAAGATTAATCCAGCAAATAGATCACTGAATATAAAATCAAAACTTAAAACAAAAATCCATCATACTAATTAAAGGGACCATTAATTAAAAAAAAATCAAATGAAGGTTTTAATAAACAAAAGAAAATACAATTATAACCATAAGTTAAAACAATGTCCACTATTCAACTATCAGTTTTAATTTGAAGATTCTAAATATTAATCCAATGTAATTGAGTGGAAAGCCAACAAATATTACACATACCATGCACTGGTCACAAACTCGTATTGGCTAAGCATTCTCATCAACTGTTAGAGCAATTCTACCATGTGTACATTTGTCACAAAATATCACCACAGTTCCTACAGTGGTGTTGTTAGAAGCACAGAGGATCATGACATTAGCAACAGGGCACACAAAACAGAAAACATTTGTTGAGAAAGAAAATAAGGAGATCAACCTTGAGAACAACAGCCCTAAAATTAGTGCCACATGACATACATTTTGAGACAGCTTCATTTGGTACCAATACAGAATATAACCTTGTAAAAACTCCCGTTTTACTTTGTATGGTACTTGGTGCTAAAGTTGTCAGTTGTCATAACTTGATCTTTCACATAAATAGTTGTCCCTATATTATTTTCATTCATATACAGCTCTAGGAATAATAAGTCAATTTATTGTTAATTTTAAATCGGAAATAGATTTGGAAAGGTCAAAGAATGAGAATTTTCATTCTACCAAGAAACTACATAATCTGAATCTATTGCTTACAAATGTGAGTTAGTAGTAAGCTAGAACATAAATAGTCAATGACTATATAAGCATTCTTAATTTAATCAATTTTCATTTCTCACGTATATGGTTTCCTTACATTCCCAAAAAGAAAAAAGAAACCAAGGGGACACTCTTTGAATGGTTTTTATATTATATATTCGAGATTTTTAAATACCAACATAACACGAAACGAGCTAACCTTTCTTTCAAAGAAAAAAGGTGTTACACACTAAACAATGAAAATTGTTGGGTATGTGTGCACATCCATCTATCAAAAGGCATGACAATTACTTCCTTCTTACTTATCTACCTCCACACTCTTTGAATGTTAGCCTCCCTTTTATTTATAAATCCAACTCAATCCTTCTCATTCTTGTCTTCTTTCCTTTACTAAATCACAAGTCACATGCATCAGTCTTTTACTCTAGATTTTTATAAATCCAAGTCAATCCTCCATCAAGTGACTTCTTTGACAAATCCCAATTAAAAGAATATAATAAATATCAAAGTGAATGGAAGACAACCTATAAAGATTCTTCATTTTTACTTTTGCTAGAAGTTTGATTTGTTCATTAATCTTTATTGCCCGGTGGTGTTAAAAAATATACAAAAGGATAATTAATGTTGACACTTTTCTGTTTGCCAATTTTTGCAAAACCTTTAAGAACAATAGCATCTTCAGTTCAAATCCTCCAACACTAGGTGGAAAATCAAAGGAAGGGAAGGTATCCTATCATTAAGGTATGGATTGTATTGAAAATTCTCAAACTTAGGCCCATGTCTAATGCTTTGTTGTTCTTGTTTTAATTTGATGTTTCTATGTGAGATTTCTGCAATGCCTTTTTGTCTTGTACTAGTGTTAGAACTAGTACTAGATTTCACATTAAACAAATAGAGTATTATTGGTCAAAAAAGCTTGAGCAATAATAATCGACAAAGCATAGTATTATTACTTAAGAACACCAACTCCATGCTAATGTGGCAGTGAGTTAGAGGATAGAATGAATGACAAAGTACAATCTCCATCTCTCTGATTGTCAAAGAGGCCAATCAGCCCATACATTGAATGATTTCACCAAATGCCTCTTCTACTTTCCCTTTCCTCTATTTGTACTTTTTTCCTCCAAGCAAGATTGTTTTCATGTGTTAAATCAACTACAAGAGTCATGAGACCCGATCGAACTTGGATGTTATGAAGAAAAGACTGCTTTGGCCTTGTAAGTGAAGAATTCAGAAATGACGTTGATGGTTTCATTCAAGTCGCAATAGGAGACCCAACAATTGTTGATGTAGTGGGGCGCATTCCTTGTCCATGTGCAAAATGTAGGAACCATTATAGGGAGAAATTGTTTTAGGTGGAAAAACATTTGTTTGACCACGAGTTTGTGGATGGTTATGTAAATTGGACCCTTCATGGTGAGAAAAGATGGATAAATAATGCATCAACTCCTGTTATGCATGATTGTGTTGAAGAGAATCAAAATCCATATGTGGATATGGTTATGGATTCTGTTGGTGATAGATTAAATCTAGAAGCAAAAGAGGTGGAAGAGGATCTGAATCCATCAGCTTTGAAGTTTTATAACTTATTAAGCGATGTTGATGAACCTTTGTGGGATGGTTGCAAGAAGCATACGAAATTGTCAACTGTAACACAACTCCTAAAATTGAAGTCAGAGTTCAACATAAGTGTGAGTTGTTATGATCAAATGATTGCCATAATCAAAAGCATGCTTCCAGGTTCAGAAAGGTTGCCTAAAAATTTTTACAGATCGAAGAGAATGGTCGATGAACTAGGATTAGTATTATCCTCACCCATTTTTCCTATTTTGAAAACACTACACCTAGGAGGCACATGTTCACTAAATGTGTGCAATAGAGCTACTGCTACAGTAGCATGTAAGTTGTAAGGAATGTACCACGCATGTTGACCACTTAATTGCTGACTATACACTATTGATTTTCTTATCAACTATTACAACTATGGCTTATCTTCCAAAATGCATCCCTCACTTTAGAACAACTATTACTTTAATGGCATATTACTGTTTGGTCTCTATGATTGCTACGCAATAATGTATTCTTTAACCACTGCAGTTTTGATTTCATTTATGTTTTTATATGATTAAGTTAAGGTTTAGATATTGGATAGTGGGAAAAATTGGAACTTGTGGTCTATCTTTTTCTTATTGGTCTTTCTTTCTCTTGGAATGTATTAGGCACCTATGTTAATTGCTTTTCTATTTCAGGAATAAGTTTCAGATGTTGTATATGGGTTGGAGTACCTTTTACTCCCTCTTGATATATTTCTTTGATTAACAAAAAAAATAAAAATACTTAGGCTATTGTTGATCGTTATTTGTTTAATAGATTTTTGTTTTGAGACACATTAAGTAATTTTGGTGCCAAATGAAACATGTTTTTATAATTTAACTTGCTAGTTCTTTGCCACCATTCGCGACTTACGTTTTAATTTAGTAAGTGAGTATATAAAGTCAAAGGCTTTCTCTTAGATAAAATCAGACATGTTCCAAAATGCTTACAAAATCTCTTTAATACTACATTTATCATTTGTTACATTTTTGGGAGGTTTATCTAATTTCTAATCATATACTATATATGATAGGTTCCCTGTGTTTTTTTCATTAACATTTGTCTTTTTCATTGTAGAAGTCTGCCTTTGCCCCTCCTATAGTTATTTGCTTTACTCATTGCAAGTGTTGTCACTTTCCTCTATTTATATATTAATTATTTAATTTATTGTTCTGTTAAAAACTTCACATTTTGAGTGTGTGTTAGTGTGAGACTAGATTGCTTGCTTCTATTAATTATAGATGCATAAAGTGTTGATTTTTCTATTGTCGCAACTAGGGTTGCGGCAGGATAGCGAAATTGTTTTTAAAAAACAGGGAGTCGCCACCAATATTTATTAAGGGAAAACATTGGAAAAACCTAAAAGAAAATGGTCTACGAAATCAGATTTTGTGTTCGGAAGTCACTTATGTGTAGGGAAGGTGTTAACACCCTACAACGTCCGTCATAAAGACAGTTACCTCTAATTGATTAAGCAAATTTTCAATGACTTTTAAAATATTTAACTCATCCTAAAAATAATTGCAAAAAATAATTTTACTTATTATAAAAAAAGATTTTTATTTTGTCTTAAATTTTATTATTTTTGAGATCGACAGAAGTGGGCCCCTGCTCCTATGTATCTTCCGGTGCAAGGGAGAATCAGACTCACGTAGTTCTTTTGTAGAAAATATTTAGGTGTTGTTATTTTTTAATTTTGTTTATTAAATTTTAGGATTTCTAAACTGTCACAGCTTATATGTCCTAAAAATAGAATCAACAGAGGTGTACACCCAAGTTAGTCCATTGAAGCAAATTAATTTTAGTTTAACATTTCTAATTTTAGAGAGTAGTTTAAAGACATCAAGTTGTCACAACTTGTGCCTTAAAACCTTAGGATTAAAAAGATGTCACATCCAATTAATCCTTTCTCTAAAAATTAATTAAATATAAAATATTTCTAATTTGAAAACGACATACAAAGAATAAAATTTAACAAAACAACAATGACAAAAAAAAAGGAAATAAAACATATATATAAAAAAGATAAGATAGGTAAATTTACCTCAAGATACAATTTGTGGTGAACATAAAACAATCCACTACAAGCTTCTAGTAAAAGCTCCAAGAGAGAAAAACTAAAAGAGATAATAATAAAAAAAAAGATTAAACTTTCACAAACTCCATGCTTTGCATTAAGCCCATAATTAATGGATTTTTGGCCTTCTCCCATTGCTTGGTAGGCACCTCTTTATATAGGAGAAGGAGAAGATTCATGAGTATAGATTGTCCAATGTGGGACTTCTAAGTAAAGGGAAGGAATGTGAGACTTGAGTTTTTTTATGATTAAATGCCTCACTTTGGGGTTGATTTTCATCAAGATAGAAGTTGATTTTGGTTTTTGAGGTAGAGATATGAGTTGTAGATCTTTCTACAAGCTTTTCAACTGTGCAAATAACACCTCAAACGGACAAGTATAACTCAAGATACGACATTGTATTTTCATGGTATTCATCATAAAAAAAAGCTTTTTTCCTTCAAACGTTCTTATTTCTTTTTTTTTTTCTTGTCTTTTATATTTTATTTTTATTTACCCAGACAAAATTGGGTGTTCACACCTATCAACTATTACAACTATGGTGATTCATCCATCACTTTAAAAGACCTATATAGCTTTATAATTAATGGTGACTTCATCATAATCTAGATTGTTATTTCCTTTTTAGCTTATACAATGTTGACCCAAGGAGCATTCCAACAAAGCCATTCCCATCAAAATAGTTCAATTTGGTTATTTAAAGCTTGTTGGAAAATCCATGCATGCATTTAGCACCCATTACCAAAGTGTATGTTCAAAAATTAGATTTAATTTGAAAATGATTTTGTCATTTGGTATTTTTTATTGATAAGTAGATTAGTGTTGAACTAACATGTTCTTTTGAGCTATACATATTGTTTGAGCTTACTAATATAAGGAATTCTAGTACATACATGATTGACAAATTCAAAATTTTCCATATATTATGTTATCACAGGAGACAGAGTACAAGCGTCTCGTTTCTTATAGTGAACTATACAGCAAAGTCCAAAAAAAAAAGACTGTGAATATGTCTCTAATAGAGTGAAAGACTTCATTGTAAGTATTTATTTTAAATGTAAGTTTAAACTTTGTTAATCTATTGATATCTTACTAAATTTGTATTCATTGGTTGTAGGAATCTTATGAAAATGCTGTGGTAGAGAAATATGGAGAAGACAGATCAAACCATCTTACAGTTGACTCTAATGCTTGGTTAAAGGTAGAATACACGACATCGGTCATGGCTTGGATCTTAGCATTTCTCCACATGGTTCGTCTTCAACAGTTGTGGGTCCTTCTCCCACAAATCCTACACCTATGTTAGAAGACATCACTGCTATAGCTACACAAGTGTCTAATATGCAAGAGCAGATGCTGACACAATTGTAGATACATACATAGTTGCAGACACAGATGTAAGCGCAAATGGAGGCACAGGCACAGATGAAGGCGGAGATACAAGCACATCTACAAGTACATCTGAAGGCACAAGCGAAGATGCAAGCGTAGATGTAGCCACAACTGAAGGTAGAAATGCAAGCAGAAATGTTGACACAGATGTAGTTCTTTCGGATAGAGATATTGCCTGCGTTAAGGAAGGATAAATATTGATGATGTTACTGCACTTTAGTTTCATTAGATCATGTCCTTTTATTTTAACTTTGCAAGACCCATGTTACTGCACTTTATTTTTCATTAAACTATGTTTTTATTTTAACTTTGTAAGACTCATGTTACTCTTTTTTTTATTTTACTACATTTTATTTTTATTTATATGATTCTTTTAGAGTTTAAATAATTATCTGCTAAGATTTATTTAAAGTTTGTTCTTACATTTTTATTTGATACAAGATATGTTATATTTGATGATACAGACTATATATAGAATATATGATATATTTTAATTATATATAAAAAAACAAAAATAGAATTTGTGAGAAAATAGCATAGGAATAGTGAAGGAATTATTGTGAACCATAGTGACGAATTTGCAAGGGATAAGCGAGAGAATAATGAGTGTAATGGCGAAGGAAAAACAAAGGAATAATTGTGAGGAATCTACGAAAGAATGGCAAGGGAATAATTGCGAAGGATCTGCTACAAAATAGCAAAGGAATAGTTGCGAGGGATCAGCGATGGATTGAGTTGCGAGGGCTTTCCTAGAGAATTGCAAGGGTAAATAGTCGAAGGAGTTGTGAGGGACTATATCTATAGTATTGCGAAGGATCTGCGAGGAAATATTGTAGCTAATTAGCGAGGGAATTACTTACATTTGTTCATAAAATTAACAAGGGCATTGGCGAGGGATTTGCGAGAGATTGCAACAGAATTTCGGTTGGAATAGTGATGATTTCTTTCCATCGCTAATTAGTGACCTAGTTTTAGCAAGAAAAAATTTTCTCGCTGATTCGTCCCAAATCTCTTGCCAACGTTACTTGCATGGGATTAGCTAGCGATAAGCGAAGGATTTGTCCCTCGCTAATATGGAATTTTCTTGTACATACATAATTTTAATAATAGATAGTAATAATGAAAAATATTTTAAATATCATTTTGTATTTATTGGTTTTCCATAAAAAAAATTGTTTTCATAATAAAAGAAAGAAATGAAAACATTAATTAGAAAAATGAAAATAGATTTTTGGATATTTGAGATTATAATAAGAAATTAATGATGAATTGAAAGATAACACTTACATAATTTTTTTTTTGGATAAGCCAAAGCATTTTATTAAAACTAAGTTAGGCCATAACGAATGCTCACTTAGCAAAGTTAAAGTTATTCACAAAACGCATGGACAAAGAGCCTAACATAATGCTCCACCCAAACTCATTCACCCACCTATCTCAACAATAGCAAAAGATTGATGAATGAAACCACGCAAGAATACCAAAGAATCACCCATCCCACACAAGACATTCAAATTTGGAATTGACCCCCTTTTAAAATATAGTGTCAAGCCAAGAGGATAATGTATCCTCTTTGATAACACACTTGACCCATCAATTTTCATCCAAGCTACCGAATAAAACGTAATGCAAATGGCTTTTATTTGAAAAAATTGCCACCTGATATGTTGTACTCCCAAGTTGTGAAACTTGATGATGCTCCCAAGTTGTAAAACTCAATGACGCCTATATATTAACAAGCTTGATCAACACCCCCATTACTAATGTTATGGTCCACCATGTTGAAGTCCTAAACAAGCCAAAGGATTAGAATACCATGTAGAGAAGGGATATGTGAACCCTTTACAATGAGCTGTAATCCAATGCCATGATTTAATATTCAACTTTTCCATAAGAGTATCCATATCCTGGTCTTTACCATTGAAGATGTGGTCATTCCTTGTCAACCAAATTGCCCATACTACTTAGCACCATACCACCTGCCACAATGATTTTTTTGCTAGACAACATGACATTAGTCCCATAAATTGAAGGAAATGAGGCTTAGTGATTTTTTTGTTGGACAACATGACATTAGTCCTATAAATTGAAGGAAATGAGACTTATAGTTATGGTATAGAGTCGAAGAAATTCCCCACCATAAAAGACAATGCACCCATGCCATGGAAAAGTAAGGACACTCAAAAATAAATGAGTTGTTGATTCCTCTTTCCTATAGCAACATGTACACAAAGTCTCTAAAAGAGGTATAACACTTGTAGCCCATAAATTCAGTAGAGAAAGAATATAGTTTTGTGCTAATCGCCACACAAAAGCCGCCACCTTCAATGGCACACATGTGTGTCATAAATGCTTAAAGAAAGGATCGTTATCTATCCTCACATTTTTCACCAACTCTTTGTATGTTGATTTTACTATATATAACCCACTAGGACTTGCCTTCCAAAGCCAAGTATCACTCACACCCACTTTTACTTGTGATTGCCTCAACAAATCTTCCATTCCTTGCAACATTTCCTCCTCCCATTGAAAAAGAGTCCTCCTCCATTTCCACTCCCCCTCCCACTCACCTACCTCCCCCATTAAAGGCTCTTTTATTTTTAGATACCACAAATCGTCGGCTAAACTAATCCTTAAGAGCCCCTCCCTCAACCCAATCATCATGCTAGAAAGAAGTCTTTCTCCTGTCCCTTATCCTCTTGAACAAGGAATCTGAAAAGCAATTTTGCTTAAATCCTATGTTGGGTGCTTCCAAAGAACAAATAACCTTCCACCACCTTGAGCCTTTACTCCAACTAGTTCTAAACTCCCTACCCTTGACACGTAACAATGCATTAATATTATATGCCACAAACTCAATTTTTCCGTCCTCATTCTCCACAGCCACTTGCTTAATAATGTCAACTTGAAGGCTCTTAGGTTCTTGATCCCTAACCCCTTCCTCATTCTCTCTACACACATTATGCCATGCCACCCAGTGTATTTTATGTCTATCCTCTCCCTATCCTTAAAGAAATTGTTTAAAGGGAGATTCAAGAGAGCGAACAATACATTTTGATGCCTTGAAGAAGGAAAGAAAGTAAATCAGAAGCAAAGTTAAGATTGACTTTTAAAGCTCAATTCTTTCACCCAAAGAAATATGTTTACTATTCCAATAGAACAAATTTTTTACTCACCTTATCAACCATTGGTTGCTAAGTAGACAATTTTCTAGAATCAGCTCCAATAGGAAACGTGCAGCCTATTCTAACCATAGTTTATGAACCAAAACTCCCAACAGCTTACTCTTGAGAAAATTCACCTTCAACCTAGAAATCACCTTAAATATTTGCATAATCACCTTTATTGCGCAATCATTCTAAAATCTCTTCTCTCCAATCATAAGGGATAGAGCTGTCAAAACGAGCCAGAACTTGGTAGGCCAATCAGGCCCACCACAGGTTCAAGCCGGGTTGGGCTAAAAAAAAATCAGCTCACTTCGATTTTATCCCAATGGCAACTTGACGCACTTAACCTGCTAGCCAAACGGGTTCAAGCTGGGTTGGCCCATTTTTTTTAAAATTAAAAACACAATGTTATAATAATTATAAATAAAAATACTTATACATAAGAACTGATCCCATCAAGTATTCACGCTATTCCTATTGTTATTTGATACTTAAATATGAATAATTTATATTTGTATTTGAATTATTGAATGGCTTGATGAGAAAAATATGACTTTTTTAAGAAAAAAGAAAAGAAAAATGTTGTTGATGTTTTTTTTTTCTTTTAACATCTTTTGTATTTTGAAAAATTTGGTGAGCCAACCCACTTAACCCACCAACCTGTGGTGGGTTAAGCCGAGTTGGCATTTTCTTGGTTCACCAAAATGTGAACCAGGTTGGGCTGGCCCATTTTTGAGGTCAACTCGTGGTGAGCCAACCCAGGTGAGCCGGGTTAGCTTACTTTGACACCTCTTTTAAGGGAGTCATCTACAAGCTATAGATGAGTTATACTTTGGCCTATATCCACCAATTTATATCCAGAAAACAACCCTAATTTCTCCACCTCTCCAAACATCACACTTAATCCTTCTGCCATAATTAGAAACAAGAATAGGGAAAGAGGGTCCCCTTGTCTTAACCCTTTTCCCATATCCAATTCTTCAATTGGGCTATCGTTCACCAAAACATACACCATAGTTGTAGATAAGCATTCACGAATCCATAACCTCCATTTAAGAAGGAACCCCATCTTCATCATCATATAGTCTAAGAACTCCAAACTTACAGAATCATTAGCCTTTTCAAAATCCACCTTAAAAAGTAATAACTCCATTTGATCCTATTTTGCCTTTTCCACTAGCTCATTCACAATAAGCACACCATCAAGGATCTGACGCTCTTTTATCAAAGTTGTTTGACACTCAGAGATTATTTGTGACACCACCTATCGCAACCCATTGGCCAACATCTTTGCAAGTACCCTTATATAGACAACTAATAAGAGAAATCGGCCTAAACTCCCCTAATTTCTACGTATTATCTTTTTTAGGTATAAGCACTTAAAAGAATTGTTTGATCCTTTTACCAATTTGCCATTTGTATGAAATTTCTCCAAGAACGCCACAAAGTTAGATTTAATAGTATCCCATCATTCTTTAATAAAGGAGAAATTTATACTGTTAGGGCCAAGACCCTCTAAACTCTCACATTCCCATACTGGTGCCTTAATCTCTTCATAAAAAGGTGTCACCAAGTATGAACTTGTCACTTCATTCATTTGGGCAATTCGCATAGAGCCAAGCCTTGGTATTTGCCACTCTAATGCTGACATAATAAATTTCTAAATCTTATTTTGTTTCAGTTAATAATAATTGAGTAACTCCTAATTTTTTTTTATATGAAACAATCTGTGTCATGAATTTTAAATAAATGTTTAAAATCTTTTATAACATTACACTTTTTGTAACTACCAATGTTTTCTACTAGTAAGGTTAAATATTAACACATATTTAAATATTTAAAAACATTTTTTTTATAAATTTTTAAATAGTGGAAGGTGTACTTAAAAGAAAGAAAGGTGTAAAATGAATGAGTCTTTCATGTAAAACGAATGAGTTTTTCAATTTTACACTCCAACACTAATTGAGTAATAAAGTTTTACTGGAGTGATTCAACCACTGGCAAACAGGAATTGAAAAATAATGATCTCGAGGACATATGGCAACAAATTGCAAGGGAAAAAGATTGAAGGCTGGTTTTTGCATAAAGTGTTACTAGACTGATTGAAGGCTAGTTTTATTAATAATCATTAGATTGACATAAAGTGTTACTGGACTGATTCAACCGCTAGCAAATGGCAACAAAATTGCAAGGGAAAAAATTGGTCTCGAGGAGATTGGATAAAGGTGTATGTGACCAAAACTAAAAAATGTGCTTCTCAAAGGCTATTGTCAAGCACTTGATCTAGCGGTAGTCAGACCATAATCCTCTCCTGTTAAGGTGTAATAACTCCATAGCTTCCAAGGAAGGAAGACCATTTTGATTCTAAGCATTCTAGTGTGCATATCAAGATTACCTAGTTGTAGTTCAATCTGCTTGGACAAAAAAGCAGGTAATGTCCTTAATTCTTTATATAATGTTATGTAGGACTCAATTCTTTTCAATAGAGAGACTTTTGGCAACACATTTACCAAGAAAAAGATCATTGAAGGCCATTTAAGAGAAATTCAATGAACCTTAAAGATTATAGACTCTCATTACCTGCTTACACTCCAATAAAACCTTCTTTAGGAGTGTGAGGACATCCTTTGCCAAGAGGAGAGTTTCTAGTATTAGAAATCAAGGGAACAATAGGTACGTTAAGGGAGTATGAATACAAAGTTCTTCTATGCATAGACATATGTCAGGTGCAAGAGGAATAAAGTCCTTGAATTATTCCTCCCCTCGGGTGAATGGTGCATTGACCCAAAAATTTTGCAAGAAGAAGCTGTAAATTATTTTAGAGATCTCTTTCGCAATGTGGAAGTATTCAGTGGAGGGCAACAATGTTCCCCAGTCAGCTTGTTAATGACAAAAGGTAGATTGACATTGATCTAACCTGTGACCAAGGAGGAGTTCACAAAGCCCTAACGAGTATGAAGTCTTATAAAGAACTAGGACCAGATAAGTTCCAACTAGTTTTCTTTAAAACATTTTGGTTAGTGGTGGGGGACGATGTTTGGCCTTTGGTTAAGGATGCTTTCACTTCTAGTTGTTTTGATTCGCAAGTGGTGAAAACTCTCATGTTGCTTATTCTAAAAATAGATCACCCCAACTCTGATTAAGATTTTAGGCCTATCACCTTGTGCAATGTGATCTACAAAATAATTTCAAAAGTCTTGGTGAACAGGTTATGCCATTGCTTAATGATTTGATTAGCCTTTTGCACAGCAGTTTTATACTAAGCATAGGCATGGTGGATAATGCTATAGTGTTACAAGAGGTCATTCACTACATTTAAAAGTCCAAAAAGAAGAAAGGCGATGTTGTGTTTAAACTTGATTTGGAGAAGGTGTATGACATGATAAATTGGGATTTCTTGAAGTAGACACTATGATTTTTTGATTTATCAGATGTGATTGTTTCGTTGATCATGCATGGAGTTTTCTCTACCTCAATATCTCTTTTGTGGAATGGCAGTAAAACCCAAACTCTCTCTAAGATAGTGAAAGCAAATTTTATTGTCATGTGTAATTTCCTAGGGTTCAATATATAAAAAAACTACATTCTAAGAATCTTAGATAAAATATTTCTCACATCTATAATACTCTGTAATTTCTATAATGGAGTTTAGGAACTTACCTGGATCCATATTGGCATCTTCAATGGTGTTCTTCTTGAAATCTTTTTTCTTTCCTTACTCCCTTTTCTTGTGTCTATGATGGTGTAGAGCACTTCCTGAATCTATCTCTATTCCTTTGGCAAGATACTTCTACGTAAAAAAGTTATCAAAGAGGAAGATAGAAGTGGTGGGTTATCTTTTAAATTTGAAAACCAACCTCTAAAAAACTTGTCTATAACCTCCCTTTTAAATTAACCTTTTTACCTTTTAATTGCCAAAATTACCTTTTACGGAGTGAAAAGAGAGGGAATTAATTTTAATAAATCTAAAATAACCCCTAATGACTTTAATACATTTTAAACCTAACAACCATCAAATTAGGCATCTTTTCATTAAAGTCATACTATAAATTACATAAGCCATTATTAGATTAAAATAATCTAACAGACAGGGCTTACAATAAGGTGACCCACTTCCCCCTTATCTTTTCGTTCTTTGTATAAAAAGATTAGGGTTAATGATATTTATAGCAATTAATGAAGGCTTTAGCACGCCATTTATGTGACACAGGGTAGGTCCCACAATATCTCACCTTTCCTTTGCAAATGATGTTCTTTTGTTTGCTAAGGCAAAACCATCCCAGATGCAGGTCATTGCTCAAGTCCTTTAGGAATTATGTATGATGTTCGGTTTCAAGATTTTTTTGGAAAAATTGAGAGACTTTGCTTTTCATGGCATTCCACACGGGAGAAAGGAGAAAATTGCAAGTATTACCAATATCTAGTTTACACTAAACTAGGGAAATATCTTGGATTCATAGTTGTTCATGGGAGGCTAACAAAGGATGACTTCTCAGGTATCTTGGATCGGGTCTCAACTAAACTAGTTGCTTGGGAAGGTTGTCTCCTAAATAAACTGGGTAGGCTAACCTTGGATGATGCAGTAATCTCATCTATTCCCATGTATAGCATGCAAATTAACTAGTTACCTCAGTTTGTTTGTAACTCGTTGGACAAAGTAAATCAGGGTTTCATCTAGAAGGTTGATAGAGATAAAAAGATGCACATGGTCAACTAGAATACAATAACTAAGCCTAAAAAGCAAGGTGGGATAGGCATTCATATAGCCAGGAAACAAAACGTTGCCTTTCTTGGAAAGCTTGCTTAGGACATTCTTCTGGGTAGTTAGAAATTGTGGGTCTCTATCATTGTATCCAAATACATACAACAGGGTAATTTATTTTGTACCTCCCATGTGAGGGGTTCACCAACATATAATGTTATCATTAAATCCACAACTCGCTTGTAGAGTGGCTTTCAGATAAAGCTAGGTAATAACCTCTCAAAATATTGGTATGATCCTTAGGTCAATATGCAACTTCTTTGTGAGCTTGTCCCGATGATGCATATAAAAGGCTGTCAACTCCATATTGTAGATATGTGGTGCCCCAACAGGTGGTAACTTCACCATCTAGCCACTCTCCTCCCTGTAGAGATTACTCATGATATTACCATGAAACAACCTCACTTGGTGAGTCACCTTTCAGATGTCTTGGTCTGGCAACCATGTGTTACGAGGAAGTGTTCTGTAAAGAGTGCTTGCAATTATTTGACTAACTTGCATCCTACCATTCATAGCGTGAGGGGTTGGTCTTGGATTTGGAAATTTCCCATCCCTATGAGTATGCAATTTTTCTTATGGCAATTTGGCCATGAATCCATCCCCATAAGGTCCATCAAGCCAGAGAAGGGTTACAGTGAATTCTACTTGTCAATCAAGCGGGTGGTAGCGAGGAGGAATCTCTCCATCATTGCTTTTTTGTGTGACCAAGATCTTGGTTTTGTGGTGAAGAGTGGGCCTTGACATTGTTAACCCCCCAAATTGGGGCTATAGTGCAGGGTTTGGTTGAAAGATCAAGTTTAGGCTCATGACATGGTGTAATCATAGTGCTTTAGGGTTTGTAGGGAGGGTAATGCCCTTCCTTATTTGCGAACTTTTCTATTTTATTCTAAATTTATTTATCAACAATCAAATGAGAATATAAAATTTTAATCTCCTAGCCATATTCAAAACTGTGAATACTATTCGATTGTAATTTTTATTAATTTTTTTGGAACGGAGTCTGGAAAATGAAAAAATAACGATATCATCCCTAAATCCAATTATAAAAATTTGTAGAAATTGTCAAAATAAAGACAAAGTTTTATTTTTGACTTAAAATAATATTTTAACTGATAAAATATGATTTTCAAAATTTTCTAGAATTTCTATGCAAAATACCCTTAGAGATCAGTAAAAATCAAATTAGAGACTTTTTTATATACAAAAATTTTGAAAATTTTATTTAAATAATATTTTCTGGAATTATTTTAAATTTTTGAATTTATTAGAAATAAAATAATTTATTTAATGATTTTTGACTTAAAAATACATTTTATTTGTCAAAAATTTAATAAAAAATTATTTTTAATATAGGAATAATCTAGAAAATTGATTCCTTAATCCCCAAATTTTGTTCCAATCAATGTTATCAGACTCGGACCGATTATTGACTTGGTCAGGGTATTGGGTCACTAGATCAATGGTCGAACCGATGGGTCATTGGTCGAATCGCATGAACTGATATTTATCATATTAGAAAATTTTATATTAAAGATATGTATGTATATTATATTTGCAACATTTGTATTAATTAACTGCATTGGCTTAGTGGCTAAAACACTTTTTGCATACTCACCTCTCAGACACAAATTCGAATCTGGGGGAATTGAAGCAAATGTGAAAAAATTTGAATCGTGGGAAATTTGAATTTGAAAAGCTAAAGTTGTGGGAATTAATTAACATGCCTAGGACATTATGAGCTTGAGACGTCCTGCCTAAGGAAATGATGAGTACTCAAAATGTGAACGTACATTGAGAAATGAGACTCAATGGGAATATCAAATATGCATGTGTCCACAAATTGAAGAACCACGAACTGCGAGCGAACTAGTTGAAACCAATCCGAGTTTAACCAATTAAATGTCGAGTTGCTGATGTCAACACCGGGCTTAATACATAACCGATCTAACATTACAATCGAACCAGTTATGGGTCCGATTTCTAGTCGAACCGATTTGACCGGTCAGTCCGGTCCGAGTTTTATAACACTAGTTCCAATACATAAGGTTAAACATAATACCAACATTTTTACATTTTCATAAAGTAGATTTATGATACAATAAATCATCAATAATTAAATAAAAATTTTAAACTTTTTTTGTTGAAGCTTGGCTAGCAAGTCCGACTACCACACTCAATTCCAGCCTTAGGTGAGTAGGAAATTGGATAAACATCACCATTTTGTAATAAAATTAAAATTAGTAAAAAGATTAGATATTTATTAACTAAGATAAGATCAAAGGCTTTTTTACCAAACCTTCACAAAACCATTTTCTTCTATCTTTTTCTCTAGTTGGCCGAGCCTTTATCACCCCACCACACCCAAATTTTCTTTCATTTCCCTTTTCTAAAAACAAAACAAAACCAAACCCCATATAAAGATATAATTAACAAAACATTCTTTCCTTGAGGATTTGGAGCTGTCTTACTCTTCTTGGAGGCTCACCATCCCATCATCTCTTCTATCTTTCCTAAGTAAGGTATAGGGGGGGAGGAGGGTTTATTTTTACTTTGTCATTGAGCAAAAGGTTTTTTTTTATTATTAAACACTAAGCAAAAGGTTGTAAGAGGAGATTTGACCCCCAAATATATCCTAGGCTTCCTTTTGTTTATATTCTTGCCATATTGTTCTAGAAATTCCTTTGTTGGTTCTATATTTTTATGGTGATATATAATTGATAATGAAATGTTGTTGTCTTGTGTGCTGATTACTTTCCTATTATTTGCTTTATTTATGGATTTTTATTGTATGGATTGTTGTTGATTAGTAAAGTGATATTTTGTTCATGGACAAGCAAAACCCCCACTACTGCAGAAAACACTTTTTAAATCGGTTAAAAATGGCTTTTTAATTGGTTTTACAACCAATTTAGATACATCAAATATAGAAGAAATTATCATTTTAAACCGTAAATCGAACTAAGTTAAAAAAACTTTTTAAATCGGTTCTATGTAGAACCGATTTAAAAAACTTAACTTTTTAAATAGGTTAATGCACAACTGATTTAAAAAGTTTTGTTTTTTTAAATAATTCCATTATTTTGACATATACAACCAAATCCTGATAGAAACAGATACCACAGAAACAGTTAGCAAATTTAGTTATAACTTACATTAACCGACAAAACTTCAAAATATATTTGAAACATATCAAATAAAAAACTACTATTCTTTTGTCTATCTAAAGTCATTCTAAACAAACTATCTATTACTTATTTCAAAGAAAATTTTTGCCCATCGTCGGCGGATGTCTAGCAAGTCCTCATGCGGGAATGGTTCCCTATCAATGAATAACTGCAACATAAAAAAATAAGATAAATCATTACCCAACCACCTACAATAATAAGTATTATTGTAACTGAATAAAAATTATATTACCTCGTCCCATGAATCCACAATATCTGCTAAAACTATGGTCAACATATGTTTCATAACATAATATCCACACTCATAGCTCCCTACTTGTTTGTTAGCCTACCAATGAGAATTTTTTTAGAAATGATTGTAAAAACAATTACAAATTGTAATTAATATGCAGTTGTAAATTACTACATAGGGAAAAAACCAACTAGGCTTCCTTCGTAGTGACACGTGCCTACCCACCAATGTTTGATACCCAATCATGACTCTGATTAAAAAATAGATATACAAGACATGTTATAGGTTTCATAAGTATAATATAAAGCATGAATGAAATATATTATAAATAAAAAATTACCTTTCTATTAGTTGTTTCAAATCTTTGTTGGGCTTCTTATGCAACAAACATAATAAGGCCACAACATTGTCCCTAGGACAAATAATTAGTAATTGCCAATGTGAGCTGCATTGGAAAAAGAATATATGTGATGAAATTCAAATATCATTTAAAATTATTTGGGTGAGAAATTACTTGTGCTTACCGATGCAAGTGTGGTGCTAGGTTACACTGTTTTTGTCCATTATAGATCCAATTCTAAATATAGGCCTGAGAATTTTCATCCTTATTCCCTATCTTTTGAATAGGCAACGAGTCAATAAATCCATATACATTCTCCCGGCCCTTTGAGCAATAGAGACGATGCATGTATCTAAAATATACAAATGAATGTTAAATATAATATTGAGATGCGTATTTAAGAAATTCATAAAAAAATTAAACTTACAACAACCATAACTGAAGAATTGAGATATTTAGCATGCAATTGTTAGTACAAATTTTCAATACATCCTTCTGGGTGATCCACAGGTCTACACCACTAGGTCTGCCAAGGAATGTCGGTTCCCAATCTATTTGAACAACATCCGTCCCTATACTAGATGCCACCTGCCGCAAGCGTGTTATTGGATCAACTTTAGGTTTCAATTTTTTAGGTGGAACATCTTTCTTAGACGGTTGAACATCCTATAAAAAAAGTAAATATAAAATAAGGTTATAAAATACAATCAAGTTATTTTTATTTGTAATAGAAAAAAAAATTATTTAAGATCACTTTTGAATATACCTTGACTAATGTGACCTTTATAAGTCGTCTCGACTATTGAATGAACTGTTTAGGTGCCTGTCCAACAGTCTGAACCTCCTTAGTGGGCATAGGAACTTGAGCATATGCATCCCATATTTGTTCAACCACCACCCTCGCTATATCATCCTCAACGGTCATGTGGTGTATGGTAGGCCCCAAATTATATACCCTCCCAAAGGCCACTAAACGAACAAGCTCTCCATCAACATATAACTCACATTGCTCATGGATATCACTGTCAGTCTCCTCCACAGAAGGATCAGCAGCAGCACAACTTCCTTTTGTGTTGACACGTATAGGAGTATGAGTTTGTTCTGCCTGGACATTTGTATTTTGTTGTGAAAGACCCAAAAATGATAGCTCCTCTTTAATCTTCCGTCTCAACTGTTCTTTAAGCTCATTTCTAATCTCTTGCCTGATTCGTTCCACCTCTTCCCTAGTGACAATTCCTAAGGTGGGCCCACTACGTGAGGGTGGTTTGTAGTAATCACGAATGTCAATACCTTGTCCAGCTGCACGAACCCTACCAGGGTGCTCTGGTCTCCCAATAGTAGTAGTTAATATATCCTCACGTCCATGAGGAACAAATGTTCCTTGTGAGGTCTACTCAACCAGTGAGTCCTACAACATTTAATTCAAGAAATGTGTAAGAAATATGGCGTATCAAGTTACAATTACAATTTGAAATCAAAAATGACTTAATATCTTTTCAGCAACAACACGTGTCTCTTCCAATATATATCCACTCGATTTTAGCATGCAGGCCACCTTCCATTTATCCCATCTTGCAGTGGTGATGGAGGAGCAATATCTGCAGCAAAACCAGATGCCGAGGCTTCCAGTTGACGTTGCCTCACCTTCTCCATGATCATCTTATGCTCAAGCAACTTATACCTTCCACGAGACAATCTGTGGGGTGGACATTCTTTGATGCAATCGCTTGTCCCTTTTTTCTCTTCTCTTGCGAATAATAAGACACTATTAAATTCAATAAAAATTAATCAAATATTGTTGTATGATTAGAAAAATATGATTGCAACTAAACTTGGAAGACAAGATCTTCTTTGCTTTCAACAAACTTTGCCCACGTCTCCTCATCCAAAAATGCATACTTCTCATAAGGAGAAGTGTCTTTCAACTTTCCATATATGTATCTCGTGGTGAGCTATGTCTTAAATGCCCTCCAACGCTCAACGGCAAGTGATAGCAATTGCTTTCTCAACATGGCATTATATGGAATATCATAAGTCAACTACAAAATAAAATTAAATAGTTAATGTATGATAATAATATGCTTAAATATAATTTATATATTTGAGATTGTAGAAGTAAAATACCGTGATAGTTTACCATATTTGATTCTTTACGCTCTCCTCCACATGGTCCCAATCCTCATAAAGGATAGAGGCCTTACTCTGAGCAAAGATGCCCACAAAACTAATGAATTTTGTGGCGTTTAACCCCTCAGGTGCCCTACTAAGCATGTCAAACTAAACTGGTATCAGATGGTCACCAACGCGACTGAGAGTCAGTTCCTTTAGGCATGTACCTCGTCTACCCTTTTTTTTGGTAGACTCATAAGATGAGTTACTAGAAGAATCAGCTATGTGCCTGTTTAGAAAAGAAAAAAAAAACTTGTAAGTACCGTCATTAGAGAAGTTTGAAATTTTCAAATATAAACATAACGATAAAAATAATTAAATAATATAATAAAAAATATATAATGTCAACAAGAATATACAACAACATAAACATAAATAAGTTACTAACATTGTCAAGTACAAATGTTTCCCCATATTCCTTCGTGATGATCATCACGTGTGGCATGTACATCATTTTCTTCATTTTCATCCATAAAAGTCGGCATCCGTGTTGAGAAAGAAGGAATCTCAATAAGATTGGCATTTGAGTCTTCTTTTTCATGACTAGCATGCATACTTCTTCCTTGGAGAACCACTGACCATCTCTTGTTAGAAGGATCACTAACAAAAAAAACTTGTTTTTCTTGGTATGTCATAATGAAAGGCTCCTCCTTATAACCTACTTTGCTAAGATCGACCAATGTGAACCCTAACTCATCGGTTTGCACCTCGATGTTACTGTCAACCCACTTACATTTAAAAACAGGCACTCTGAATTTTGTGTAGTCAACTTCCCATATGTCTTCAATAACTCCAAAGTAACACATGGATGCCATAACAGGGTTTTTATCTTTTGAACTAAAGAAGTGCATGGACTCAGCCACAACCATAATCCCACTATTTTGTAGGATACTCTTCTCATCCAACGACTTTGTATAGAAGGAGAAGTTGTTGATATCATATCCAGTCCAACATATGACATCCAAGTTAGGTCTATGTGCTAGCCATTTTAATGCCTCAGAAGCATTATCATCATTCAAAACTTGTTCTTTAAACCAATTTAAGAATGTTTTGTTATGCTCATTCAACTACCATTTCTTTGGCATTCTAGGATTATTTTTCTTAACAATGTTTTTGTGAGTAGAAAAATAAGGTTCAACTTCATCAATGTTATTCAATATATAGAAATGTGCTTGCAGAACTTCATTTCGACTCATTTGTTTAACGTTTACATCTTGAGTACCCTTACCAAAAAATCTTCCCTCATGACGAGATGTTGGAAGCCCTATAGGTTCAACTTGTGACAGGTATTCTGTACAAAACTCAATGGCTTCTTCAGCAATGTACCTCTCAACAATCGATGCTTCTGGACGGTATGGATTCTTACTATACCCTTTCAGGATCTTCATACATCGTTCAATAGGATGCATCTACCTTAAATAAAATGAACCACACACTTTAATCTCTCTCACCAGATGCACGATTAAGTGAACCATGATGTCAAAAAATGGAGGAAAATACACCTCTAACTGGAACAATATAATAGCAGCTTCATTTTCCAACTCATCCAAGTTCATAGGGTCAATGACTTTGCTGCATATGGCATTAAAGAATAGGCACAGTCACGTAATGGCCTGTCTAACTTTTTTAGGCAATATGTCACAAATAGCCACTAGTAGGAGTTGCTACATCAAGATATGACAATTATGTGACTTTAACCCAACTAATTTGAGATCTTTTAGTGACACAAGGCTCTTGATATTTGAAGAGTATCCTTGTGGCACCTTGACTCCCTGTAAACACTTACAGAAACTTGTTTTCTCTTCTCTTCACAAGGTATGACATGCTGGGGGCAAATATGTCTGCCTACCCACTAACTATAGACCTAACTGGAGGTGTATACCTTTCAACCAAATCTTGACGAGCATTCAAACCATCCTTCATCTTGCCTTTAATGTTCAAAAGAGTGCCAATTACACTATCACACACATTTTTCTCAACATGCATGACATCTAGACAATGTCTAACATTTAGATCACACCAGTATGGAAGATCAATGAATGTCGACCTCTTCTTCCACAAGGTTTTCTCAATAACTCTCTTTTGGATCTTTCCAAATTGGACATCAATTGGATGTTGATGTCCTTCACCAGTTCATAAACCTGCTCACCAGTTAAAATAGTTGGCGCAATACCATCCTACTAACATCCATTGAAGGCTTTTTTAAGTCTACGATATGGGTGATTAGGCCTGAGAAATTTTCAATGCCCAATGTAAACTGTTTTCTTTCCATGTTTAAGTTGTACGTAACATGTATCTTTTTCACAGATAGGGCAAGCGTTATGCCCCTTAACACTATATTCGCTCAAGTTCCCATATGTTAGAAAGTCATTAATGGTACAGAATAACATTACACACAACATAAATTTTCACGACTATACCCATCATATACATCAACACCTTCATCCCACAGCATTCTCAAATCTTCAATCAAGGGACGTAAGTAGACATCTATGTCATTTCCTAGCTATCTTGGGCTCGCAATCATCATAGATAGTATAACATATTTTCGCTTCATGACAACCAAGGAGGCAAATTATAAATAATTATGAGAACAGGCCATGAATTGTGCTTACTGGATAAGTTACCATAAGGATTCATTCCATCTATAGCAAGTCCTAGCCTAAGGTTTCTTGCCTCAATCCCAAAGACTAGAAACAAACAATCAATTTTCTTCCATTGTGGAGAATCTGCAAGATGGTGAAGCTGTCTATCACATTTTCTCCCATCTGTATGCCATAAGGTTCTTCGTGTCATCTACATTGGCAAATAATCGCTTAAATCTTGGAATTATTGGAAGATACCATAATACCTTAGCAGGGGGACCCTCCTTTGTGCTCTTATCAATATCATCATCCTTCACTTTATACCATGATACCCCACACTTGGGACACTTATGCAACTCGTCAAACTCTTCTCTGTACAATATGCAATCATTAGGACACACATGTATTTTCTTGTATTCCAATCCCATCAGACACAACACCTTCTTTGCCTTATAGTTACTTCTCAGCAACGTGTTACCTTCTAGAAGCATTTAATTCAACAGCTCAAACAATTCAGTGAAACTTTTATCACTCCACCCATTTCTTGCCTTGACATTCACTAATCTTAACATCGCTGACAACCGTGTGAATTTAGTGCACCCCTGGATATAGAGGCTTATCCACATCACTGCACAAAGTGTTATACACTTGAGCTCGCTGAAAATACTCTGGTCCAATATCACAGATCATGTCCTTTAGTCGATCGTTCATTGGTAAATCAAATTGATCTATTTGAGACATACTTGATATGTCTAACAATTCACCATGCCATGTCCATGTCGTATAACTCTTGCAAAACCCATGACAAAGGAGATGCTCCCGTATTTGCTCAAGTTGCAATCGTCTCTCATTCAAACAATTAACACAAGGACAATAAAAGAACCCACCACTATCAAGAAGATTTCTTTCAGCAAATTGAGTAAACTCTTCCATTCCATTCTAATACTCATCAGTTGTGCGTCTAGAATTAATCCAACTACGATCCATAACTTCCTTCTATAATCCACAAACCATATCTTAATGCATTTAAATCTGACTTTTTTAATACAAGGTGTGGTCCTATCCTATTCAGAAAGTCATTTTTTTAAACTTGATTAATACATATAGGTTTAGTCTCAAATCTTAAATTTGACAAAATTTCGGCAGCATTTCATATTGGTCTCCAAGTACACAAAATGAAAGTGGTGACATCAAATTCACCACAATCAAGTATGCACTCAGAGACACAATACGAAATGCAGTAAACTGAAATTTAATCAAATTTACGATGAGATTTAACCATTACGTATTAATAAAGTATAAAAAAATGAATCTTTCCAAACTTTCCAGCCTAGACTATTCAAGATTCAATACAACAATTACCACTTTAATCATTGTATTGAATCTTAAACGAGAAACTAAGGTTCGCTCGTAATGCATAAATTCAATAGATAAACAACACACAATTAAACATACAACATAATGCATATAATTTATACATAAATTTCGACAGAGTTTCCTCTATATTTTGGTACTTTCCTAGAGACCTATTTACAGGTATTCAATAGTTCACTAAATCTAATACTCAAGAGTTCACTAATCACACAAAAATTTGATAGAGTTTCCTCTACTTTTGGCACTATTTATCATACCTCACAAAAGGTATGGTCAACAACATAGCGGTAATCAATTCTCTATTTTTTACTCAATTTATCTTATGAATATATGGTAGCATTTTAACCACTTTAATTCTCCCTTTTTCGCTTAGTTTATCTTAAGGATGTATCTAAGCATATATAAGTTGTCTTACCTTACAATCATTTAATTTCCTAACTAGTGCCTAATATAGGTAGCCAATTCTTTGATTCTTGTAATCCGCTAATTCTAGACCTTTGGGTTTAAAACAAAATATAGTTACATTAGTTATATTTGGTGACAATTAATTAATTCCTAACATATAATTAAATTAATTTCTTACTTTTATTCTTTTTCATTACTTACTAACTTAGCTAAAATAATCAACTTCACTTAATTCTATCTTAGGTAATCTAATCCTCAACACTTAAAATTCTTACCACATATTTATATAAGTTAATAATTAACTTAAATAATTTATCTTTTTCTTTAAAGATTCATAAATTCATAAACATACAAAGAATTAAATTTTTCTTATATTAATAAACATATTCAAGCATATATAACCTTTAGTAATTAATTCCATGTAACAACATAATTAACATAAAAGATTAATTTCAAATTAATATTAAAAATGTAACAACCATATTCACATAATGAACCAAATGAACCAATGTAAACCATAATGAACCAAATGAAGTTAAAATGACTAACCTAGTGTGCGCGGGACCTCCAAACTTAGCAATGGAGCACATTGAGTGACCCCCCACCAACAACAATGGCGCAAGCTCCAACCAAAGCAAGCTTGGCACCAAGCTCGCTCTCCAACGTCAACAATGGAGCGCCCTCCAACGTGCTCTAACGCAACAACAAAAATGGCAAAAATAAGGGGCGGATGGGGAAGAAGAAAGCTTCAATGGAAGAAATGAAGGGCGGATGGAGGAGAAGGAAGTTGGAATGGAGGAAATGGGGGGCGGATAGGGAAGAAGAAGGCTGGAAAATAGGAAATGAGAGGGATAGAGGCACGCAACACATAAAAGAAATAGACTTTTTAAATCGGTTAAGCTGGAACCAGTTTAAAAAGTCACTTTTTAAACCAGCTCCAATTTAAACCGATTTAGCTTGAACCGATTTAAAAAGTGCGTGGGGATATTATTTTAATTTTAAAAATGAGTTTTTAAATCGGTTATATTTGAATCGATTTAAAAAAATTTGATATAATTTCAAAAATGCCACCGCGTTTCTTTTTTAAACCGGTTCGATATTAATCAATATAAATTCCTGCTTTAAAATTCGTTTTGTGTAGTAGTGCCCTAATCCACCATGATTTTGGTGTCTATATAATTCAGCCAAGATTATTCTTGGAGGAAGATGAAAAAAAAATGTTTTTACCAATTAATATTATTATTTTACAAAAAAATATTTAGTATTTATTTAAAAAATAGGCTAAATTATCATTTTGGTCCCTTATCTTTTTACAAAATTCTATTTTGGTCTTCTATCTTTTAAAAAGTTTCTTTTGGTACTCTATGATTTAAAAAAGGCTCAAATTGGTCCTTTCGTCAGTTTAAAATTAACATCATTAATAATTTAAAGATAATGGTGGTTAAAAATTGTCACAAAACAATTTCTTTTTCCTTCCTCTTCCTCCATTACCCTCTTCGTCTTCCCTCCTCTCTCTTATGTCTTCCCCCGTCTTTGCCAAAATCCACAACACTTCCAACAACTCGTCTCTACCCTTCACTTTTGCCACTACAATGACGACACATATTGTGAACTCAACATGCAAAACCTCCTTTTGGACGAAGCAGATTCAAGGTCTCTGACATTAGCCTCTTTGCGCTTCTTGGGTGCTCAAAAGACCTCCACACTGCATGCAGCATGCTGACTTATACTATGCCAGAAATCTTCTGTTGGAGTGGAACCCTCAACTGTCAACAGTCAACCATGGAACTTATGAGCGTTGCAATGGGTCCAAGCTTCAAAACACAAGATATGCCCAAAAAGGACTTGATAACATGTTTACAAAATATTCCATTAGAACCCAAAAATGCGCCAATGGAAATATACCTCGCACCATATAACTAATCCTATATGCCTTAGTTACTTAATCAAATGCTTCTATGAGGTTAGTGATTCACCAATCCTCCTCCACGTATTGGATAAAATTCCATGATAGCAATGCACAAATGTATTGCTCTAGTGAAATGAACTTTGTGGCATATTGCACCCAAAGAGATTAAAACATAGTCCCCTCAATCTACTATCTACATAATCTGTAATGCAGCTCAACGTGACCATCCAAACTTACTATGCCATTAACAAAATAAAAAGTCAAACCCCATATGAAACCATTCCACCAATTTTGTGCTTTTTGCTTATTCTGCCCCACCCACCTACCACCCCCATACCTACGCCTCATACGCCCAACGACAAGTCTCAGTCTTAATGTGCGCCCTTCTACATAAACTTTTTCGTGCCAAACCACCAACCGCTGCTGCCTGTGTCAAACTGTGTGTTTGCATTGCTTAATTAGTGCATTGTTATTGGAGTGTTCTTGCTGGAGTGAGAGAAACAAAACAAGGAGAGAGATGCAAGAGAGAGAAGGGGAAGACAAGAGGGTAACGGAGGAAGAGGGAAGGAAAAAAAAAGAAATTATTTTGTATCTATTTTTAACTGCCATTATCTTTAAATTGTTAACGGTGTTAGTTTTAATCTCACGGAAGGACTAATTTGAACCTTTTTAAAAACATAAAGTACCAAAACGGACTTTTTAAAAAATAAAGGACCAAAATAGGATTTCGTAAAAAGATAAGGGATCAAAATAGTAATTTAGCCTAAAAAATAAGTATTTTGGTAAAGCAAAAAATGAAAATTTTTGGCTTAGTAATTATTGAGTCATATTCGGTAATGAGGATAAAAAAGGTACAAGAAAAAAAAATTATTTTCACTATTATTTAGTATTTTTAAAATGTATATTAATTTTATAAAAAATTTAAATATTGTACAAAGTGAAAAATTGAAATTTGTGGATTAAAACGATATGAATAACATTTGGCCATAACTTGGAAAGCAAGGAAAATTTTTATTTTTCTATCTTATAAATTAATAATTATGAGTATTTATTTATTTTATAATAATTTAATTGGTTAAAAATTTAAAAGTTGAGATTTACATAGTTAAAAATCATATTCAGACATTATATAGTATATAAGAAAAAGATTTTATAAAAGATTTAATTTTTATCTTAAATAATAAAATTACAGAATTTTTCATGAACTTTAACCATTCTAAAATAGTTTAGAAAAAAAATAATTAGGTATTTTCATAAAATCATGGCTCTAGATCATTTTTAAAAAATAATAAGAAAAATTTAGTTATATTTATTGTTATTGAATTATAAAACACTACAAAAATTAAAAATTATTTTTATGGATAAATATGAAATAAATGGAATTTTATAAAATGTTTTGTGAATTATACGAATTTCTCCAATAGGAAATTAATTTTCTGAATAAATTATTAAAATAATAATTTTAGTATTTTACCAAATTAAATCTTATTTTTATGGAAAACATAAATAATTTGTATTTTTGGATAAGATTAAGGTTTTTGTGGTCATACCCTAAGACAGTGAGTTGGATAATTTCTAAGTGTAGAGATACCTCTACTAGAGAATCAAGAGAAATAAAGTTGTTTATGCATTCTTGAGTTTGGCATGCATTAAGACATGTGATAGGCTAATGAGAATATGGAAGGACAATGCAGTGAGATACGAGTTCTTGAGAATAGGGAAGTTATAATTTGGTACATTACAGGATGAAAACATGGGCCACTATTAAGGTATAGAGGGTATGGTATTTAGTAGTGAGAGTCCTAATTGTCAAAGTTGCACCCTAGAGCCTGGATAATCGCTGAACCAGCTTAATAACCTTGACACCTATCAACATTACCAAGATTAGTATAATGTATATTCCTAATAGAGTTGTGAGGGCTCATTTCTTAAGACTAATGATGAGGATTTTATACCATGATGAGAAGGGGTATATGAGCTCCCAAACACTTTCTAGTATTAATGATATAGATATTGCTTATCAGGAAAGGGAGGTATGGATCCATACAAAATGTCAAGAGACTTGGGTAGACTAGGACAACTTAGGTCAAACGTTAGGTTCACTTTCATTTATTAGTCAACTATGTTTTATCTTTAAGTTATTTGTGTAGGTTAATCCTACTTATCTTTTGTAGAAATGATTTAGAAAATAAATCACTTCACTCTTTTTCCTTTTTCTTTCTTTTCTATGTATGTATTCGCTTGACGATACAAGAAGTTGGGCTAGTTTATGAGTATAATGAACATCTAACTTTAGTATAGCCCATTTGGGGAATAGGTTCATGACGATGTCTCTAGGATGGATATATTCTAGGGATATCTTATAGTTAGCTTTCTATCACAATGTGTAAAGATTTATATACATGTTACTTCAATTACCCTTCCTATTTTACTAACTACTTTGCCACCACCAAGATATGTTCGAGCTAATGCTACACCTCCATCATCACCAATAGAGGATGATGATGATGCCCTAGTAGCACCCATGATAGATTTCTTTGATCTGCCTCCATCTCTTATAGTTATAGCTTCACTAGCTCAGGATGATCATATCCTTGTTCCTTCTCCTGTTTTAGACTATCAACCTGAAATAGGGAATGGATAACTTTCTCTCTCATCATGTTCCTCTACATCTTTAGACCTTGGGCAGCCATTTCAGGTGCCCAATGGACATGCGCATTATGGTGTTGACATAGAGGTGGATTCTGAGGAGATAGAGACAAACCATAGGGATGACTCATTTTAGATCAAGATGGTTGATCTTACTACTTTTTGCCGATTTTGTAGGTGCAGGCTAGATGTATATATATACTTCTCTGACATAGGCCCTTTCTTTTGTTTGTATGTACTTAAGGGTGGGTATAGTTAGGACTTTTTGATCGCGTATATATAGTGACAAATAGTATTAGTATTTGGCATAGATGACTGTACTTATTTTGATGACTACTTTGACAGTGTGACTAATGTATGACTTTATGATGTATGATGATGATGATGATGATGATATATATATATATATATATATATATATATATATATATATATATAATGATTAATATATGTATTATAACAATTGTGTATAATTTTACTTTTTGCTATCAAATCGTTAATAACTTAATAAATTATGCACTTTATAAATGTTAAAAGTTGAGTTTTTAAACAAAAAAAATTACTCACTATTTCGAATAAAGAAGAAAATAATTCATAAATAAAATCAATTAAGTAAAATAAACTTAATAAATAATTAGAATAAGAGTTAATATGATTGGGTGTTAGATGTAGTTGTATTAGAATAATTCTTTCCTGTCAAGCTTGGGGTATGGTCTTGACTACTTCTATGCTATGTGTTCTAGCATTCACTATTGATACAACAGTAGTGTGAGATGAATTGTTTGATCTTACATTCACTGACATTAATACAGTAATGTGAGAATTTTGTTCTTTTGAAGTATTTAAACAAGTTATCCTTTCAAGAATGAGATGACTGGGAGACTTTGGAATGATGTTACTACTCAATGTTTATTAGAGAGGATGATTGTTGTCTTAGAAAACGTGAACCAAAAGCGAGAAGTTGAACCTGTGGAGTACAAATGTTTACCAACCTTTTGAAAGGATGATAAACCTTAATTTAAAGGAGGCTTTGAGCCAGATGGAGCTCAATTATGGATTGATGAGATTGAGAAGATTTTTGCAGCTATGGCATGCACTGATGGACATAAGGTGACATGTCGTATTCATGTTAATGGGAGAAGTTGAGAACTGGTAGAGATATGCTAAGCAAAAGTTAGAAGCTAATGGAAGGCAGATTACATGGTGAGTTTTCAGGCAGAGATTTTTGGAGAAGTACTTTCGAGAAGATCTCAAGAGAAGGAAAGAAGTGGAATTTCTAAATTTGAAACAAGGACATATGTCAGTAGGGGAGTATGTGGCAAAATTTGATGAGTTGTTTAAGTTTTGTCCATATTTCCTTGAGGGTTGTCTAGCTTATGGGGTTTCAGATCTTTTGAGAAATGGTTCATGTAACAATTTCCTATAGAAAGTAGAAGACAAAGCTAGTTGTATAGAGGTATACTCTTACATAAATTCTAATGATGACTCAACAATTGTCAAGGTTATCAAGCTTGTTTTCTATAAAGATCCTGGCTCAAGGTTGCTATCCTGGCCATTGGGACTTCACTACTTGATACCGCACCTTCAAGACCCTCTAGGTCCTACATACATCCCGTAGTGTACCATACTGTGGCTTCCCTAACAGGGTATCATGTCACTGTATGTCACTTGCTTTACATTACTCACTAACTTATCAAACAAAGGTTTTCCCAATCTCATTTAATTTGAATACTAATACAATCAACATTTCTACCTTATATTGGAGAAATTACACAATAATAATTTAAACAATCTATAAATCACAATTTTATCACCAAAATTTTAGTAGAATAATAACTCAATAATTTTAATCATCTAAATTTGGGCAAAATAACAATTTAGTAAGTATAATTAAATTTGAGTAGAGTAACAATTTAGCAATTATAAATTAATAATCTAAATTTGAGCAGAATAATAACTTACCAAAAATTAGAATTTAGCATCAAACATCGAAATGTAATGAAAATAGTAATTAAACTTATGCCTAAATGGGTTTAGGGGAAAACCCTTCCTACCAATATGAAAAGTGACTAAAATTTAGAATCAACCCCACTCCCCCCCATTACCTCAAGGGTAGTTGATGAAGATGATGAAATTGTTGGTGTAAACCTCCTAGGAATAGAAATTTAACTGTTGATGGAAAGCTAGTAAAATTTTAGCATAAAAACAGTAAAAAAAAAAATCGGAGAAAGAAGCTTTCCATATGAATTTTGGCTAGCTTTGGGAAGGAATGGATGGTGAGAAATATAAATTTTAGTTGCTTATTTATAGAACAAGGAAGGGAGGGGGGGGGGGGAGGGGTTATGTGTCCACCAAGTTACATCATCCATGATGTCATAAATCTAATTTTTTATTTATTTTTAATCCAATTTAGGGACACAAACAAAACTAGAGTGGAGAGTCAACCCCTAGAGTTGGACGTGTGGCATATGTGCTGTCCCAACTTTTTCTGTGTTAATTTTATCTACAGTTAAATTAACTGGTACTAATAAAATTGCCTAAAGTTGAATAATTTAGTTTTAAATATCAAAATAACGTTTTTCATTAAAAATTTAACAAATTTTGTTGGCGTGATATTAACAGTGACGTGATAGGTGATGAAGCATTGACGAATATATGCTAACAAGTCATTGACATGTTGACATGGCATGCTGATGTGGCAAGTGAAAATTAGAGAAGAAATTTACAAAATGTTAGTAGTGAGATTTGAACCCCCACCCTTTCACTTAGGGGTGTAAATGAGTTGAGTTATTTGTGAATTATTCGAGCTTGGTTGGTTAAATACTCGATTAAACTCGTTTATTTTATTAAATAAACAAACTCAAACTTGAGATTGAATTCGATTATTTAAATAAATCAAACTCAAGCTTTACAAGCTCGATATTAATTGCTCCTGGGTAATTCGTTTATTTAAATTGATAATGATACTTTAAATAAAATAGTGCTCTAATTCGTAGCTTTTGTCTCCAACCCCGCTGAATATATGTAGACTTCACGTATGATTTTGAGCATAAGAGTAAATAAGGAATAATATTTGCAAATACATATGAAAAAAAAAAAAAATAGTTAGCAACTAATATAAAATGGGCGATTCTCTTATTTAATTTAAGAAATTCGGAGAACAGTTAAGAAATTCTCTTATTTAATTTGGCATGCGGTTGTTTGATTCATTTGCCACTTGAGGTATGATATAGTTTTCAATGGAGGCAAGTTAGATTTGATCTCTACTTTAGATTTGATCAAAGCTTAATCTTGGAAAAGAAAAAAGATGGGACTGTTCTATTTTTTTCTGACTGATGTATGGATTCTCTTTCCTGTATTTCTCAATCGTAAAAGTCGTTATCTTATTTTGTAATGGACCTAGATTCTCTCCAGTCTCTCTGTAGCCTTCCTATATCTCTCTAATTTCTCTTTTTCTCTGTATCATTTGACTTGCTCTTTTCATTGTCTCTCTCTTTTTCTTTTTACATTTTTTTTCCTAAAAAGGCAGGAGGGGAGGATCTAATTTTCTTTGTAATAAAGTTGGAGTAGCCCTTGCATGTACTCCCTTCTTAGTTTTATCTTTGCTTATCAAAAACAAAAAAATAAAAAAAAAAAATGGACCATTCTAGTACAGACCAAGAAAAAATTGTCTGTAAAATCAAATCACGTTGTATTTATGCTTTCATATAAGAAGGGGATAGAGGATTTGTCTATCTTGATATTCATGAACATTGTCATTTGTGGGGTGTTATATATGTTCTTTTTGGGGGATGTACTGAGCTAAGAGTGTTTGTAAATTTTCCGCTTGCTTCCAATCTTAGCACATCTTGTGCTAGTCTTGGAATGGATCTAATAATATTATTTCGCTTATAAAAAAAACAGTGTTGTTTTAATTATAAAGAAAACCATTTAAATTATAGTATAGCAATGTATAAAATAGAATGTTTAACCCATGCAAACAAATATCACAAAAAGTAAAAATATCTTTTTCTTCTTTGTTTTTTTTTTTATATATATACAGTAACAATAACAAGATTTGAACATAAAATTTTACGCAAATTATCCCAACTCCCACCACTAGGCTAACCTTAGTAGGTAGTGAAAATAGCCAATTGATGCAAACTAATACCACAAGTATTATATACAAAATTCAAACTAACTTTCTATTGTCAAGAATTTAGTTGTTTAATAACAGAGTAGTGATTAGAAAGTTCCTTTTACCAACTCAAAATATGTTCAGAAACTTATCTAGTTGAAATAGATTTAAACTATAAATAATCTTTTTGTAACATCCTATAGTTCTATTGAAACACCTGATTTTTTCTCCGGTAGAATTTCCAATAAATATTAGAGTTATTTATTAAAATGTAAAATTAATTTTCATTACTTATTAGGACTTTGTTTACATAACCGTAATTTTTCATAAATTATTTGTATATTTCTAATAATAAATAAAATTACTAAAATTTAGCTACAATTCCTATAATTAAATTATCATCACTTAATCCTACGGCTATCACTCATCTAAGTGTCCTCTAGGCTCTAGATTAAATCTCCTATTGATGCCTCGCGCTAATCCGCTTTTAATTATCCTTGATCCTGTGGCATTCTTTACACCTTACATTAATTCTAGTCATTGATTAGTCTAAATCCTACAGTTGACACCTAGACCTAGTGACACCTAATAGACACCAAACTAACATTTATATGCTTATCAAAAAAAAAAAGTTTTATTTATATGAAGACACGTACACATGATTAAAGTGCAACATGTGTCCTCATGGACACTAATCTAGCTAAATTAGAACACACTTAAATTATAATTAAATTCTTAGAATTATAAAAGGAGGAGAGAGATACATGGCTGAATTTCACACACAACCATGATCGTCCTCTTCTTCTAAATGTGAAAATCACTTCCCTCTTTCCTTTCCTCACTTTCCGAAGTTTATATCCTAATAGTAAATCAAGTAGGAAATCTCTCTAATTTTTCTACTTCCTCTCGTTACCAAACCAACATCTCTCTCCACCATCTCTACTTTTCCTCCCTTGAGAGCTAGTCTGAAGAAATTTTGTGGAGCAAGTGCCAGGAGATCGAGTGAAATTCATTGGCATGTTATGTAATCATTTTATTGATGAATGAAATATGAAAAACCCAACTCCACAATAGACCACCCAAATTGGCACCACTCTTCCCTTTGCTTCAAGAAGAAATCATCCAGCTACTCAAAGAAAACCACTTGTTTGTGTGGACAAAAGCAGACATGCCTGGTATAGATCCAAATTTCCTTTGTCATAAGCTAATGGTAGACACAACCGGAAGGCTGGTATGCCAAAAGAAGAAAAAGCTTAGGGACGAAAGGCATCAGGCGGCCATCAAAGAATCCAACAGGGCTACACATGATTCATTAGGGAAATCCACTACACCACCTGGTTGTCAAATCATGGTCAAGAAAACGAACCGGAAATGGAGGATATGCGTAGATTTTCCAAATCTCAATAAGACCTTCCCGAAAGACTTGTATCCCATGCCCAATATTGTCCAATTGGTGGATGGAGCATCAAGACACCAAATTCTCAGCCTAATGGATGCATACTCTAGGTACAACCAAATTTGTCTTAATCCACTAGACGAAGAAAAATATCCTTTATCACATATAGAGCCAATTATTGCTACCAGGTCATGCCCTTTAGCCGAAAAATGCTAGAGCAACATACTAGCGACTGATGGACAAAATCTTTGGGGACAAGATAGGCCACAACATCAAGGTCTAAATCGACAATATGGTAGTTAAATCAAAAAAGCTCGACAACCACATTTCAGATAAGAGAAACCTTTGATTGCATAATGAAGTACAAACTCTGCCTTAATCCTAGAAAATGCACCTTTAGTGTACACGAAGGACAGTTCCTCGATTTTATGTTGTCAGACTGAGGCATTGAGGTAAATCCTAAAAGTGTGAGGCAATTCTCAAGATGAAAAGCCCCAAAATGTGTTAAGGATTTCCAAAGACTAGTTGGACAAACAGTGGCATTATCCAAGTTCTTATCAAAGGTTGGAGACAGACTTTGCCTTCTCTTTGAGTGCCTCAAAAAGAAGGGATGGTTTGAGTCGACGCTTGAGTACGAGGAAGCATTTCTCAACATAAAAAAGTACTTGTCATCCCCGCCCATCTTGCAAAAACCTATACCAGGACAAGAATTGATCTTCTACTTGGCCACAAGCGACACAACAATTAGTGCAACGTTGGTACAGGATTAAGATGTACGGGAACACCCGATTTACTTCACCAGTCAAATCCTGCAAGGCCCTAAATCTCGATACCAAAACTTGAAAAGGTGGTCCTAACCTTGGTGACAATTGTAAGGCGTCTTAGGGCATACTTTCAAAATCACACGATCCATGTGCACACCATCCAACCAATATGTGAAATACTTGGCAAACCCGAAATCGTTGACCGAATGATTATATGGTCAGTAGAACTCTCAAAATTTAACATCCACTATCAGCTAAGAGTACCCACAAATTCGCAAGCTCTGGCCGACTTCTTAGTCGAGCTCATCCCCTCTAGAGACGACGACCAACCGGTAATTAACTTGGAAATTGTATGTGGATAGCGTATCAAACATAAAGGAAAGGGCTACCAGAATGATCTTTAAATGACCAAGTTGTTAAATAAAAGGGCTGAATTCAAGAGGGAGGTGAATTGAATCTATAAAAATTTTCAAGAATCCCAAAAGCCTTTTTAAAGATGAAAAACTAGGTTTTTGAAAAATCTTGAATCAATTTAATTTGGTGATATGAATGTTGTAAAATAGAACAATTAACTTGTCTTTACTATGTAACAATGAACAAGATTATCATGAATTGATATGTAATTGATAAAGTGATCAAAATTCAATATATGTGAGGAAGGGTACAGAAAAGAGAGAAATAAACAAGATTTATACTGGTTTGATCACCACCACTATGATTTACATACAGTTTCCAATTAAATTGATTTGTATTATCACTATATAATTTAATTTGTTTACAAGCACACTGCACAAAACAGAAGAATCACACACAAATACAACCCAAAAACCAAGTTTCTTGAAAACCTATTAAGAAAACTTGAACCAGTTATTGTGGAATTCTACCACAAGAGAAACTTGAGAAAACCCTCCTTAAGAATGAAAATTATACCAAAAGTAAGGGTTAGATATCACCTCAATCAATGATGAATGTAAACAATGAAGTACAAAATAAATCTACCCAATAAGATGACTTCTCTTTATCCAAAAAGATAATCCTTGTGTGAGCTCTTGATTTGATGAAAAACTTGTTGTAATGATGATGAAAAATGTGTTTTCGCTCTTTAAAAACTCTCACAAAAGTTTAGGGATTGAAAGCCATGTGTAAAGAGTCAATAAGGCTCGCAATTTATAGAGAGAAAACTGAAATAACTAGTTATCCGGTCTTGTAATCAGTTATTATGTTCTTTGTAATTCTAGAAAATGAACTTAGAGCGGAAATAACTAGTTATCTCCCTTCGTAACTAGTTATTTGCGCATAACTTTTATTTTAGGTTACGTAAAATAACTAACGTAATCAGTTATTCACACATAGTCATATTTCAACATTTCAAAACGTAACTAATTACATAATTGCATAATTGGTTATATCAGATTCAAATCAAATTTCTAACATAGCAAAAATAACCGATTACTTAACTAAATTAACAGATTAAATTGTTTCCAAACACAAGATTGAATCATTTAAGAACTTAATCATAGAGTTATCATCTTTTATCAAATCAAAATCATATTTTAAACATATATTTCATCTTGGATTCAATTTTAAGCTTATGAAAATATGTTATCACTTGTTAATCCATTAAGTCTTAAATTTAGAGCTCATCACTATCAAATTATCAAAGATAAAGATAAATTATGCATGACACACAACCACACACACACATACACACAATACAACTTTGCACTCATCAAGAGACTAAATCATCAAAACTCTATTAATGCTTCTTGGGGACAAGAACAATTCTTCTTCTTGCTGCTTCACAAGTGACATAATCATTGAGTAATCCCCCCATTTCAGTTTCAAAGCAAGCAACAACCAGGCGAAGTATGAGGCTCTCATAGCCGAATTAACATTAGCATCCAAGTTAATTAGGGGTTACAAGGATCCAAGTTTTTAATGAATTGCAACTAGTCACCAGTCAGGTCAACAACAACTATCATGCCAAAGACACAGTTTCGGTTATATTTGAAAATTTTATCGTAAACAATTTAAACAGGGAATAAAACCTCTAGGCTAATCTACTTTAAAATTAGCCAACATCACAAGACTCGACTGTAAGAAATAGTAATACAGGAGACCTTGGATTCACCAATAGTCACCATCGGTCAAGTTGTCTTGATAATAGACCAATCACTGGATTAGATGACACCTATTAAGGAGTACGTGGTCAAAGGAAACTTGCCTTCTGACAGGGAAGAAGCAAGGAGACTAATCAGATAGGCAAGCTTTTATATTACCATCTTGGGGAAGCTATTTATATAGAAGACGATTTTCCTCCCCTCTCCTCAGATGTATTTCACAAAACCAAGTGGCCTATGTCCTCCACGAAGTACACGAAGGTGTGTTCGGGAACCACACTGGTGCAAGATCACTCACTTCAAAGATCCTATGTGTAGGATTTTATTGGCCAACACTAAGAACCGACTATGATGAGTACGTGAAGAAATGTAATAGATGCTAGTGATTCTCAAGTATAAATTTTGGATCGGTAGAGCCCTCACACAATCTTTTATCTCCATGGCCCTACACGATGTGGAAGATAAATATTCTCAAACCATTCTCGGATGTAAATTTAACATCAAATTAAAAAAATATTATTTTAAATCAACTATGTCAGAATAAGCTCAAAATTTCATAGAAACTTAGTCATGATTATTATGACTAACTATAATTAATCCTATGAAATTCTTGACTGTTTGCTCACTTTGACCGTGTCATCCTACACTGTAAATTTCACTATACTGTCAGTTTCACAACATAGAGCGCTTTATACTAAACTTTGCAACAAAGCTACACAGAAAATCATCCAACTTCATTTAATTAAATTTTTCACAACGATATAAATTTAATTTTCTTTGTTATTTATTTTCAACCACTTAATCACATATTAAGAAAAGACAGGTCTTACACCCTGCACATGCAAGATCAATATATATAAAGTTTTGTAGCAATCATACTCCAGAAATCAATTTCGCAGATTCAACTTCATTGTTTCCATTAAATCTATCACTTAGCCCATAGTGTATAGTTTAATTGTTCGTACCAACTAATAGCTCCGCTATGCTCTAAGGAACAATTGAGTCTATCAACAATCCAAAGCATACGCATTTGACATTGCGATATGTCACAAACACAAGGATAATACACATAGCAAATTAAATTTATAAAAGCATGTGAAGGCCAAAAACCATTAGGTGCAAGGAAAACCCCAATCCCTCCTCGTTTATCCTAACCTCTCAAAACCCCTATGATAGGCTCTCCTCCTTACCTAAAGTATATGGCCACCGAGGGGAGGCGAATTTGCTCCTCATTCTTTGCTCATAGAGCTCCTGTACTTGATCGGCCCTGTTTTCCACTCAATGCGCGTAATGATGATCGGAACCTGTCAAGTCGAACAAGGGAATGAATAAGAATCGTTAGAAGGCTTGCATCTGGCTTTCCTACTAGGGAAAGACCAACATAAAGCCATGAGAACACAAAGGAGACCTCATGGGCATGCTCAAAATGAAAAGAAAAATAATTTGGGAAAAACTATTTACACATACAAAGTAGTAGGTGTAACACCCTTACTTTTGCCTATTAAACTATCTTTCTAAAAAGCCAAATAATAGAATTAATATACAAAAATAGATATAAGTATTTAAAATTTATTTTTAAGTCATCAATATACTTAGAATAATTAATAATAATTTTACAAAAAATTTCGAGAATTAATTGAGATAATTTTTGAAATGACAAAAATACCCCTGATTGATTACAAGAACCAATCAGAGACTTTTTGATCTCAAAATATTTTGAAAATTTTATATTAAATATGTTCCATTATAAAAATTTTATTTTGAAAGAAAAATATTGAAAAATATAACAACCTTATTTTAATTTTTTTCAACCATTTTTCTAATATTTGACGATTTAATTTTGAAAAATCGAGAAGGAATTTCAAAATTCTAATTCCCATCATTACGCATAGAATTTTAAGAGTTATTTAATCATAACTTTTAATAATTTTTCCAAGTTGGAGCTTGGAGAAATTAGAAAATGACGATTTTGTCTTTATTTCTCAACATTAAGGGCTGACATGAGAAAAATATTCAATTGAAATTAAGATGTCAATTTGAGCTTGGAATCATGTCATATATATTAATATATAATTTTGGAAATTTTGTGAGAATTTTTTGAAATTCCTGTGTAATATAACCAAAATACTCCTATATGTCTATTGAGTCTAACCAGCATTGGTTTGATATCCAGAAAGGGTAAGAATTGTCATTTTTGTTTATTTTTGGGCAAAATATTTAATTTTAGAATTTTTCATAAAATTTTTGGTATTTATTGAATTAAAATGTATTTTTTATGAATTTTCTAGCTTAGAAATACAAATAAATACATATAATTTGAAATAAATTAATAAAAATTAAAATTTATTATTAGAAATTTATTTTTGATAAAAAATAATATATTTTTTCAGTTTTTCATTAAAATGCATTGTTTTGATATTAAAAGCTAATTTTTTAAGTTTAGGCGATTTTATCGATACTGGTTAATTCACCTATAGATTAAAATTACACTAAGGAGCTTGAGGATAGCTCATATAGCACGTCCCCAAGCCTAGGAGGGGTGATTCACCACCCTAGATGGTGTGTCTGTCCCTAAATTGGATTAAAAATAAATAAAAATTAGATTTATGACATAATTCATACATAATGAATGATGTAACTTTGTCACCTGACCCTCCTCCTTCTTCAATAAATAGGCCACAAAATTTTTAGATTTTCACTCACCTCTTCCTCTCTCAAGCTAGCCAAAATATTAGAGAGCTTCTTTCTCTAGAAAAAAATTTCTTTTACTTTGTTTTTATACTAAAATTTTACTAGTTTTTCAACAACTAGTGAAGTTATCTTCTTAAGAGCTTTGCATCAACAATTTCATTCTCTTCAACAACCACCTTAAGGTAATGAGGAGAGTGGGGTTAGTTCTAAATTATTGTCACTTTGCATGTTGGTAGGAAGGATTTTTCTCTAAACCCGTTTAGGCTTAAGTTTTATTATTATTATTTGTTATATTGTTTGATGTTAAACTTTAATTTTTGCTAAGTTGTTACTCTGCCCAAATTTAGATTATTAAATTATAATTACTAAGTTGTTATTTTGCTCAAATTTAAATTATTAAATTGTAATCGCTAAGCTGTTACTCTACTCATTTTTATAAAATTAAAATGCATTTACTAAGTAGTTACTCTGCTTAAATTTAATTCTTATTCTTAAATTAAATTATGATTATTAAATTGTTATTAGATTATTATTCTGCTAAAATTTTAGTTATTAAATTTTATTCTACTAACATTTTGGTAATTAAATTGTGATTACCAAATCGTTATTCTGCTAAAATTTTGGTAAGTAGTTATATTGCCAAAATTTTGATGATTGTTAAATTATAATTATATAATTTCTGCAATATAAGGCATAAATGTTAATTGTACCGGTGCTCAAATCAAATGAGACCAGTGAAACTTCTGTTTGAAAAGTTAAGAAGTGATAAATTAGTGAGTAATGTAAAGCGAATGACATGCTGTGGCATGACACCTTACTAGGGAAGCTACAGTTTGATACGTTAAGGAATGAAAGACAGGGATCCACTTGCGGAGGTCTTAGGGGTAGGCATCAAGTGGTGAAAGTTCTAATGGTCAGGGTAGCACCCTTGAATCGGGATATTCACCTGACCAAACTCGATAACCCTAATAACTACTCAATATTCTAGGATTGGTTTGAGAGTATACCTTTATAAATGAATATGCTGACTATTATTTTCCCCAATAATGATGAGGACTGTACCATATGATAATGCTAATGAGGTATATGTACTCCTAGTCATTTCCCAAGTTCTATTGAGAACTATTACCCACTAATAAGGAGTATGAATCCATACCTAGTCAAGAATAGTTTGATACAACTCAAAATGAACCATAAGTTCTCTTCTATTGTCAACTTGTTTTTATCTTCGTTTTATGGTAGACTTCCTACCATATATGTAAAAGTGATTTTAGAACAAATTACCTCATTCCATTATTTTTCTTTTATGTATGTCTGATCACGATTATTGAATATGACGTTAACGTCCCGTGATACTGAGTACGAGTCAAAGGACACTTCAATGGACGAGGATTTGACGACCTATAGTCTTTTTTTTGTATGAGAGATAGGGTAGATTGACATTGTTTTGTATAGGACTTTTTTTATGTATATATTGGGTTAGATAGTGTATATCTTTTGATGTATTTTTAGTTTTCTATATTTTATGACTGTCATTTTTTACTAACATTTTTAAATTCTGTTAAATTTGAAAATTTTCTATTATAAAAGCAGAAAAATTTTACACACATTTTCATTCACTTAAACTTAATAATTAAATTAATACAAATTATTTTTAATATGAATGGGTATTACAGTAAGAAGATCAAAATAAGGTCTGTTTGACTATCGTGAACCATTGTTGGAAAGATAATAGAGAGGAATGAAATGGTACTCTTGCATGTAAGGTTTGTGGTTGATTCGGTGGAATGGAAAGGCTGGACCGTCAAGTATTGCTGGGAGACATTTCGGTTGAGAGAATATAAAAGAAGTGGCGTTGGAGAGAGTATGAAAAATGAACTGAGAGTGGTTAACTTTAGTTGGAAGGAGGATTACGAATATAAGAAGGAGAGTGAGGTCCGTGAAATGGAAAGATGAAGTGCTGAAGGCTTTAACATATAAATCAATTAATTGTGGTGGGTAAAACAATTTTAACAAATTGACATCCATTTTTGAGTGAGAGTGGCTGGAACGGTGGTAAATTATTAAAGATTTTTTTTATATAGGTAAATTTAATTTTTCTCTTATACATTGATATCTATATATAATTTTATTAATATAGAAATTATGTATAAAATATAACATATGTGGTTGAACATTTTTTTATGAAATCATATAGGGGAATATACACTTAATTTCCAGGACCGAACAATTTACCTGAAACCAAACTAACATCTAAATTATTAGTGTAAATTTTCTCATACATTAATATTGATGTATAATTTATTAATATAGAAATTATACATAAAATACAACATATGGGGTCGAACAATTTTTTATATGAAATCAAGTAAAGGGATATTCACTTAATTTTCGGGGTTGAACATGACCTGAAAACAACAAACCTAACATCTAAATTATCAGTGTGAATTATTCTTTTAATTCATTGTATTATAATTTTAATATAGATTTATTTTTGTCTTTCTTATTATTAACTTAACTAATTTATTGAATTGTTTCATTTATCTAAGACTTTTAAGTAATTAGTTTAGATTTAATTAAATGATTAAAAATCATGTTCAATTCAAAATTTTGTTTTAATTTTTTTTCACATGCTAGGTAAATCATTTTTCATTTCCTATTTTTACACATTAAAATCTATATATAAATTCATTAATATAAAAATAATACACATATAACATAACACAAGAGAAAGAACATTTTGCAAAAAAGTAAATTAGCATGTGAATTATTATAAAGTTTATATATTTTCTTATAAGTTCAATATATTTCAATAAATTATTGTTTTAACAATTTTTATATGAATATTATTTCTTTATTATATATCTTTTTCTCATTCAACTGTTTTACTAAAGATTTTTGTCCAATTAAAATTTAAATTTCTTTTACCTAATTGATATATATTAAATTCCATAACAAAGATCAAATTAACTATGTAATTGTTATTATCTTCTCCTTGCAAAATTAATGTCTAAATTTTTTTTTAGGCAAATCATTATTCATTTTCTATTTATTATCTTCTCACTTAAATAAATTATTCAAAATTTTCTTTTACCTAAACAAATTTTTATTTTGTTTTATGCATTGATATGTATATGTAAATTTATTAAAATAATAAATATATATTAAATGTAACAAATGGGATGAACACTGTTTTATGAAAATAAGTAGGGAAATTTATACTTAACTCAAAAGGATAAAAAATTCACCTAAAATCAAATTAACATATAGATTATTAGGGTGAAATTATACCTTTTAAATTCATTGTTCTAATAATTTTAATATAAAAATATTTTTTCTGGATTTCTCTTTTTTGACATAACAAATTTATGGAATGTTTTATTTTATCTAACATAGAAAATGTAACTAAAATATAATAAACAAGGATAAATATTTTCCACAAAAATATGAAAAGAAATTTAGACTTAACTCATAAACAATATACCCTAAATCACCTCAAAATTTTAATTACTTGAAAGAAGTTATACTATATTATAATTTTAGAACTTTTAATTATTGTTATAATAATTCTAATATAATTTATTTATTTTTTTGCATATTACTATCTTTTGACTTAACTAATTTTATGAATGTTTTCTTTTATCCAATCAATTTTATATTTTCTCCTAAGTCATTAATTTACATTTAATTAAATGATGGAAATTAAAATTCAATTCAAAATTTTGTTTTAATTTTTTTATATGATATTTAAAATTTAAAATCTTAAAAAATTATAAATAAATCATTATTTCTTTAACACCATCTTGATGGATTATTGAGATTAATATTTTTGATTAACATAGTTGTATTTTAACATCATCCTTTGATAATTATTTTAATTATTGGCAAGGAAAATACGTTTTTCCACCTCACACATAATACATTTTTAGCTTTCTACAAAGTTTGAGGTGTAACTCCATAATCTTTAGTTGCACAACAGAAACTATTATTAATTATCTTATTCATACTTATTTAATATTTATTTAAATTCATTAACAAAAGGATAATCAATGCATTGCACGAGTCAAGTAACTAGTTAGACGTACATTCTGAAAATAAATATACTACGTATCTATAAGTGCTACAGGCTGCATCAGACACAATATGTGTAATTTTCTTCTAAAGCATATGTTAACCTTTGTATTTTTTCTGTTATTAGTTAGGATGAGAATGGAATTTTGAATTGAATGGATTCCACATTTTAGTGAAATGATTCAGGCATAGGATTTAAGATAGTAAGCTTTATTTAAGTTTGACCCCAAAAATTTTATTTCAAACAGCTTAGCCATATACGATAATACGAAAGAATTCCATAAAGACTCTATCCTTCTGTATCAATATTGAGCTGAAACCTATTGAAACATACCAAGAATTTCTGCATCATTTATGTGTAAGATTGAAAAAAAAATAGAAAATGGAGTAGTAAACCTGAGCCTGGTAATGGGATGCAACAAAAACAAAAGGAAATATGATATGACAAATAGATAACTAAAAAGAAGAATGGAGGAGAGATATATACTTTAGCACCAAAAGAGGAAATTTGGTTGTGGTGCCAAAAGAATGGAAATATAGGCTTGACTACATATAAAGAGAAGTTTTATATAATCATTGGCCATGCACCAAAGAGGAATTGTATTTATAAAAGGAGTCCAGAAAGCCCAACAAACAGCCAAATCAGAAGCCTCCTTACCATGAAGACTCTAAAAGAACCAGAAATTCCAAGGGAAATATAAAACATGGAAAAAGAAAAAACCAGCAAATAAGGACATCAAACAAAGTTAGAGAAATGATAAAAGAAGGGAAAAACATTCAAAAAAGAAGACTATGCCAATCAAACATCTTTCTAGAAACAAAAATGGGAACTATCCCAACTGGCAAAGAAAGCAGATAAGAGAAACAAGGATATATGTGAGATAAGAACTTCTATAGACATACACAAAACTATTATACTACTTTATCAACATTATTTTAGCAATTATCAAATATTACTAATTATCTTTATATATAACTGAAAATTTTGTTCTAGTCAGTCACATGTCTTGGTGGCTTTAGCATTTATGGCACACCTCGCTTTTGCAGACTTTTGCATATTAAGCAGTTAGATGTTTTATACTAATATACACTCACAGCTTCAGACCTATTGGAATGAAAAGGGAATGCTTAGCTAAATTACATGTAATTTGTAAAATAGCTCGAGTAGAATTATGATTAGAATCAAGCTGATTTCAAAATACTTTGTACGTGTCTTTACATTACCTGTAACTTTGTTTTTTTGTAATTACTTTTTAAATTTTATTTTGTTAAAATAATACAAATTAATTGTATGTAAAATTTCCTTTAAATAATACAAAAATGTTTATGATGCATGTCACATTTCTGCAACCTTTTCTATTGTTTGTAACATTGGATAGTGTTTTTATTCTCATATAATGATATAAGGATGGCACGAAATTATAGGGAGCATAACCTTTTCCCTTTGCAGATCCTACTTTTCTTATATACACCCTTTATACATTATGCAACCTTCATTTTTCTACAATACACATATATTTATTTGATTATTTTTTAATCTATATTTATTTTATATTTTTTTATTTTGTATTTTTCTCTAGAAGACAAATATTTCAATATACAAAATTTTAGTGAAAAACACAATAACACAAGTTATGTTTATGACGATATTGTTATAATATATACATCAATAGTTAGTCATGAATTATATATATGAATTTGTTAACTTATTATATTTACGTACTATTTTAATACATGTATGAAACGTGATCCCGTACAAGTGCACCAGTCAACATACTAGTGTTATTATAATTTCTCCTCTCATCTATCACCTCTTTGTTGGACCCCATTAGATCAGAGTCAGCTAAAGGCCTTACCAAGAGGCTTATAAGCAAATGAAACTGATTTCCACATGTGTGCAAGTGCAAATAATATATGCTGTATAGTCATATGTATATTTGATTGAACTATTGCATGCCTTCACCTATAATTGAAAATTATTTTTTAATGCTTAATCAACAGGCTCCTATTTTTATAGGATGATACAGGCATACTTTCATTTATCCCATTTTTAATTTGAAAAGTATATTCCTAGTGTTAGCATCTGAGTAACACACATTTTGGCAGGTTGTTCCAATTTCCAATAGCTTCAATGTTGACTCAAATCACAAGCATAGAGATTTGGTTAGAGAACTAAAGAAAGTCATGAATAATTATTCTGGTGCTAGCTTCTGTGGTGACATATGTAAATATTCTTCTTGTTGGTGATCCTGGACAAGCAAAGAGTCAGTGGGATAGAAGACTACGAGCAGATATACAAATGGCCAAGCAAGCCTTTGTCTCTTCACAAGCCAGCAATCCATGCTGTGCTCGATACCAAGCCTTCTTCAAGTTCTCATCACTCACCCTACAACCATGCATCATCCCCATGTGCATTTCCCAATTGATGGAAAACTGGATGAAAATGGCATGTACAGTAGATCCAGTTCTAGTGAGGGAACACATCACCACCACATGCACCCAAGATCATGCTTTTGACTCCTTGTTGACCCTTAACTCCTTCAAACATGCATGATGGCTCTCCATCTCAGACGCAAGTGCCTCTTAGCTGGAGAACTTTTTTTTTTAAAAAAATTTTCTCCATTCAAGGATTAAAGTGAATATATATAAATTTAGATATTAAAATAGTTATTTACTCTATCAAAAATATTGAATGGGGATTGGGAACTATGCCAGATTCAATTTCTCAGGGAGCAAGTCCTGTCCCCCATTGGTAAACCCATACACTGGTGTTGGCTGAAAGCTTTGAAAACAGTGACACGTGGGTCTGAGGTACACCTGCTATCACCTTGGAAAAATTATTAGATAATCTTATACTACCATAAATTTTATTAATTTTTACATGACATGTAATTAGGAATTATTAATTTTGCTTAAATTGTAAAATTTGAATATGTTACATAAACATTAGTTTAGATCATAAACATTTGATATTCTTAAACTATCTAGTAATTTCTTTTACTAGGAGTGTTTACAGGTACAGGTAATCCGTTGACCCGAACTGACCCAATTAGTTCGGGTCGGTTTTTTTGAGCGTTCAGGTCGCACCCAACCCAACCCTGCTCAAACCGGTTCAAGTACAGGTCGGGTAACGGGTTTTAATTTACGGACCCGTGTACCCGTTACCTAACCCGTTAAGTGACATTTTATTTAATTTTTTATTTTTTACATATTTTATATACAAATAATTATTAATTAGTGAATTACTAATACTAAATAAGATAAAAAGTAAAGACATCCCACACACTTGTGAAGTCATGAATTCCTATTAATTTTGAAAATACACACACACACACACATACTACATATTCCATGCATATTATTATTGTTATTTTTCTCTCAACTCTTGTTCTAAATTTCTTGTAAGCTTTATATTAATTTTAGAACAAAGAATGATGAGAAACAAAGTTCAAAACTAAATAATATATTTTTATAATGCGTCAAAATTTATAAAAAAATATAATTTTTAAAAAAATTAAAATTTTTTAAATATACAGACTCGATTACCCAACCCAAACCAACTCGTTAATGACCGGGTTGGTTTGGGTCGAGTTTGACACAAAAAAAGTATAAAACCGACCCAACCCAACCCAAACTATGTTGATCAGGTTACGTAACGGGTTTGGCCAAACACGACCCGTGTACACCCCTATCTCTTACAACGTTGTTTGGTTCAATTCTCTATAATGAGAATTCAAATGAAGTGATAGACAATATTATTTTTTAGAAGCAAAAACTTTATTAATAAATAAAACACAAGAGGTACTCTAAATACAAAGATCTCACAAATTCATATTAAACAGAAAGAAAGAGATAAGTATAAATCAATTTACCAATCAAAAATAGAACATTAAGTATTACCTTTCTTGACCCTAAACTAAGACCTTTACCATGTGTAAAACACTATAAATATTAAAAAAAAAAAAAAAACTTTGAAACATAATTTTGTTGCACATAATCCAAATCCAATAACAATATTGTTATTGATACAGTCCAAATCAATCTCAGTTTGGAACCATTCTTGTTAAACAAAATTACTCATGGCCGTTCTTGTTATAAACGATTAAGGCTCATCATCAACTTTGGACTTGGGGATATAAAAATCAATCCAAATAAAATAAATGGACTGATCACAATAATTATTGAATTAGATGGAATAAGCCAGACCAGACCAAATATAAATAAATAAGGTGCCTACAAGTAAATGAAAATTTAGAAAATGAAGAAAGATGGAAAAAATATATATTTATAAATATCAAAATATCAAAAAAGGAATAAAAAAAAGAATTTTTTTTAGTTGTTTAATAAGTTCAGTTGAACTAACTGAACTTATTTGGCTTGTTGAGTAGTCATTTTGTCTCTTTTCGACTTCGTGGCTCGTGGTTATGTCAGTAGGCTTTATGTATTGTTTGATTTAAATTAATGTATGATGTTAGATTCCTTAACTTTATGTATTGATAAGTCACCCAGCGAAATTGACGTATTAAAGTTGCTTTATGTTTTATATAAAAAAGAAGTTGCTTTATGTTTCATTCTAATCAATTTAATGAATGAAAGAAATCCTCATGCATATATTATATTTGATATTCTCCAAACATTATCCGAACCCACTGAGGTGATTGACTTTTGTGTTACGATCAGAAGGCACGCAGCATAGCTGGAATCAACCAAGAAAAAGAATAGTTTACGGGCAAACCTGCAAGACTGCAAGTTTCACGTGAAACGTGATGGCAAATTTCAAGCAGTATCTCGTTCCTTGTATAATAAAAAAATTATCATATCTCTTACCGGAGGATAAAAGCCTTTTTTATTTAGGAGGGATAATTTTTTAAAATATTACTGAAATAGTTTTTTTTAAATTACTAAATTAAGATAAATTGTATTTATTAAATACGACTTTTAAATTTGAAGTTATATTTATCAAACACGACTTCTGAATTTTATGATTGTTTAAAAAAATCGTATTTTGTCAACTGACACTTTAATATTTAATTTCTTTTAGTCTAAAACAGAAGTTGTAATTTTAAAACAAGATTTCACTTTTATTTTTTATTTTTTTGAAGTCATATTTTATATATAGACTTTATTTTTATTTTTAAATTTTTTTTGTTAAAGTCATATTTCAAAATAAAGACTTCATTTTTTATAATTTTTTTTTAATTATTACTGAAGTTGTGTTTTGATCGGTGGAAGAACATGTTTCATGTGTTCAATCATTGTCTTCTAATTTTTTATTATTATATTACATCTAATGACCATTTTGACAGTTAGTGCGCCAGTGAGCAAATTATTCGCTTGTGAATAGATTTGACACGTACGCAACTGTTGCCCATTTTAGCAATCATTATAAATAGGCATCCACTTATCTAAGAGTGATCAGAGTCTTTTTTTAATTAAGAAAAAAAAAGGTAATAGAATTAGAAAAAAAATAAATTGTAGAGGTCGTATATGTCATGCAACTTGATTTAATTTGTTTTAAGCTTTATTCTGAAATTTAAAAAAATAAAAGCTATTCTGAAATAATTAAAAGTGAAGTTATGCCCAAATACGACAACAGTAACAATTAAAAACATTACAAAAAGTAAAGTTTTTAATTTGAAATACGACTTTAATAAAAAAAAATAAAAAAATAAAAAATAAAGTCATATATGAAATACGACTTCAAAAAAATTACAAAAAATAAAAAGTAAAATCTTGTTTTGAAAAAACAATTTTTGTTTAGATTAAAAAATATTTAAATATTAAAGTTTCCGTTAATAAACACGACTACTTTAAAAAATCATAAAATTCTGAAGTTGCATTTAGTTAACACAATTTCAGATTCAAAAGTCATGTTTGATAAATACGACTTACTCTAAATTGGTAATTAAAAAAAAAAATACATATTTCGGTAATTTTTTTTTTAATTACCCCTGGGTGAAAAAGCCGAAGTAAAATCCAATAAACGGGCCTATAAATTGCTATATGCCTGAAGGAACTAACGCAGTGCAAAACTCATAACTCATCTGACATCTGTAGTGCAAAACAATGGCTTATGTTAAGCTTGCTTCTTTGGCTGTCTTCTTGCTTGCCACCTCCTGTATGTAGCGTTTCATTCATCCTTTTTTTTTTTCATGATTTCTAATTATATATTTTAGAACTATGAGAAATTATAATATATATACTCCCAATATATACGTGTGCAATTGTTCTAACTTTGGCAATATCCTCATTTTTAGTAATGTTCCCGATGAAGAAGGTAGAGGCAGTAGATTGTTCAGGTGTTTGTTCGCCGTTTCAAATGCCACCATGTGGCTCGACCGACTGTCGTTGTATCCCTTGGGGACTATTTGTTGGTCAGTGCATAAATCCAATTGGTGGAGTTGCATCTTTTGCAAAGATGATTGACGAACATCCCAACTTATGTCAATCGAATGATGAATGCATTAAGAAAGGAAGTGGCAACTTTTGTGCTCGTTATCCTAATCCTCATATCGAGTATGGCTGGTGTATTAACTCTTATACTGAAGCCCTAAAAAGCTTCTTGAAGATGCCCACGGCAGCTGCCGAGTAATGTAAAGTATGCCCACTGATGAATAGTGGCCATACATGGTGCATCTACTACTTTAAATAAATACAAGCTTATGATGCATCTACTACTTTAAATTAAAGAGTGTTTAAATCAATGCAAGCTCACTTTCTTTTTGAGTGTGTGTTGAAAATTAAAGAAGAAAAAACGCTAATATGAAAAATCAAGTCAATCAATGCACTATATCATAACTCATTGGATCATACCAACTCAACCATGGCTAATGCTCCGACGTAAACCAACTAATTAAGCCAATACCTTTTGGCAGAGAAAAGTAGTGATCGAATTGTTTTTTCAAACAAAACAAAGCACATGAGAAATATAGTTCCTGCTATATATGGTTGATTACGAAGCTAGCACATGGTCAATTACAACAACTGAGTCTCAAAACTAAAAACAGTGAAAAAAAAATTAAAAGAGAATTGGTCTACTAGAAGAAACCCAGCACTTTGCCACCGACGTTATTTTTCTCCTAGCCTCTACATGATCCATAATGCTAGGGAACTTTAATCAAGTGAAGATGAACTCTCAAAACTAAAATCCACCAACGTTATATATCTATATCTATAGATATAGATAAATAGTTATCCTCAAGCTAAGTTCGTAAAACCCTTTGAAATAATTGTTTTATCGATCAATTAAATTGATTTTTAAAACTTTCACAGCTTATTTTGAACCATTTTAATCGATTATTTTCCAAATTTTAGTGTGTTTGGATGAGCATTTGTAGAATTGATTTTGGATCAATGTAATTTTGTATATTTAATTTAGAGTAAATGTGAATATAATGGAATTTTTGTTTGGATAACAAATATTAAAAAAGTTAATTTTAGAAGGAATGATGTTTGAAAACTTATAATCAAAATTAATTTTGGTAAAATGGGTTTTAATATCTATGTATAATTCTTTATATGGATGTCTTTTATATTATTATTAATTATTTTGATATTGGTATATACATTAATAAATTTACAATAAAAATATTTGAAGTGATTTTCTTACTTCATGATGATTTATTAATAAATTCAAGCACAAATTTTATCATATTTCAAGAAAACATAGTATTACACACATATTTCAAGCAACAAATGTTCTCACGGTCACCCTTCTTTCCAAAGAACTAGATCGAATAAAAAGTCGGAAAATATATTACACACACGTGGATCCTTTTTTAAAAAAAAGTTATTTTTTTAACAAACCTTTCCCTATCTATTCACCTTTATTCAAATTATTATTTTCATTTTTAATTTGTTTCTTATCTATTTTGTGTAAATCATTATTTAGTTTTTGTTATTATATTTTTAGTTTTTTTGGTTAATATCTTTTTTGCTCTTTTTCTATTCAAGAATTTCTCTTTTAATAAAAGGGTCATTTAAATTTTACACAATTAATTTAGGATAGCCATTTTTATCAGATATCATAGGGTACTAATACTTTATTTACACATAATTGATTCCTAAACCCAAAATTTGGTTTCAGATATCATTTTTTCTTCCAATATTTTTCAATTTTTTCCCAATAAATAAAATTTGGTAACACTTCTACTTTTTTCAACTTACCTACCGTAAACAGCGTACCCCTCCCTTCTCCTCTCCCCTCACGCTCTCCCTTTTTATTTATTTTTTCAATATTCAGAAACTAAGTGTGTTCTGACCTTAGGTTCCTACCCAACCATATTTGCATAATTTCGTTTTCAGAAATGATCTTACATATTTCTGGAAATTAAACTCTAGGTAAGAAAATCTTAATTTCCGAAATAAAGAAATCAAACAAATATATAAAGTTAATATTAGAATAAAAATTGACAAGGCACAAATAGTGGGAGGTGTGCTTGTAAAAATGGGAGATACAAAAAGAATGAGCCTTTCAATTTTTACACTCCAACACAATTTGAGTAATATAGTGTTAATGGATTGATTCGACTACTAGCAAATGGGAATGGAAAGTTAGATATCATTTGGTCTCGACAAAAGAGCGCATAAGTGCGAAGAAGTTACTGTAGTCATTTCGTTTGGTAACGAAGAAGAGCAACAAAATTATTAAAAATTTTCGTGAGAACCACTGATAAAAATTTCTTCGCAATTAAGTGAAAAAATGCGTGAAAGTTACTATGCACTATGCGAGACTCTTCATAAACGGCCTGTGTAGATCGATTTACATGAACAGTAAATCGATTTACAAGTCTTTTTTTTTATTGACGTTTAATTTGCTTTCAAACTTTTATTATATAATAATAATAATAATATTGTTATTATTATTATTATTAATAAAATTATTAATAAAAAATAAAAATAATATTAATAACAAAAATAATTATTATTAATAATAATAAAAATAATATTAATAATATCAAAACTGATTTGTAATAAAGACAAATCCATTATACTTGTCTATCTTGCTAAATCGATTTTCACTTCCCTCCCCCTAAATCAATTTTCTCTTGCCCTCCCCCTCTCCTTGCCCCACACCTCTTTTATATAATAATAATAAATAAATAAAAATAATATTAATAATAAAAATAAATATTATTAATAATAATAAAAATAAGTAATAATAATAATAGTTAAAATAAAAATAATCACAAAAAATTAATTTTTATTTTATTTTTTTAATTAAATAATCTTAACTTGCAATTTATTTTTTATATATTTCTCTTTTCTTCTTTTCTTTTTCTTCTATTTCTTTTTTCTCTACTAAACACATTCTTAATGAAGTAATTGATCATCAACAATATTGTTATTGCTACAGTCCAAATCAATCTCAGTTGGGAACCATTCTTGTCTTAAAAAAAAAAACTCAAACCGTTCTTGTTGCAAACTATTATTGAACTTGAGTTTGAGTATATAAAAATCGGTCCAAATGAAATAAATGGACTGAACAGTGAGCACAATGATTATTGATTCATCTCAATTAAATATAAATAAATAAGGAACGTGTAAGTAAATGAAATTAAGAAAATGAATAAATATGCAAAACAAAATTATAAAAATATAAAAATGTAAAAAAAAAGATACAAACAAAAAAAAAAAGTATTTTTGAGTTGTTTATTTAATTGAATTTTTTATGCCTGTTGAGTAGTCATTTCGTTCTTTTCGTGGTTATGACTAATGTCTGTATGCTTTTATGTATTGTCATGATTTTATCCAGTGAAATTGACGTCACTCACTGATATTTTATTATAGTTAATAAAGCTCGCGAAGCAAGTACGTGTTTTTTTTAATGCTTGATTCTGTAAAGCAAGTACGTCACTAAATGAATGAAAGAAATCTGCATGCACATATTATGTTTGATATTCTCCCCACGTTATCTGAACCCGTTTAGGTGTCAGGAAGCACGCAACATGGTGAGCATAGCAGGAACAAACCAAGAAAAAGGGCTGATTGATTTATTTGAATTTTTTTAAAACATTTTATTAAAATGGAATTTTTTTAAAACAAATAATTGACATGGGATTGTTTTTAATTGTTGACTAGTTAAACTAGCTACTCTGATTAGTAAGATACTATATACATTGACTTTTTTATTTTTATTTTTTAAATTTATACGTGTATTGTCACTTCTAACTCGCTAGTCAGACTAATAACATATTAAAAATGTTCAAAATAACAGGTTTAACTGACAGTTGATGTGACAACTAAAGATGGTAATGCTAGTAGCAAAATTATGTGAGAGTAACATGTCGCACTATCCTGCTAATGTAACTAGCACGACTAGCGAATTTATGCTAGACTGACACGTGGCACTATCCTACTAATTTAGCTAGGATGACAAGCAAATTTATACTACATTGACACATGGAACTGTGTAGCTAATTTAGCTAGCAGGAGTAGCAAGTTTAATGGGATTTTGACACTTGGCATGTGTCTCCTAAGTTAGCTACTTGTAGTAGCAAAATTGTAGTCTGACACATGGTGTGTGTCTGCCATTACTTATGTTAGCATGACATGTGGCACACTATGCTATAATTAGTTACGTGTAATAGCGAAATACATTGTGTTCAGCTATTTGCAGTAGTAAAATACATTGGATGTGACATTTTTTAAAAATCATTACTACAAAAGATGAGTTTGTTAAAAATTTTAAAAATAAATTAATTTTCAATGACTATAAATAGGTACTCAGCCCTCCGAATTTCACACAACACAACTTCTCCTTCCATATTGCAAGTTACGTTAATTTTTATGTATTTATGTATAATATAGATTTAGTCATTTTACATTTATTTATTTAATTATATATATTATAGTTATTTTTATATTGATTTATATATATATATATATATATATATATATATAAGTATGTTAGTTATATTGAATTTCTGCCACAAATTTTTTCTTTTAAAAAAATGATCTATAGATAAATTAATTGTTTTTTTTATATGTGATCTATTATGTATTTTTTTTATTTATGTTTGTAGACATTTAATGTATTGTTATTTTTGTAATTGGGTTTCTAATTTTTATGTCAAATTGTATCTATTATTTGATTTAATATTAATTTGTTATATAGGTACATTGAAAAGAATCATGAATCCAACTGTAGCATTTGTGTATGTAAATGGAAGGGTGTATGAAGGTCCTGAAGGTGTCACATTCGAAGGGATTAAGAAAGCAATACAAATTAGACATGACATTAGTTTTAATGTTTTAAAGAGAAAGTTATATCCTCTATTACTTGACAAGTTCAAAATGCAAGCAAACCAAGTTATATCTTTTATTACATGCAAGTTTTTAGTTTCAAAAGGTGAAGGTAAATACAATGCATTACAAATATGTGATGATGAAGACGTAAAGAATTATTAGTGCATTTCGGTAACAAGATGAAATGTCAATAATAGAAATGTATGTTGAATTAGATGTTGTCGGCAGTTCTATAATCCTGTTAGAAGGTGGTGAAAATAACTCTCGCATGTTGGGTGATCACAATTTGTCTTGCAATTAGTCATTGGCACAATCAGGGATGCCAAGAGAAGTGGGTTCAGATGATGATGATGAAGATGACTATTATATGTCACAATTATATGTTGAGGAATCATCCGAGGATGATATACCTAATGGCGAGTCATTTGACACAGATGGTGAAGCAGCGTCCATTGAAGTAAGTCGCATGATCTAACCCCTGTCAATATATTAATCTGAGAAAGGTATTATGAAAATCATAATTATGTTATTGTTTAATTAGTTATTATTTATCGATAAAGTAAATTGAGAAAAAATAAATTTAAAGTTAAAAAATAGAAAATCAATCAATAAACAAATTTATGATTTAGTTTAACTCACTTAAAAAATATGTAATTACTTTAAGTTAAATATACAATTTTTTTAAAAATTTATTATCATGAAATAAAAAATTTAATTTAAAATTTAAAAAAAGTAAGAATATTAGTAGGCAAATTTATCGTTACATTAAAATAAATAGAAAAGAAATTTATTTATTTTAACTTAACAATAAAAAAACTAAAATAAATTTTTAATAAAAAAATAAACATATATAATTTTTTTAAAAAAATTAGGTCATATAAGATACTAACTTAATAAACACAAGATAAAGCAAACATAAAGAAAATAATTAAACTTATATAAAATTAGAATATTAAAAAAATATAAGTTTACATGAATTTAATCAGAAATAAAAATAAAATAAAATAGTATTTATTCTATACATGTATTAGCCTATAAATAAATAATAACATTAAATAAAAAATAAAAATTTCAAGCAAGTAAAAAGGGTCTTGCAAGGGAATTACATCAAGTTTGATAAATATTTACATACTCAAGTCAACCTTCAATTGTGGTGCATTGCATTTGGGATACTCAGATTATAATATTTCTATGTGGCATTAATTCCTTGCCATTAGGCACCGTTTCCTTCATCAATTTGATACTAGTTTGTAGACATAATTATGTTTATTAATTAGTATGAAGTTGATGAAGGATACATTGTCTGATGGCAGGGAATTAGTGTCACGTAGAAATATAGTTGATCAATTATACCATGTGGGTTGTTCTTGCATTGAAAGCTGATTATAGTATGTAAATATTTATCACGCTTAAAATAATTGCCTTGCAAGATCGTCTTTACCTGAAATTTTTATTTTTTATTTTATAGGCTAATACATGTATAGAATAAATACTATTTTATTTTATTAAATTTTTTATTTGCCATTCAAAGTATACTAACATAACTTTTTTTACATTTTAATTTTATACAGGTTTATTTATTTTATTTTATTTTTGTTTTATGCCTTCTTTTTTTAAGATAATATATTATTTGAGCTAATTATTTTATTTACGTTTATTATTTTGTAATGTTTATTAACCACTAATAAAATTTTTTGGTGTAGGTGGAACTCGACGTTCATTTTGGAATGAATCTTCTCACTATACTAACATTAATTGGGATCACCTTGATCAAGAAGAAATGTCCCAAATAGATGTGTTAGCTGGTTGGAGTGTTGGGGAAGAGTTATATGTTGGGTTGCAATTTGAGAGCAAATAGGCTGTACAAAATGCATTGAAGCATTATGCAATGAAGTTGCACCAAACTTTTATTGGTGTTGAATCTAAACCAGCAAAATTGGTTTACAAATGCCCAAATAAGAAACAAGGGTGCCCATGGTATATGAGGGCAATATTATCAAAGAAAAATGATACTTGGGTTATCACTCAATGGGGCAGAAGATACACTTGTTTGAACCTAGCACTGACACAGGATCATAACAAATTAGATTCTGAGTTGATTTGCTAGTACATGCTAGTTTTGTATGCACATAAAATATTTTATTTGATTAATGTATATTATATCATAATTATTAATGATTTTGGTGATCATTATTTATGTATAGGAATGGTGTCCAAAGATCTATTTGTAAAGATTAGTTTTATTCAAGAGAGAATAACAACAATGATAGGCTATAAAATAACACATAGAAAGACATAGAAGGCAAAACATAAAGCAATAGTGTTTTAGACAGCCGATATGAATTAGTCATTCGTCGATGGCAATGCAACCTGCTATCCTGACTTTTTTAGCGCCAATAGTAACATCCTATAATTTTTTTATAACATCCTCATTTTTATCTAGTAGAATTTGTAACAAATATTCAATTTTTTTTATTAAAATGTAAAATTAATTTTTATGACTCAAGAGGACTTTGTTTACATAACCGTAATTTTCCATAATTTATTTATATATTTCTAATAATGTGTAAAATTACTAAAATTTAGCCATAATTCCTATACAATATCCTCACTTAATCCTACGGTCATCACAATATCACTCACCGAAGTGTCCTCTAGATTAAATCTACTATTGATACCTCGCACTAATCCGCCTTTGATTATCCTTGATCCTATTGCATCCCTTACACCTTACATTAATTCTAGACATTGATTAGTCTAAAGCCTACAGTTGACCCCTAGACCTAGTGACACCTAATAGGCACTAAACTAAAATATATAAGAAGATGACACTTAGTTTTAATTATATTAAGACACAAACAAATGATAAAAATGCAACATGTGTCCTCGTGGACACTAATCTAGGTAAATTAGAAGACACTTGGTATTTTTTAATTAAATTATAATTTACAATTATAAAAGGAGGATAGATATATATGGCTGAATTCCACACACAACCATGATCGTCCTCTTCTTCTAAATGTCAAAACCACTACCCTCTTTCATTCCCTCACTTTCCGAAGTTTATATCCTAATAGTAAATCAAGTAGGGCATCTCTCTAATTTGTCAACTTCCTCTCGTTACCAAACCGACATCTCTCTCCACCATCTCTACTTTTCCTCCCTTGAGAGCTAGTCTGAAGAAATTTTGTGGCGCAAGTGCCAGGAGATTGAGTGAAATTCATTGGCATGTAGTCGAATCATTTTATTGATGAATGAAATCTGAAAGATAAATTTTGATGAGAAATGTTGGTATAACGATGGATATTTGATGGATTATGTAATTCCGGCAAAATATTTATTTTTAGCCTATATTGAGATTGTGGCCTGTTTGAGGGACAGATGGAATAATGAGAAAATCTGAAATTTATAATGATAAATAATTATAAAGAGGCACAGGTTGTATAGTTTTTTCAGCTACGGTTTTCACGTGACACTACTTCAAAGGGTTCAGGCACATAGTTACGGTTTCAACATAGTGAGAGAGGGTTTGTTTTTATGTCCAATAAGCATTATTGCAATGCGGGAGGCCACGTGATTTAAGAGGAATTTATATTTGGACGGCAACCAATACGACAATACCGCGCTTATAACAGATTTAGACCTTGCTGCCATGTATTATGCTGTTACGCTTTCTTTTACTCAATTGGGATGCAAGGGTTATAGGGGCGTACATTGTAATTCGGTATATGTTGGGGTGAGACGAAATATATGTAGTTTCGATTGGTTCCTCCGGTTGACGAATTAGTTTGGCCTTCTCATGCATTGCAATTGCATGCATGCATGCTATGTACTTGAATGATTGTGATCACATTTTTAATTTATCTGTTGATTTTAGTTTTCTGTGTGTTCTAATCTGTGATATACATTTTTTTGTAAACATCACCCTCACCCCTCTATCTTTGTGAAAATTATTTTTACAAAAATTTAAAGACAGATGGACAAGGAGTTATTGGTTAGAGTTATGTTATGATGGAATGTCGTGAGAAGCCACGTGTTACGGACTGGGCCATCTGCTAGTCCAACTAACCTCAAGCCACTTCGGACAAACCCTTGTAGGCCGACTGTGACCCAATAGAATCGTTACTCATCACCCGAAAGGGTAAGCTTGGATCATTCTCACCCACCCACTTGACACCTAGGATTCGTGGACACGGCAGTGACAATCATAACACTCACTTAGCAGGGATTCCCAAAGATGCCACCAAGATTCCATCACCATCATAGTATACATAGCATCACCAAGACACAGTCAAGACTTCTTCAGACAATAGAAGCGTGGATTCCCCTCGGATTAGTACTGGGCAGGAAACCCCGAAAGGCTTATAAGAATATCTAGAGTTCACTATGGTGCCCCGTAAAACATTTCTTAGGTCACCACCTTGCCGGTCGCACGCACCTGCAACGACAAACGGTCGTCGACGATGGGAACCCAACCATACAGGAGTTACTCAAAAAGACAGAGGATCTACAGAGGAAACACCAACAGGCCCAGGAAGAAAGTGAGAAGATGCAAGCCTAGATCAACAAGTTCAAAGATAGAGCATCTGATCATATACTTTGTATGATTATCCTAAGCACTTTGGCAGCATCGTCTCTTTAATTGTTCACAAACTTACCCAGGAAATCAATCCACAACTTTGAGGAAATATCCCAAGCTTTCCTTAACTCTAGTAGCCCCGTACAAAGGGGTGGAGTCGAGACTTTTTGGCCTCTTCCAAGAAGATGACGAACCCCTAAAAGATAAGAAGATTCAATTAGAAAGCCATCTAAATAAAAGACTTAGAATCAAAGATCCATATGAAAGCCATCATCCATGGACTTAAGGATTGCCCTTTTGTCTATGACATAGCAAGATGACCGCCTGTGGACATGACCAAATTCGGCAAAAAGGTCGCCAGTGAGATCGATGCGGAAGAGGCAAATCGTGGCTAAGAAAAAAAATAAGAGACAACGCCCAGGTCATCCCCCAACCTTCTAACATTGCAAGCACTATGTACCCCCCTTAATTCCCAACATGCTCAAATACTATAGGATGTTTACCACACAAATCACATCGACTTCCGCTAACCCCGAAGGATGAACTTGAAAATGTGGGTAGGACCAAATATTGCGACTTCCATCAGACCATGATTTTAAATTGCGGTTGCGGTCGCTGTTGCGTTTTCATTGAAATCTTTAATATTGCGAAAAATTGCGGAAAAATACGGTTGATGCGGCTGCAATTGCGGTCGCGATGCGGTTGCAATGAATCTAAAAACTTTATGTTGGGGCCGCAATTACGGTTGCGAACCGCAATTTAGAACCATGCATCAGACCTTTAGGCACAACACATAGGACTGCCGAGCACTCAAAAACCTCATCGAACAATTGATCTGCTAGGGTCACCTCGGTCACTATGTCTATGATGGTTAAGATAAAGGAAGGAAAAATAAGAGTTTGATGCACAGCCCTCGGACCTGACAGAGGTATCACGATGGCAGGAAGATCAATGACCAACGATGGAAAACCCCAGGCGAGTAGGTTCCATACGTACCAACACAGGAGGATTTGTCGGTAGTGGGCCGACCAGTTTTACCTGGGAGAGACACATCCAAGCCATCATGACCATCCAAAAGACAGGTATGTCTCCATCTAGAGTTAGCTTTCCTTTAATAACTTTCCCGGACGACAATTATGCAGGAATGAAAGACCATAATCACAACAACCCCATGGTCGTAAAACTCAATATTGAAGGATGCTTGGTTAGCAGGGCATTAATTGACCAAGGTAGTTCAACAGACGTGCTCCTTTAGGATGCTTACCAAAAGCTTGTCTTGCCCAACGATGTCGTCCGACCCTTCGACAACAACTTTGTGGGATTCTCAAGGGGAATAGGTTGAGGTCCGAGGATATATGAATCTCAACACAACCTCCGAGCCGTTGTTTCAATACTGCATTTAACGATGAAGTTCTCGATTGACAAATGGACAATTGAAACTGAAAGAATGTGCTGTAAATTTTTAGAAGAGTGTAGTATTAATATATGTAAATGAAAAGCAAAGAATATTCTAAAATATTTTTATAAAATATTTACAATGTATTTAGAAATATCTAGAAATTTATAAAAATGTAGCTTTATAAAAAAGTAAAAAAGTTAAGAGAAAAGTAAAAAAACTCTAGAATAATAAAGTTTAGATATTTCTAAAACTTTCTTTGCATATCTATAAATAGGCAATTGTATCATCAATCGTAGTACGTATTTCCAAATATCAAATAAAACCTTACTATCATTTTATCAACTACTATATCATTCAACATCTTTACATGTATTTTTTCTAAAACTAACAGTGGTACCAGAGCTACGTTCGGTCATTTACTGAGCATGGAAATATCATCCAACTACTTCTAAAAAATTTTACTATATTCTCTACCAATCCCATAATTTTTCCTTAACCAATGGCCAATACTATTCAACCCTTATCTATTTCTGTCCCTATTTTTACTGGAGAAAATTATGAATTCCGGAGTATTAAAATGAAGACATTTTTCTTCTCTTAAGATCTACGGGATATTATAGAAGATGGATTTATTGCTCCCACAGACATTTCTACTTTGACTGCAGCTTAGAAGAAGGAGTTAAAGGAGAACAAGAAAAAAGATTTAAGGGTGTTATTTATCTTGCAACAAGCAATAGCTGACACAATTTTTCCAAGAATAATGGATGCCACAAGTGCTAAAAAAGCATGGAATATACTATAGGAGGAGTTTCAAGGAAGTGCCAAGATACATGCCATTAAACTTCAAACTCTAAGACGTGAGTTTGAATTAATAAAAATGAAGGAATCCGAGACCGTAAAAGATTATTATTCTAGGATAAAAGACATAGTTAGTCAAATGAGTGCATACGGGGAAAATATTCTTGACAAGAGAATTGTTGAGAAAATTCTAATTTCTATTCCCATAAGTATGAGACTACGATTGAGCAAACCAAGGATCTATCTACCATGTCGGTGACAGAAATAATGGGCTCTCTTGAAGCATATGAGAAAAGATTGAGTAGGCATGATGTAGATTCTATCCGAAATGCCTTTCAATCAAAGCTCAAATTACAGTCTCAAAAATAAAAAATATGGAGGAAAGAAAAATAGTGGAGAAATTTCTAGAAATAAAGAAAATTTTAGAAGTTTCTCTAAGACCAATCAAGATAAATATTCTCCATGTGGCATATGTAAGAAGACAAGTCACTTGGAGAAAGACTGTTGGTGTCGTAGAAAGCCACAGTGTCAGTACTGCAAGCAATTTGGACATGTAGAGAAGAACTGCTGTCGCAAAAACAAGCATCAAGCAAATTTTATTGAAGAGCACGACGATGAGCAGCATCTTTTCTATGCTACCTGAGATTCCAGTAATGAAGCAAGTGGAAGTTGGTACTTGGATAGCGGTTGCAGCAATCACATGACCAAAGATAGGAGCATCTTTAAGGAAATTGACAACTCCGTTAAAGTAACTGTTCGATTGGGAAATGACACCATGGTGGAGTCCAAAGGCAAAGGCACTGTCATGGGGGATACAAAGAAAGGTACGGGACTCATCAAAGACATCTTACTTGTTCCCAATCTCAGAGAAAATCTCTTGAGCATTGGCCAAATGATGGAGAAAGGCTATGCTCTACACTTTGAAGGAGATACATGCATTATTTATGATAACTATAACGAAAGGCAGGAGATAGCCCAAGTTAAAATGGAGAAAAGAAATATAAGTTTCCTAATAAGCTTCAAATGTACTACTAACATTGCCATGAAAGTCCAAGTTGATGATTCATGGCTATGGCATCGAAGATTTGACCACTTCAACACCTATGCCTTAAAGTTGTTACACCAAAGGAATATGATGAGAGACTTACCATGCTTGAAAGAAATCAAAGAAGCTTGTGAAGGATTTCTTTTCGGAAAGCAACATAGACTGCCATTTTCAACTGACAAAGCATGGAGAGCTAAAGACTTGTTGGAGTTGATCCACACTGATATTTGTGGACCAATGAGGATGTCGTCACTCAACAACAACAGGTACTTCATTCTTTTCATTGATGACTTTTCTAGAATGACTTGGGTATACTTTATTAAAGAAAAATTAGAAGTCTTTAGAATATTCAAGAAGTTTAAAGCACTCGTCAAGAAGCAAAGTGGAAAACATATAAAGGTACTTGGAGAAGTGATCGAGGCAAGGAGTACAACTTACACGAGTTTGATAAGTTTTGTGAAGATGAAGGCATTGAGCACTAACTTACCATCGCATATTCTCCAAAACAAAATGGCATCTCAGAGACGAAAAATCGCACAATCATGGAGATGGCTAGATCAATGCTAAAGGACAAGGGTTTACCTAACACTTTTTGGGTAAAAGCAATTTACACTACAGTCTACATACTTAACAAATGTCCGGCTAAGGCAGTACAAGACAAGACTCCTATTGAAGCATGGAGTAGGCAAAAGCCATTAGCTAAACACCTATGAGTATTTGGATTTATCTGCTACATACATGTTCCTCATGAGAAGAGACACAAGCTAGAAGACAAGACTATACGAGGCATCTTCTTGGGAAATAACACACAATTAAAAGGCTACTGAGTCTACAACTTGCAAACAAAGAAGCTCACCATTAGTCGAGATGTTGAGGTAGATGAAAATGCTGCTTGGAATTGGGAAGAAGAAAAGGTTGTGAGAAGCAACATTCCTATTCTAGAGCAACAACCTCAAGAAGAAGCTGGTGAAGTAGTAGGGGATCCAGGTACGCTTCCTCCATCTTCACAATAACAAGCTTCTTCACTAGAGTCTACTCCGAGAAAAGTAATATCTTTGGTGGATATATATGAAACTTGCAATATGGCCATGCTTAAGCCTAAATGCTATGAAGAAGCATCAAAGCAAGAAGTATGGGTCAAGGCAATGGAAGAAGAGATTAAAATGATCGAAAAGAATAATACTTGGAAGCTCGTAGATTGTCCACACGAAAAAGACATTATTGAAGTTAAATAGGTCTACAAGACAAAGCTCAACCCTGATGGTACCATACAAAAGCACAAGGCTAGATTAGTCGCTAAAGGCTACTCACGGCAACTTGGAGTTGATTACAATGAAACATTTGCCCCAATTGCTCGCCTGGATACAATTAGAGCTTTAATAGTTCTTGCAACACAAAAAGGGTGGAGCATCTACCAATTGGATGTCAAATCCACTTTTCTAAATGGAGTGCTTGAAGAAGATATTTATGTTGAGCAACCACAAGGTTTCATTAGCAAAGGCAATGAAGGCAAAGTACTAAGACTAAGAAAAGCCTTATATGGTCTCAAGCAAGCTCCCCGAGCATGGTATAGCAGAATCGATCAGTACTTCATCGATCAAGGATTCAAGCGGAGCAAGAGTGAGCCAACACTGTACGTCAAGACTCAAGGTCAGCATGACACTCTTATCATCTCCCTCTATGTAGATGATCTTATCTACACATGAAATAATATGAAGATGATGAATGATTTCAAAGAAAACATGATGAAGACATTTGAGATGACAAATCTTGGCTTAATGAATTACTTCCTCGGCATAGAGGTTAGACAACAAAAGGAAGGAATATTTATATCTCAAAAGAAATACACTAACGCACTATTGAAGAAATTCAAGTTGTATGGTCGCAAGTCTATTGCTACCCCACTTGTGACAAATGAGAAGCTGCAAAACGATGATGGAGCACTAGAAGTAGATGCATCAAGCTACAGAAGTTTGATCGGAAGCCTACTATATCTCATAGCCACACGGCCAGACATCATGCATGCTCTAAGTCTTCTATGAAGATTCATGTAGAGGCCAAGTCAAATTCACTATAGAGCAGCAAAAAGAATTTTAAGATATTTACAAGGCACAAAGGAGTTTGGTATATGGTACAAAACCATGACCAACTCAAGGCTGATTGGCTACACCAACAGTGATTGGGCCGGATCGATAGATGACATAAAGAGTACGTCAGGATATGCCTTTTCACTAGGATCGGGAGTATTCTCTTGGGCGTCAAAGAAGCAAGCAACAATTGCTCAATCAACAGCTGAAGCAGAGTATGTGGCAGTTGTTGAAACTACTAGTTAGGTAATATGGATTCGAAGAATACTTAGAGAAATGGGTGAACAACAAAATGACCCTACCATAATCTACTGTGACAACAAATCAGCTATAGCAATGGTGAAGAATCTAGTGCATCATTAAGAACAAAACACATAACTATTAAATATCACTTAATCAGAGAAGTAGAGGCAACTAAGCAAATTCAGCTCGAGTACTACAAGACAAAAGATCAAGTTGCAGACATTTTTACAAAGGCATTACCAAGAGTTAAGTTTGAGCAATTACAAACAATGCTTGGAGTCTTTGAAATTTGCATCAAGGAGGAGTGAAAGAATGTGCTGCAAATTTCTAGAAGAGTGTAATACTAATATATATATATATGAAAAGTAAAGAACATTCTAGAATGCTCTTGTAAAACTATTCACAATGTATTTAGAAAAATCTAGAAACTTATAGAAATGTAGCTTTAGAAAAAAGCAGAAAAGCTAAGAGAAAAGTGAGAAAACTCTAGAACAATAAAGTATAGATATTTCTAGAACTTTCCTTGCATGCCTATAAATAGGCAATTGTATCATCAATTGTAGCAAGCACTTCCAAATATCAAATAAAGCCTTACTATCATTCTATCAACTACTATATCATTCAACACCTTTACACATTTTTTCTAAAACTAACAGGAACAATGAAAGCTAATAAGGAAACGGCTAGAAAATGCTATGTAGACAGCTTGAGGATTTCGAAACCCCAGCTCGGAAATAGGACAACAACATGATTGGGCGCAAACTTGATTGTGTTACACCTTTAGGAAGATTTCACCGAACAACGCGCCCAACTGGCGGAGGATGTCAAAGAAATCCAAATTAGTTCAACTCCACAATAGACCACCCGAATCGCCACCACGCTCCCCCTTGCTTCAAGCATAAATCATCTAGCTACTTAAAGAAAACCACGACTTGTTTGCATGGACACCAACAGACATGCCTAGTCTAGATCCAAATTTCCTCTATCATAAGTTAATGGTAGACTTGACAACAAAGCTGGTATGCCAAACGGAGACAAGCTTGGGGATGAAGGCATAAGGCGACCATCGAAGAGTCCAACAGGTTATTAGACACAGGATTCATCAGGGAAATCCACTACACCTCTTGGTTGTCGAATGTAATCATGGTCAAGAAAATGAATGGGAAATGGAGGATGTGCATAGATTTCTGAAATCTCAATAAGGCCTTCTTGAAAGACTTATACCCTATGCCCAGTATCGACCAATTAATGGATGGAGCATCGGGACACCAAATTCTCAACTGATGGATGCATAATCCAATTACAACCAAATCTGCCTTAATCCACTAAACTGAGGAAAAAATAGCCTTCATTATGGACAAGGCTAATTATTACTACTAGGCTATGCCCTTTGGCCTAAAAAATGCTAGAGCAAAATATTAACGACTAATAAACAACAACTTTGGGGACAAGATAGGCCACAACATCAAGGTCTACATGGGCGATGTTGTAGTTAAATCAAAAGACCTTTGACTGTCTAATGAAGTACAAACTTTACCTTAATCCTAGCAAACCTTTGGTGTACACGGGGGACAGTTCCTTGATTTTATGTTGTCAAATCGAGGCATTAAGGTAAATCCTAAAAAGTGGGAGGTAATTCTCAATATGAAAAGCCCCTAAAATGTTAAGGATTTATAAAGGCTAGTCAGACAAACAATGGCATTATCCAAGTTCTTATCAAAGGTTGGAAACATACTTCGCCCTTTCCTTAAGTGCATCAAAAAGAAAGGATGGTTCAAGTTGACTCTTAAGTATGAGGAAGCATTTCTCAACACAAAGAAGTATGTGTCATCCTTGCCCATCTTGAAAAATCTATACCAGGACAAGAATTGACCCTCTACATGGCCATAAGCGACACAACAATTAGTGTAACAATGGTACAAGATCAAGATGGACAAGAACATCCAATTTACTTCACTGGTTGAGCCCTCCAAGGCCCCAAAACTCGGTACCAAAAACTTGAAAAGGTGGTCCTAACCTTGGTGGCATCCGCAAAGCATCTTAGGGCATACTTTCAAAATCACACCATCCATGTATGCGTACCAACCAACCAATACATTAAATACCCAGGAAGTCAAAACAGTCGATTGAATGATTAAGTGGTTAGTAGAACTCTCAAAATTTGACATCCACTATCAAGCAAGAAGATCTATAAAATCACAAGCTCTAGTTGACTTCTTAGTCAAGCTCACCCTTTCCAAAGTCATGGAAACTGTATGTGGATGGGGTTTCAAACATGAAGCTCATCCTCTCTAGATTCATCCTTGAAGGACCAAGTGACACAATCATTGAGCAATCCCTCTGCTTTGGTTTCAAAGAAAGCAACAACCAGGTAGAGTATGAGGCTCTCATATTCGGTTTAACATTAGCATTTGAGTTATAGGTTATAAAGATCCAAGTTTTTAGTAACTCATAACTAGTCACCAATAGGTCAATAATGACTATCAAGCTAGAGACCCACTCTTGGCTCTCTACCTTGAAAAGGTACATACACTTTTGGTTATATTTGAACATAAACAATTTAAACAAGGAGTAGAACCTTTGGGTGAATCTATTTTCAAAATTAGCTAGCATTAAAAGACTCAACAATAAGAAAATAGTAACACAAGAGACGTTGGATTAACCAACAGTCACCATCAGTTAGGTCGTCTTGACAAAAGACCAATCACTGGATTGCATGACACCTATTAAGGAGTACTTGGTCAAAGGAAACATGACTTTTGATAGGGACGAAGCAATGAGACTAGTCAGACAGGTGAACTTGTATGTCACCAACTCAGGGTAGCTATATGTATAGAAGATGATTTTCCACCCTTTTCCTCATATGTATTTCATAAAGCCATGTGGCGTATGTCTTCCACGACGTACACGAAGATGCATTTTGGAATCACACAGATGCAAGATCACTTGCTTCAATGATCTTATGTGCATGATTATATTGGCCAACACTAAGAACCGAATGCAATAAGTACGTGAAGAAATATAACAGATGCCAGTGATTCTCAAGTATAAATTCAGGACCAATCGAGCACTTACACAATCTTTTGTCTCTATGTCCCTTCGCAATATAGGGAATAAACATCCTGAGACCATTCACAGTTGTAAATTTGACATTGAATTAAAGACATATTATTTTAAACCAACTATGTCAGAATAAGCTCAAAATTTCATTGGAACTTAATCATGAGTATTAATGACTAACCATAATTATTCTCGTGACATTCTTGACTATTTGTGCACTCCTGCACTTTTCTTTTCAATATACTGTTAGTTTCACAACACAAAACAAGCTTTATGCTAAACTTTGCAACAAAATCACACAGAAAATCATCCAACTTCAATTAATTAAAATTTTCAGAAGAATATAAATTTAATTTTCTCTTTTTTTTTTTTTTTTTATTTTCAACCACTTATTCACAAATTAAGAAAAGATATGTCTTACACCCTGCACATGCAAGATCAATGCATACACAATTTTGTACTAATCATACTCTAGAAATCAATTTCATAGATTCAACTTCATTATTTCCATTAAATCTATCACTTAGCCTATAGTATAGTTTAATTGTTCATACCAAGTGATAGCTCCGCCATGCTCTATGAAATAACAAAAGAACGCTTAAAAAGGGGAGGTTGAATTGTGTGTTGTATATTTTTGAAAACATTTTCGCAAAATAGGTTTCCGTAAGCACTATAAAAGATCGTCTAAGAAAAATGATGCGAAGAACAAAGAATAGGGAAAGAAGTTAGAACACGTAGAGATTTTATATTGGTTCACTCTTAACTAAGAGTTATGTCCAGTCCCTTTAACATGAAGGTGTTCCACTAATAAAATTACTTATACGAGAAGTATTCTTTAAGCCTCTTCAAGCTTTACAACGAAATAATCTTCACCCAAGATTATTTCAACTCAAGTATTCTTTAATACTAAACCTTTCCAAGCTTTCACAAAGATTGTACTTTGAAAAGATAACTCACTTTGGTGAGCTTTACAAGTTTAAGAGCAGATATAAGATAACTTTGTGTGTACAAAGAATATGAAAGTTTAAGTTTAAAGAGATCTTCCAAAGAGTGACAGAGTTTTAATACAAGTTAGTAGTTTTGTTACTTTGTTCTTCACTTTTGTGTCTTCTTATAGAAGCTTGGGAAAATATTCATTCTTAGATGGAGCTTCTTTCCATTCTAAGCGCATTTAATGCACGAGATAGTGTATCATAAAAAGTTGATGAAAGAGACTTTGATGCTGCTTGTTGTAGTGGCAGTTTATACCAAAAAGAAGTTTCTCTTTCCTGATATGTGTAAGGTGCTTCTAACTTTTATCTCTTTGTTGAACTACTTTGGTACTTCTTTTGATAAGTTGACATGCTTTTCTGCTTTAGCTTATACCAAGTATTAGAGCTTTTTATCTGATTTGAAACCTACTTCACAACATTCGAAAAGATAAAGCATATGTATATTCATTGAAAACACTTAGTCGATTTTTGAGGAAGCATGTTAAGGTTTCTTCTTCTAGGATAACTTTGTTCAGATATATAAGCGATATAGCATATAAGGTCCTTTATAAAGAGCATTTATGGTAAAATAGATTTTCAAATGCTTTTAAAAGATCATGTTAAGATGCTTTAATTATTATGGATGATTATCTAAAAAAATACATTGGATGACTTGTGTAAGAAATATATGGACGCTGTAAAAATAAAGCAAATAAAACTAAGTTAATACAAAGTGATAGTTTAGCATTTTATATGGACTCTTATGGTCCTAAAATACTTAAGTCCTACAAAACAAGAATTCTTAGACTATCACAAATTTTAATAGCCTTTGTAATCATCAAAACATTTTAGGGGTAAGACATTTCATATGTCTTTGGTTCCAACACTCTAAGGAACAATTGATTCCATCAATAGTCTACAACATACGCATTTGACATCACAAAGAGCCATAAACACAACGATAAGACACATAGTGAATTAAAATATAGAAGCATGTGAGTTTATGCCTTTTCGAAAAAGAGTGGTGTCCACTTTTTCTCTTGAAAAACCATTTTCCATAAGAATAGAGCTTAATCTTTCATACCAAGCACAGGGTGCTTGCTTTAAACTATATAGAGCTTTTTTCAATTTAAAAACATGTTGAGGAAATGCATCACTCTCAAACAAGAGCGGTGTTTCACATAGACTCCTTCATTTATTATACTATTCAGAAAAGCACTTTTTACATCCATTTGATGAAGTTTCACATCATTGTGAGCTATAAATGAAACTAAGATGCGAATGACTTCTTCTTACTGTGAGTAATCTTGAGCTACTAACCTTGCTTTGTTTCTCACAACTTTACATGATTTGTCCAACTTGTTTTTGTAGACCCATTGGGTTTCAATGACAGACTTGTCTTCAGGCAAAGGAACTATTTTCTAGACATCATTTCTTTGGAACTGATCTAGTTCTTCTTTCATGGCCTTGATCCAGCTTTCATCTCCTAAAGCTTCATTTGTAGTCTTTGGTTTCAACTCTGAAAGCAAAGCTACATGCGCTTGATCCTTGAAAGTTGATCTTGTTCTTACTTTGCCATGAGGATTCCCAATGATCTAGTCTTTTTGATGATATGTATTCATCTATCAGTTGTGTCCAGTTAGTTCTTGCTGATCGTCCTTTGGGGGATCATCCACAGATTCTTTGGACATTTTTCCTTTGTTGTTTCCCAAGTTTAAATATTTAAAAGAATCATCCAGCTCTGATAGTTCCTTGTCAAGATTATTGTCATTAAATCTAACATGGATGGATTCTTCCACGATTAAGGTTCTAGAGTTATAAACCCTATATGCCTTAGAAGTTTCAAAAAATCCTAATAAGATTTAGGATCAAACTTTTCAAGGTTGTCCTTAGTATTGAGAATGAAACACTGACATCCAAACGGGTGGAAGTATGATATGTTGGATTTTTTGCCTTTGCACAATTTATAGGGAGTCCTTTGAAGAATAGGTCTAATATATATTTTGTTTTATAAGTAGCAAGCAGTGTTCACATCTTTAGCCTAGAAATGTTTAGGAGTTGAATTATTGTTCAACATGGTTCTGGCTATTTCTTACAATGACTTGTTCTTTCTCTCAACAATCCCATTTTGCTAAGGTGTTCGAGGAGTAGAAAAATTGTGAATAATACCATTTTCCTCATAGAACCTTTGAAAACTTTCACTTTTGAATTCTCCTTTATGGTCACTTTTGATCGAAGTTATGCACACTCCTTTTTCATTTTGAACTCTTTTACAAAATATAGAAAACATCTTAAAAGAGTCATCCTTGTAGGCAAGGAAAATAACCCATGTCCATCTAATATAATTGTTCACAATGACTAGTCTATAGCATTTTCCACTGATAGAGGTAGTTCTAGTAGGACTAAATAAGTCAAGATGCAACAACTCAAAAGGTCTAGAAGTGGGAACAATATTTTTTGAATCAAACGAGTTTTTAACTTGTTTCCCTTTTTGACAAGCATCGCATACGAGGTTAGACTTGAACATAAGACTTGATAATCCTCTTACAATTTTATGCTTACTTAATATCAAGATTAACCTCAAATTTGCATGACCAAGCTTATTGTGCCATATCCAACGATCCTCTTTCATGGATTCTAGGAATGTTATTTTTGACTTAAAAGATCACTAAGGTTTATTTTATAAATGTTGTTTTGCCTCTTAGTAGAAAACAACACATAACCATTAGTGTTCTTGACTATACATTCACCTTTGTTGAAGGAAACATCATACCACTGTCACACAATTGACTTATGCTTAGTGGATTGTGTTTAAGTCTTTCAATAAACAAAACATTATCAATACAAGGAAAGGGTTAATTATCAATTTTGCCTATTCTTGCAATTGTGCCCTTATGATTTCCTCCAAAAGTAACCCACCCACTAGTCCTTGGTTTGAGGTCTTGGAACATAGACCTTTTTGCTGTCATGTGTCATGAGTAGCCACTATCCAGGCACCATGACTGGGTGTCTTTCTTGCTGTCAAGCAAATCTGCAACAAGAATTATCATATTCTTAGGTACCCAAATGGAATTGGGTCCTTTCTTGTTAGCTTTGAAAGTTCTAGATGCTTTTTATTGAGGTTTGTGAATACACTTAGACGAAGAATGTGTAGCTTTTCCCCAATGTTGACACTAAGAAGAACTAAAAAAACTATCAGTCACTCTTTCCTTCCCCTTGTAGCTATACCAATTTTTCATATGGATTTTTTTTGCTCTTTAAAAGTTTTTCTAGATTTTTTAGTTCCATTGACAAACTTGGCTAGACTTTCTCTTAGATCCACTATCTGCTTTTGAAGTTCCCCAACTTCATTTGGAGCATTTTCTTCAGAGAAGTCTTTAGCCATTTCAGCCTTAAGATTTTCATTTTCTATCTTAAGTACTTCTTTTTCTTTCTTTAAAATCTCAAACTCTTAAGATAATTTTGAAAACTTCTTTTTCAAATCCTTATACTGAGCAAGGAGAACAGATGAGTTCAAAAGAAGTTCATGATATGTTTCTTGAAGTTCAAATAAGTTTTTGAGATTTACCTCATCGTTTAATTCAGAGAATATGTTAGCCATTAGGCATATGTTTCCTTCTTCTTCTCTTTTTTCTTCAGAAGAAAATAGATCAAGATCTCCCCATGTTGCCATGAGACCTTTCTTCTTCTCCAAGATGGGTTTCTTTTTCTCCAAATCTGGACATTCAGACTTGAAGTGTCTGGGTTTCTTGCACTCGTAGCATATCACTAGAGTCTTGTCTTTAGAATCGTTTGGAATATTCTTCTGGAAGTTTCTCCATTTGGAACTATCTTTTTTCTTCCACATAGTGTGGATCTTCCTTGAGATGATAGAGATCTCATCTTCATTGGAACCTTCCTGTTCAAATTGCTTTTATGAGGATTCTTTAGTGGTGAAGGCTTTGGACGATGTTGCCCTAGGTGCCTTTTTCTTCACCTTTTGGACTTTCAAAGCAATGGACTTACTTTTCTTCAAGTTCTCATCATCCATGATCTCTAACTCGTGGATTCTTAGAATACATCGAAGTTCTTTTAAGGTAAGAGTCTTTATGTCCTTGGCAGCATGTAGAGTTGTTACTTGTGGTCTCCACTATCTAGGCAAACTTTAAAGAATTTTGTCAATATGCTCTTCATTATCATAAGTTCTTTGGTTGTTTATGATGGTCTAGAATTGTCTAAACATTTGTTCTATGGTTTCATCAGGCTCCATCTTAAACAACTCATATTGGTGCACAAGTCTGCTTATCTTGGAATCTTTAACTTCTGAGGTTCCCTTATATGCTAAAGCCAAAGTGTCCAACATCAGCGTAGTAGACTTATGACTATGAACTTTCTCATATTCAGCCTCCAACAAGGCACTCATGATAGAGTTCCTAGCTTGGACTTTAGAAGATACTTGGTTTTGTGTTCTTTTATCCATCTCAACCATGGGATCTCTCCTTCATTATCAAAAAGGAGATAATCTCCTTTTTCTACTATGTCCCACATGTTAATGTGACATGTATCAAAGAATGCAATCATTCTTTGCTTCCAATAGTTGTAGTTTTGATTTTGAAGAGTGAAAGGCTTGTTGACAACTTGTCCTTCATTTTCCATAATACTTATAGGATCGTTTCTACCCTTGCACTGTTAAGTGCTTTGTAACATCGTGTTTTCTTAATGCATGATTTAGTGGTTTAATAAATAAAAGTGAAAACTTAATATATGACTATGGTGTTTAAAACAAATAAATGAGTGGATTGTTGTTGGGTGGTGTTAGTTGTATGTCGTAAACTTGGAATTCCTATCTGAGTTCAGGGAATTGAGACAAATGTGCTTGAGCCAAATTAAGAGTGTTGTTGATATTGGTTTGGGTTGTTGAGAGAAAAACAGTTCAGTGAGAACCGTTGTGAGTTTTGGAGAGTGAATAGACGGACCCTGAGCTTTAGTGGGCCTGAAGCCTTGTAAGGCCCAGGGAGGGTTTCAAAATATAAAACCCTCTCCCCTTCTCATTTCCTTCATTCTCCCATCCCCCTCTTTCTCTCATTCTCTCAATTTTGCTCTAATCCTTACCGAGATTCTTGAAGTGTGAGACCCAAATCCAGTGAGGAATCACGTTTCTAAGTGTGGGAGGGCTGTTATAGCTTTGCTTTCACAGAGTTTAGCTCAAGGGTTCTATATATATATCACGTTTTGTCTTCCCCAAGCTCGGATTCGAAAGCTCCAAGAGGTAAGGGAAGCTTACACTTGTTAGATTTGTGATGTATGAGCATGATTTGGTGTGAATCTAACCTTGGGTTCGTTCCAAATATGATTGTGTATGAGTTGTGGTATGATTTTGATAAAATGGGTTTTGAAAAGGGGTTTTCAAAATTTGTGGATGATTGGTGAGAGAAATCAGTATGTAATTGGTTATGTATTTAAAGTGTCTAGAATTGTTTTGTGATGCTTGGGATGGATTGATTTTTTTGTCAAGAACAACCATGGGTCGTCTTCCTTGCAACTGCAGAAAATCGCGATTCGGTGTCGGGCACCAGTTTATGTCACCGGGCGACAGCTGACAGAATGCTGTCTGAAATGCTGTCAATTAGCGACGAAATTTTAGTTTAGTGACGAAAATTTTGCCTATAGCGACGGATTTTGTCGCCCGACGACAAAAAGTGGCACCGGGTGACATTTTATCCAATTTTTGCTAATGCTCTCTATGATGTTGATGCCGAGCAACAAGAGTACGGCACCGGGCGACAAAACCCCTAATTCTCCCCTGTTTTTGAGATGCTTGGTGTCAATTTTGTGATGCCATATATGGACCATTAAAGTTGAAATTTTAAGAAACATAAAGATGGGGTTGAATGCTATTGGTTTAATGTTTGGTATAATAATTGGGAACTTTGGAAAAATGTTAAAACTCCACAAGAAAGGCCAATTCATATTGTATACTTGATTGTTGAGGATGTTTGTGTCATCATATAATGAATGGCCATGAGTGAGGTTGTTAATGGTTTGTGAGGTTGATTGTTTCAACCACTTTTAAATTGTTGGATATGTTGTTGAAGTGGAAGGTTGCTTAGATAGGACCTCCACATATTGTTATGGTTCTAAACTGGATTCTTGGTTTTCTTTATTATCATTATGGAGTTATGTGATAAATTGTTGGAAAGTGGTAGTTGAGTGGAAGGTTGCTTAGATAGGACCTTCGCTTATAATGTATGATATTATTCCTCTCGAGGTAGGTTGCTTAGATAGGGCCTTACTTGTTGACTATGATTGAGGTCGGTTTGGGGCCAATATGGTGTTGATTGATGTTGAGTGATAATGTGAGGTAGCTGATGATGGACCTCTTTGCCACCAGTGGTATTGATATACATATATATGTCGTATGTTTATTGGTTGTGGTTGAGTAGTTGATGGTGTGTAGTACATGCATTTATGCACAGTTGGCGGCTGAGGTAGCTAACAAGGGACCTCATGCTGGGGTGTGGATAGGCACGTAAGTTGGATGGTGACTAGAGTTGGTACTCAGATAGGCCTGCAACCTAGTGCTGGATAAGACGTGGGGTAGCTGACGATGGGCCTTTGGGGATGAGTGGATGGGCGACTCCGCAAGAGGCCAAGGTGATGCAGGCCTTGTGTCGCGGTAAGCCATCACCCACATACACTCATCCTGACAAACCACTAAGCTTATCCGCAGATCAGAGTTTGGTAATCCCTGAATGGTGCTTAGATAGGCCACAGTAGGGGGTGAGACCTGGCTGATCACCTGATATGTTGTAAATCTCTCGAGAGTCGAGTCGTCATGCATTGACATAGTTGTGGTGATTGTGATGAAATGTGGAGTCCTGAGTTGAGAACCTTTTTGTATGAATATTTTTGTGTGTATACGTTAAGGACTCTAGATGTATGATGAGGTGCTATATATTCGTAATTAAATGTTGTGAATTGTTGGTGATTACTCGTGACTGGATGTTTTAAATTGTTGATGATCTCCATAATTATATGTTATGCCCTTGTTTTAGTAAGCTTACCCTTGCCATGTTTTGTTGTTGTTGGTTGTCCTGTTTTTACTGCTTGTGCTGATGTGCCTATGATGATCACGTCCTATGGCGTGGGAGTAGATGGCGAGGCTTTAGTGGACCCGGCTGCTCAGAGATGATGGTGGAGTTGCTTGCGAGGCAACCCCTTTTGTTTTGAAAGTGTTGTTTTGTATAGTTTTTTTTTTGAAGGGATTGTATAGATTGACCAGCTACAGGGAGTGAGTTTTGCATTCTGTTCCCCCGACACTTGTATATTTTGATATCTTTGATATGGGCTGGTGTTGTCCCATTGTTGATATGATATGATGATGATAGATATACCGATGTGCATGTATGGTACTAGGAGAGATAAATGGATCTCTCAGTTGATATGTACAATATATATATATATATATATATATATATATACAGATATGCTATGATTGATTTTATTCACCTGATAAGGAGTATGTGGTGTATGTTTAGTGGCGACAGTTGGGTCGTTACATGCTTAACCCCTAGAGGTCAAGCTCTGATATCAACTGAAATAAATGAAAGAACACATATGAAAGGGGGTGAATTGTGTGTTGTATATTTTTGAAAAGTTTTTCACAAAATGGCTTTTCATAAGAATTGTAAAAGATCATCCAACAAAAATGACATGAAGAACAAAGGATATGGAAAAAAGATAGCACAAGTAGAGATTTTATATTGGTTCACTCTTAACTAGGAGTTACGTCTAGTCCCTTCAACCTGAAGGTTTTCCACTAAGCAAACTGCTTACACAACAAGTATTCTTTAAGCCCCTTTAGGCTTTACAACAAAATAAACTTCACCCAAGATTATTTCAAAGTAAGTGTTCTTTAACATTAAGCCTTTCTAAGCTTTCACAAAGATTATACTTTGAAAAGATAACTCACAATGGTGAGCTTTACAAGTTTAAGCGCAAATACAAGATAACTTTGTATATACAAAGAATATGAAAGTTTAAGTTCAAAGGGATCTTCCAAAGAGTGACAAATTTTTTGTACAAGTTACATAGCTTTGTTACTTTGTTCTTCACTCTTGTGTCTTATAGAAGCTTGGAAAAATATCTGTTGTGAGATAGATCTTCTTCCCGTTCTAAGTGCATTTAATGCACAAGATAGCATATCATAAAGGTTTGAGGAGAAAGACTCTGACACCACTTGTAGCAGTAGCAATTTATACCAAAAAGAAGTTTCTCTTTCTTAATGTAACACCTTCATAGGTATTATTGTACTTACTTTTATACTAACGTAGAAGCATAAATTCTATAAAAGAAAAACCTTGTGAATATAAAATAATAAACCATAAGCATCTTAGTTGGGTAATCAAGGTACCCTACAAATACTTAAATGAAACATAAAATGTATCCTCACAAAGGAGGTCATGAATTGACAATGGAAGAAACTAAAACTCTAAACAAGATAAAGTAATGCAATCCATATAGCAAGCGAACTATGCCAAACGACGTCCTTCTCATTACTCCAAGACTTGTTCATTTAAAACATATAACTTAAACTAATGAGACAAAAGTCTTAGTGAGTGCTCTAGGGGCACTACGACATCATATCAACACGTTAATAGGCATTCACACATTTAAATACAAAGACCTCAATATTCATGGTATTAAAGTATGGAAACTTTAACAGGACATCAATATAATTCAAGATACATTGTAGAACATTAGTTTGGCTTTTCCTTTCCTTTTCTTTTTCGTCCTATTGGTAGATTTGATCTCAAAATCTTAAAGAGCGTCCCCCTTGATTTTGCCAAACAACCTTCCCTGACTGAAGGTTGACACCACCCTTTGAGGATCGAAGGAGACAAATATCCTTTCCTTGTCAAATGGGATGTTACGTCCTAAACATTCTTCCTTTTAACATTTAGCTTTTGGCCATCCTTTGGGGACCGAAGAGGATGTTAGAACCAAATACGAATGAAGCGTCTAGTCCCTCAAAATTTGAAGATAACAAACTTATTAAGTTTTAAACCTCTGTTGTAAAAATATTGTGTTTACAGCATCCAATGCGTGTTCTATATCAAGGCGTCCAACGTGCCAATTTTAACAAGCGTCTAATAGACTCTTATATGAACATCATCCAAGCGTAAGCCTATCTTCAAACGTCTAAGTGTTTAAAGCTTATCTATGCACTTTTCACATATATATATCGTGACTAATGCTTTACCTTTTTAAGTGATCTAACGTTCAAATATCTAAACATTAATTGAAAGGCAGACACATCTTAGTGTATAAGCGTAGTGTCGTAGAAAAAGGAAGTCAACTTATCAAGTTGTCAAGTCGGATAAAGAACGATAAGAAAAGTAGCCCTCCAACGCAATCCTGTACTTTCCGTTTTGATGCAAGAACTAAAGTTACTTTTTCTAACGCTTCTGAAAGCTCGATACACGCGCATATTCTTGAAGACTGAAGTTGAATCTTCAACAACTACTTTGAAAAGACTATATATTTCACTTCGAAGAGAAGAAGAAGAAGAAGATAGAGAGCAATATAAAAAAAACAACTACATTCTTACGATTATTGGATGATCTTGAAAACTCTCTGAAGAAAAACTTATCTTCTTTTCTTAAACTTTCATACTCTCACACTGTGAGTTGATTTGCTTGTAACAACTGTTTCTTTGTTGTGAAAGCCTGGAGAGGCTTAGTGAGAAAGAATACTTGGGTGGTTAAGCAATCTGGGTTGATTGCTTTGTAAAGTCTGAAGAGGCTGTGAAGAATACTTGTGTAACCTAAGGTTGTTTAGTGAATACCCTCAGATTGAAGGGATTGGACGTAGCTCAAGGTTGAGTGAACCAGTATAAAATCTCTGTGTTCTTGTCCTTTCCTTATCCCTTCGTTAAATTACTTTTCGAACTTGTTTTGTTTAAAAGAAAAGTTTTTTTAAAAATACACAATTCAACCCCCCCTTCTTGTGCAATTTTTGCTCTTTCAATTGGTATCAGAGCTTGACCTCTTGGGGTTGAGCATTTAATAGTGCAGGGGTTAAAAGATCCTGAGAACAATGGATAACGAAGGACAAGCTGTCAACAAACCACTGCTCTTCAAAGGACAGAATTATGATTATTGGAAGCAAAGAATGATAGCCTTCTTCGATGCTTGCCACATTGACATGTGGTGGAAACAGATCACTATCTACCTTTAGACCAAAATAGAATTGAGTTACCAAGAGGTCAGTGGACAGATGCACACAAAAAAAGGTATTTGCTTAACTCTAAAGCTCGAAATGCTATTATGCATGCCTTATTTGAATTTGAATATGAAAAAGTGCATAGTTTAAGAAGTGCTAAACAGATGTGGGATACCCTAGCTCTGGCTTATGAAGGTACGTCATAAGTAAAAAGATCTAAACTAAGCTTGCTTGTTAAACAATATGAATTATTCTTTATGGAAGATAATGAAACTATCGAACTTATGTTTGGTAGACTTCAAACCATAATAAACAATCTGAGATCCCTAGGTAAAACTTATGACAATTATGATCATATTGACAAAATTTTAAGAAGTTTACCTAGACAGTGGAGATCACAGGTTACAGCTCTGAGAACGTCCAAGGACTTAATAACTCTCTCCATGGAAGAGTTACTTGGAACTCTTAAAGTTCATGAGTTGGAGTAAAAGCAGGACGAAGGACTAAGAAAAGGAAAGTCCATTGCTCTAAGCGTCCAGGGTCTAGTAAAAGGATCATCGTCCAAAGTCTGAAATGTGGAAGAATCTTCTGAGGAAGAGTCCGAAGAAGATGACTCTTATGAGAATGAAATATCCTTCATATCTAGAAAGATACAAGCCATGTGGAGGAAGAAAAGAGGGTCCAGAGCTAGAAACTTTACCAAAAAGGCTAACAAGGAGCCCAAGGAGAAGAGTCCACCAGTTTGCTTCAAATGCAAAAAGCCTGGATACTTCAAAGCTAAATGTCCAAGTCTATAGAAGGAGAAAAAGAAAACCTTCTTCAAAAAGAAGAAGAAAGGACTCATGGAAACTTGGGAAGACATGGACCTATCCTTATCGGAAGAAGAAGGAGAGGAAGAAGCAAATCTTTGTCTCATGGCTGAGACCAGCTCAGCAAGCTCAAAAAATGAGCAAGACGAGCAGGTAAATTTCAATGACCTATCTTCTCTTAAAGAGGCATACAATGAATTTATTTCTAATTCTTCGACTCTTTCAGTAGGTTATAAGGATTTAAAAAAGAAGTTTTCCAGAATGTCAAAAGAATTCAATTTACTCAAAGAAAATTATGAAATATTTTGAGAGAGATTGAAAAATTAAAGGCAAAGGATGTTCTAAAAGTGACACCTTCCAATGAAGCATTAGAACTTCAAAGGGAAGTTATTCACCTAAAGGAAAGCCTATCCAAATTTGTCAATGGAATTGAAAATTTAAATAAAATCTTGTCTTATAAATGAAGTCCACATGACAAATTTGGAGTTAGCTTTGTTAAAAAGGAAGCCTCTAGAACAACTAAAAATACTATTTTTGTAAATTGTGTAGAAAGAGTGGTCATGAATCATCACAATGTATTCACCGTCTAGTCACGAAGGCGTCCAATGCCTTTAGAACTAACAAGAAAGGACCCAAGTCCATTTGGGTGCCTAAGTCCATGATCATTCCTGTTGCAGATTTGCTTGACAACAGAAAGGAAACTCCAATCATGGTACTTGGACAGTGGCTGCTCACGAAACATGACCAGAGAAAAGTCTATGTTCTAGAGCCTCTAACCAAAGAATGGTGGATGGGTCATCTTTGGACAAAATCAAAAAGGGAAGATAACAGGAATAGGAAAATTGGTAAGCATCCCTTACCTTTTATTGATAATGTTTTATATGTTGAAGGACTTAGACACAATTTGCTGAGCATAAGTCAATTACGTGACAGTGGACACAGTGTCTCCTTTAACAAGGATGAATGTATATCAAAAACTTGGATGGATCTATCTTATTTTTGGCTAAGAGGCAAAGCAATCTATACAAGATTAATTTAAATGACCTTACAAATCAAAATGTATCCTGTCTAGTATCCATCAACGAAAATCAATGGATTTGGCACAAGAAACTTAGACATACAAGCTTGAGGTTAATCTCAAAGCTAAATAAGCATAACTTAGTAAGAGGACTTCCAAATCTTCTATACAAATATGATGTTCTCTGTGATGCATGTCAAAAAGGGAAACAAGTGAAAAGCTCTTTTGATTCAAAAAAATGTTGTTTCCACTACTAGACCTCTTGAAATATTACATATTGATTTATTTGGACCTACTAGAATAGCCTATCTTAGTGGAAAACGATGTGGATTAGTTGTAGTAGATGACTATACTAGATGGACATGGGTTATGTTCTTAAAACACAAGGATGAATCTTTCAAAATCTTCTTTGTATTCTATAAAATAATTCAAAACGAAAAAGGTGTTTGGATAGCCTTAATCAAAAGTGATCATGGAGGAGAGTTTGAAAATGAAAGTTTTCAAGGGTTTTGTGAGGAGAACGAAATTCTCTGTACCTCGTACACCTCAACAAAATGGTGTGGTAGAGAGAAAGAATAGGTCATTACAAGAAATGACTAGAACCATGCTTGATGATAACTTTACTCCCAAACACTTCTAGGCTGAGGCTGTAAATACAGCATGCTATTTACAAAACAGAATGTATATTAGACCTATTTTGAAAAAGACTCCTTATGAATTGTGGAAAGGATAAAAAACCCAACATATCATATCTCCATCCTTTAGGATGTCAATGTTTCATTCTAAACATTAAGGACAATCTTGGTACGTTTGACTCTAAGTGTGATGATAGAATATTGTTAGGCTATTTTGAAACGTCCAAGGCATATAGAGTCTATAACTCTAGAACCTTAATGGTTGAAGAAGCCATTCATGTTAAGTTTAATGACAATAAGCCTGATAGAGAATTATTAGAACTAGGCGAATCTTTTGCAGATATGAAGTTGGACGACACCAAGCAACCAACGTTCAAAACTCTGTGGGATGATCCAAAGAAAGAACAAGAAGAACCATTTGGACAACAATGGCAAATGAAGGTCTACCATCCAGAAGATCAAATTCTCAGAAGTGTGTGTGATCATGTAAGAACAAGATCAACCTTCAAGGAGCAAGCTCAAACTATATTAATTTCCCAGATGGAACCAAAGATAGTGGATGAAGCTCTCTTTGACAAAGGTTGGATTAAAGCCATGAAGGAAGAGCTAAATCAATTCGAAAGGAATGACTATGGAAGCTAGTTCCTCTACCTAAAGACAAATCTATAATAGGAACAAACTGGGTATTTTGCAACAAGTTGGACGAAGAAGGTAATGTATTAAGAAACAAAGATAGACTTGTAGCTCAAGGGTATTCTCAGCAAGAAGGTATAGACTTAATTGAAACTTTTGCACCTGTAGCTAGACTAGAAGCCATTTGCATTTTACTTTCATTTGCTGCTCATAGAAATATAAAGCTTTATCAAATGGATGTAAAAAGTGCATTTCTTAATGGTATAATAAATGAGAAAGTTTATGTGAAACAACCTCTTGGTTTTGAGTGTAATACCTTTCCTAAACATGTTTTCAAACTTAAAAAGGCTTTATATGGACTTAGGCAAGCACATAGAGCTTAGTATGAAAAATTAAGATCTTTTCTTTTGGAAAATGGTTTCTCTAGAGGAAAAGTAGACACCACTTTATTTTGCAAAAACATGCATTCACATTTTATTATTGCACAAATTTATATGGACGATATCATATTTGGTGCTACTAATGAAGCTTTGTGTAAGGATTTTTCTAAGCTTATGACAGCAGAATTTGAGATGAGCATGATAGGAGAATTGAAATTCTTCCTGAGATTACAAATAAAATAGACAAGCAATGGCATATACATACATCAAACAAAGTATGCAAAAGTGTTACTCAAGAAGTACAAGATGGATGATGCCAAAGAAATAAGCACACTAATGCATCCATCTTCAGTACTTGGATTGGACGACACATCCAAAAAGGTAGACGAAACCACATATAGAGGTATGATTGGATCTCTACTATATCTTACAACATCTAGACCTGATATCATGTTTAGTGTATGTCTTTATGCTCATTTTCAATCTGATCCCAAAGAGATTCATCTCATAACAGTGAAAAGAATATTTAGATACTTAAAAGGAACCACTCATCTTGGTCTATGCTTTAAGTCGAATAAAGAATACAAGCTAGTTGGATTCTATGATGTTGACTATACTGGAGACAGAATAGAACGAAAAAGCACCAGTGGAGGATGCCACTTCATTGGTGGAAGTCTTGTCTCTTGGACGAGCAAAAGGCAGGGAACAATTGCCTTATCCACAGCAGAAGCATAATACATATCAACAGCGTCCTGTTGCTCACAAATTCTATGGATCAAGCATCAATTAGAGGACTATAGTATCTATAAGAGTAAAATTCCTATCCAATGTGATAATACTGCTGCCATAAACTTGTCTAAGAATTCTATATTACACTCTAGAACAAAGCACATTGAAATAAAACATCACTTCATAAGAGATTATGTTTAGAAAAGGGTTATTGATATTCAGTTTATTAACATTGAAAATCAATTAGCAGATATATTTACAAAACCACTTTCTGAAGATAAACTCGTCCATATTTGATACCGTCTTGGTATGGAATTTATAAAGGAATAAATTACTTTCATGTGCCTTGACCGTCCATTGACATGTAGCGTCCAATAGCATTCAGTGTCCATTATCATAACATCGTCTAACATGCATGCGTCCATTGGCATTATGGTTCATATTCTGTAACGTTTCACATTTATGTGCATAAATATCTTCATCCGTACATAATCATGTTTTCACTGATAATGATTTGAAATAAATGCTTTATTCTATGTATGAGTCACTACTGTGCCGTAAACTACCATCGAGAAACGTGCGCGCTTGAACCAACATTAAATGTGCACTATCTCTTTTCAAAATTCAAAAACTTCCAAAACCCAAAACCTTTAGTTACTTCCTATACACTCAAAGGCCTTATGAACCAAACACTTTTACCATCTTTTTTCTATCTCTAAGAAAACTGCTCTCTCTTTCTCACCAACTACCGAATTATCCCAAACCGTAATCTTCAACAATGGTTTTGGAGAAGACAAATGCCGCTATGAAATGTGCAGCACGTGCAGAAAGTCTAAACGAAGCTATCATTCTAATTGAAAGCCACTTTGATATTGAAGCTCTCGACGACATGGGGATCAAGGTGAAGGACAACCTCATTCTCTGTGGGATCCTGAACTACTTCCATCTGAATGAGATCATCTACCCAAAACTCATCAGAAGCTTTTGGAAGACTGCAGAGTTCACCAAAAACAATGTGGTTGGCATTATTTTGGGAGTGAAGTTCACTTTGGACCTAAGGAGCGTTGCTTAAGCCATTGGTTGCAAGCGAGCTGGCTCCTGCATTAAAAATGGTTGGGAAGACAGCTTCGGCAGACATGAAACAGTGGATGCTGCTTTAATAGGACTAGAAGTTGAAGGAGCCGTAGAATACAACAACTGATAAAGGAAGGGAAAGTGTACCAGTAGTTCTTGAACAAAGGTATACTACACAAGGCTGGGTCCAAGGACAGTGTGACCTTCCTACACTGTTTTGCTTTGTTCCACATGATAACCAGACAGTAGTTCAACCTTTCTTTCCTCATCCTCAGCAACATCTTTAGGACCATGAGAGGACGAGGAGAATTCGACCGGATTACCTACGATGCTCTACTAAACAGAATTTTCTAGTTGCAGCAGGTATATCACATTTTCTTTGCTCTGTTTGGTGGTGAGCAGGCTGAGATTAGAATGCTGGGTGGTGGCCACAAGTTCACCCAGTTGCCCTTTGACCACAACAACATAATGCAAATGAAGACTAGGTTTTTACTAAAACCCATGGAGAAAACAACCAAGAGGGTGGACGTCAAGGAAGAACCAGTTGAGGAAGCACCACAACCTGTTGAACAACAAGCTACCCAACAAGATGAGCAATTGGACGAAGAAGCCCTCTTCGTCCATCCTATTGCAGCTGCCAGACCGTCCATTAAGAGGCAACCGTCCAAACGGAGGTCGTCTAAGACCTAACAACCTCCAGCTCTACCTGCTTCTTTTGCTCATGCTAAAAGGAGACTTCAGTTGCTAGACGATTTTGATGATAAGGATGGCGAACCTATCACAGTTCTTTTGAAGAAGCAGAAGACTGCCATTGTTGTAGTTCCACCCCAACCGAAAGCCCTTGATGTCCGACCCATTCCTTCACTTAAATGTCTAGCAGAAACTCAAACAACGCTTGCAGAAACAAAGAAAAGTAAGTTATCTGCTCCTAATGCTACTGTTGAGACTGAAGAAGAGTTTATTGAATTCCTGATCCTACTGTTGAGACTGAAGAAGAGCTTATTGAATCTATTGTTGTTGAGCCTGCTGAACAACCAACCGAACCACAAACACAAGCCCAATCATAAACACAAACACAAGCCCAAACACCAACCATACCATCTGATTACCCCCCTGGTGCCGACCCACTTACATCACACCTGAACCAGACATGTTGCCTAGTGATGATGGTTATGTATGCAACATTCCCACTCTTGGCCTCAACAAAACATACCTGTTTGTCAAGCCCCCCAAATAGCCTTCCTCAACTCCTAACATGGATCTAGCTACATCTTCCGCCTATGTTGGACGAACAAAAGACTTAGAGAATACAAAAAGGAAATGGAACTTGTTGTTTGTCAAAGGGAATTAGTAGAATCTAATGGACGACAACGAGATGATACTACGTCTAGAGCCTCTTCCAGAACCTGAAGTCAGCTTTGACTATTCGCCACTTTCACTTGAACCTTTTATGGAGGACTATGTTCATCAACCATCTGTTGAGTATCTGGCTCTACCTCCAGGTTCAATTAAGCTATTGCTGCTGAAGCGTTTCAATAGAAGGAGGTATGTAAGACTTGTCCAAGCTTGGCACATCAATGCATAGCCTCCTGGAGTACTTTAAAATAGAGTACCTCCAGTTGAGGAGATTGAGCAAGCTTTGCAACAAAGGCATGAGCAACTGCTAGAGAGAAAGATTTATACCAGGCCTACTAATTTGAGGTTTAAGCCTTTGGATCCTCTAGAAGCTAGATTCTTTCCTTTACCTTTCGATTAGATGTTTTGCAACTTCTTAAGGAGCTCACTAACCCCGAAGTACCAACTGTTCATTCCTCCCTCTCAACACATTTCATCATCAACTACTGTACACATCTAGCTGGATCGTGTTTGCTTAAGGCTTCCAACCTTGGATGTTAACAGCAAAAAGAAGAAGTTGTTAACTAAGCCATCTTCCTTGCCTCTACTGTCCAGAGTCGAGTTTCAACAACATGCAAACATTACTCAAGAATGGTACATGGCTCAGCGTCTAATGCAAGAAATGGATAAGGAAGATGCTGAACGCTTCTGGTGTCAACACATGTTCAAATGCAAGCAAGAAGCGTTCGACAGTAGACTCTTTGCGGATGACAAAGCTGACACTCCAACGATGAAGACCTGTAAGTACACACACCGTCCAGCTTATGTCCTTCATTTCTCTGATACATCAGTTGCTTTTGTCCATCCAGCAGATGAGCACCCTCTTATTAGTATAGAGACTTCTATTATCTATGCCATTATTGCTGCCATCACTCATCCAAAATCCTTCAAGCCACCATACCCTTGGGAAACCCCACGTCCACACCAACTCCAAATTCCAAGTTTGAAGTTTTTGGAAGCACCACCTCCACCCTCCGATATCCAACCACCAACTCTTTCCCAACCACCCTCACCAACACCTTCGTCTCCTCCAACTCCCGGTTCACAAGCCTCCTCAAGCCTTCCCACTGCCCTTCTTGGCCCTCCTCCTCTTCCACCCATTGATCCGACAATCCAACAATATGTCACTTCACAGCTCCAACCCATCATGTCATTCCTCCAACAAATCCTCCAAAACCAACAAGAACTTCTCCAAACTTCGTAACCATCTCCATCTCCACCTCTACTTCCCTCGGCACCTAAGTGACAATGATGTTGCTTTTCCTTTTTTTTTTCTTTTTCTGTTTGTTTTGATAATGACAAAGGGGAAGAAATAAAGTTTAAGTTCTATGTTTACAATTGCTTTTTATTGTTGCTTTCTGTTTGCTGGATTTTGCATTACATGACATTCATGCATATTCTTACATGAATTGAGTCTTGTCTGGATGATAAATTGAACTGATATTTTATATGTTTTGAAAGTGTTTGGTATATCAGACTCAAAGGGAGCATTATAGTAAGTCTATCGAATCCTGTCTATGCGATGCATTTTTTTTTATATATATACTTGCAAAACTTAAAAACTAATAAGGTTTGTCATCATTAAAAGAGGGAGATTGTTGGAACCAAAGACGAATAAAGTGTCTAGTATCTCAAATTTTGAAGATAACAAACTTATTAGGTTTTAAGTCTGTTGTAAAAATATTGTGTTTACAGCATCCAACGCGCCAGTTTTAACGAGCGTCCAATAGACTCTTATATGAACATCATCCAAGCATAAGCCTATCTTCAAACGTCTAAGTGTTTAAAGCTTATCTATGCACTTTTCACATATATATATTGTGACTAATGCTTTACCTTTTTAAGTGATCTAACGTTCAAATATCTAGGCATTAATTGAAAGGCAAACACATCTTAGTGTATAAGCGCAACATTACAGAAAAAAGAAGTCAACTTATCAAGCTGCCAAGCCGAATAAAGAATGACCAAAAAAGCAGCCCTCCAATGTAGTCCTACACTTTCCGTTTTGATGCAAGAAGTAAAGTTACTTTTTCTAACGCCTCTGAAAGCTCGATACACACGCATATTCTTGAAGACTAAAGCTAAATCTTTAACAACTACTTTGAAAATACTATATATTTTAGTTCGAAGAGAAGAAGAAGAAGATAGAGAGCAATACAAAAAGAACGACTACATTCTTACGATTACTGGACGATCTTGAAAACTCTCTGAAGAAAAACTTATCTTCTGTTCTTAAACTTTCATACTCTCACATTGTGAGTTGATTTTCTTGTAACAACTGTTTCTTTGTTGTGAAAGCCTGGAGAGGCTTAGTGAAAAAGAATACTTGGGTGGTTAAGCAATCTGGGTTGATTGCTTTGTAAAGTCTGAAGAGGCTGTGAAGAATACTTGTGTAACTTAAGGTTGGTTAATGAATACCTTCAGATTGAAGGGACTGGATATAGCTCAAGGTTGAGTGAACCAGTATAAAATCTTGTGTTCTTGTTCTTTCCTTATCCCTTCGTTAAACTTATTTTTGAACTTGTTTTGTTTAAAAGAAAAGTTTTTTTTTTAAAATGCATAATTCAACCCACCTTCTTGTACAATTTTTACTCTTTTAGAAGTTTGTGCCTTTCCCTTGCCAAAGGACACCCTTTCAACATTCATTTACAAACATAAATATCACATGTATTCATTCATATGAGAATAAAAAAAATCATACAAGAAAGGTAAGCATATAAACATACACATTCATTTCTTAGGCATATATTTTACCACCTATGCTTCTATGACCTTTGTGGAGTGCAAACATGATATCTAGAGTTATACTAAACCTATCAAGTTGATATTTATTTCATTTGAAAGATAAGAAGATTATCTACAACTTTTATGTTGACAACGAAAACTGGTTTGATCATTTACTATGCTAAAACTTATAAAGAACATGAAATCATTGCCTAATTTTGACAGCTTGACCTTTGCTCATTAATTTGATCATATCTTGAGCTATAGACAATATTTTCAGGTGATTCCAAAGCCATTAGTTAGCTAACATCCAGGGCTAAAATTATTGTGAAGACACCTAAGCATAATTCACACTCTAGAGACCATGCACCGGGTATGCTTTATGAAGCATGATTGTGCTTCTTTCTGAGGTGCTAATATAAATTTGATGCAATGTCGTGCTTCATGAAGCACGGTTGTGCTCACTGTTGTGTAGGTTTACGACTTGATTTTAAAGCTTGAGAGGCCTCCATGGTGTCATACTCATAAATACACATAATTTGAGCATGTTTAATTGTTCACAACATCTAAAAACTCCACACATCATACAATTACTTATCCTAAATCCCCACTCATACTATAAACATTTATTTGCACCAAAAACCCCAATTGCACCCTATAATGGCATGTTCATACAATGAATCTGAAGAATATAAGACAAAACATACATGGGGAAAGGGAAAACATACAAAGGAATGCATATGAGTAACAATACAATTATTGGGAGAGGCAATAGGTTTAGGGGCTGCACTTACATGGAGAGGGTCTACACTTCTTTATGAGGGTGTCTAAGTTCTCTAACTTTCCTTCCTTCTCTTCCCCTTCCTAAGCTTCCCGTCTCTTTCTCTCTTCCTTTCTTAATCCATGTGACAAAAGTGGTGAGTGAGTGCGGTGTCAAGGTTAGGGTCAGTTTACCCTTACCCATCTTATTGTGCTAGTCCTTAGTGGCCATTTCAACTATTGGGCTTCTTTTATTTGCTAATCTTGTTTCTTTTAATTAAGGCCTGTCACTAAACCTTTTTACGTAACCCCTTAATTTCATAGAACCCCTTCTAGTTTTATCTATTTATTTTAGCGGGATGTTCACCTGACACGCGTAGGGTGCTTCTAACTTTTATCTCTTTGTTGAACTACTTTGGTACTTCTTCTGATAAGTTGACTTGGTTTTCCACTTTAGCTTGTACCAAGTATCATAGCTTTTTGTCTGATTTGAAACCTGTTTCATAACATTCAAAGACAAAGCATATGTATATTTGTTGAAAACATTTAGTCGATTTTTGAGGAAGCATGTTAAGGTTTCTTCTTTGTAGGATAACTTCGTCCAGATATATAAGCAATATAATGTATGATGTCCTTTATAAAACGCATTTATAGTAAAACAGAATTTTGGATGCTTTTAAAAGATCATGTACGGATGCTTTAATTATTATGGATGCTTATCTAGAAAAAAAAAAAACATTGGACAGCTTGTTTAGCTGATATATGGACGCTTGAAAAAATAAAGCAAATAAAACTAAGTTAACATAGGGCAATAGTGTAGTGTTTTATATGGACGCTTATGGTCCCAAAACACTTAAGTCTTGCAAAACAAGAATTGTTAGACTATCACAAATTTTAATAGCCTTTATTATCATCAAAACATTTTAGGGGTTAGATACTTCATATATCTTTGGTACCAACACTCCAAGGAACAATTGAGTCCATCAACATTCTACAGCATACACATATGACATCACAAATAGCCACAAACACAACGATAATTCACATAACGAATTAAAATATAAATGCATGTGAAGGCCAAAAACCATTAGGAGCAAAGAAAACCCAATCCCTCTCTTGTCAATCCTAACCTCTCGAAACTCCTATGCATGACAGGCTCACCCCTTTACCTAAAATATATTATGCAAGAGAGAGCACAAGTTTTTCTAGAACGAGGGAAGGGTACCTGGAAATGAAGATGAATACAAAGGTTCCGTTTGTTTTATTTACATTAAAGGGATCCACACTGCACTCACATACAGGTGGCAAGTTTCTTGTCTCCAAATTAAAAAGGTTTGATACTAACCCAAGGGTTGAAACGTTTCATAAGGTAGAAGGAAATTTTAATTTAAAGCTTATTTGACTAAAACTCGAAGGTATTGACATTTGTAGCCTAAAAGTGAGAGGAAAAAGGAACGTTTTGGGTGAGTTATAATAAAAGAAAAGGTGCTGAACTGTGTATCCACAACTTATAAATATACGATTTTTTTCATAGACTAAAAATAAATTAAGTAAATATGACACCCATTAAATATTATAGTGGGTATAATTTTATCGCTTAAAAGATTAAATTGAGGAAAATATGAATGCAAGTTATAAAATGGTTTTAGGATAAATCTATTTACAACAATAAAATATTGATCCAAATAATTAATATTTAGGATCCTTGTATGAGTTTAGAGTCACAAAGGAGTATCGAAAGAATACCCATTTGATAAAAATAGTAGGTAATAAGGTTAACAATATTAACATCAAAGTTCTTTGAAGTTACAGTAAACAGTAGGAGATACCCCATCCTCAGAATTTAGTTGAATGCTCGTAATAAAACTATTTAAGAAAATAAAACTATGTATATATATATGTATCGATATAGTAAATTTTAAAGAGGGTTACATATACGCACTTATATAGTTGTTATTATAGAAGCCAAATTTCAAGTAATTTTTTTTTTCATAAATTTCGTGTACTACATGATCAATAATAAAATACTTTGCCAGCTCAATTAAATAACATAAATATAGTAATGAACAACAAGAACGCAATTATCTAAAATATTACCATGTAGCATTAATAATAATTACTACTAATAATGACCACACACACACACACACACACACACACACACACACATATATATATATATATGTGTGTGTGTGTGTGTGTGTGTGCATTTAGTTTTTTTAAAATGTTAAAATACACATATATATTTATTCATTTTTAAACATCTTGTATAAATCTTCTTTATTAGAATATTTGGAAAAGAAATTGACATTAATAATAATAATAATTTTATCAGTTCAAACAAAATAATCTAAATATGATATACTCATTTAAAATGATAATAACATTAATATTAATAAGAATAATTGTAGCTTGATCAATAAAAATTTAATAATGATAATAGCTATCATATATCACTATATTACCATTTTACACTACAACAAATCAGTGAACAAGCGGCAGATGAGTAGCATCAGCCATGTGGTCGTCGGATGTAGCAGTGAGTCGTTGGTGATCCAACGCTCAAGCATAATTTTTTTAAAAAAATATTTTTTCTTGTATTATTCAAAAAAAAGAATTTTGGAAATGTTTTTGAAAGATCAATAGTTGTTAAAAGTTAAGCGATGGCTAGGCCGTTGCTTGTATTTGTTGAAAGTAAGTGATGACTTGGTTGTCACTTTTATTTGTTGAAAATAAACAATGACTAGGCTGTCACTTCACATTTTAAAAAAAAAGGTGATTATAGAGAGCTCAATTCTAAATTTTTAAAATTGATCATCTTAATTATTTATGCTAAGCCAATGCCATTAAGCAACAACTATGCCGTCGCGTGTGACCTTTTTTTAACCAATACCCTTCCCCTTCCTTTTCACCCTGTGAACCTCCCTCCCTTATCACCCCTTCCATTATTTTCTCTCTAGCTTTTCAATTCTTTTTCTTATTGATTGTGGTTGTATGTGGTTGTTGGTTACAGGTGGCTTATGGTTGAAACGACGGTGGCAACGACAACGATAGTCACATATTGGAGGTGACATTGGTGGCAACTTCCTCTCCCATTCTCCTTTGTTCTCTATTATATTTTCTCTCTCTCTCTCTCTCTCTCTCTCTCTTTTCTTTTCCTTGTTGATGGTTGAGTGACTATAGTGGCTTGTTTTCGGTGGCAGTGGTCTTTTTTTGTAGCAGTGGTGGATCACGGCAATGGTGGATTGCATAGCGGTGTTTTGGGTGTGGTGTTTTGGGATTGGTGATTTTTGGTATGGTGGTTTGTGGTGTGGGTGTTTTGGGTGTGGTTTGTGGTTTTTTGGCCAGTAAAGGGAGAACATCGTTGGTTATTGGTGGTGCTTTCTTTTTTGCTGTCGTTAGATATTAGTGTTGGCTTAAGTGATGACTAAGTCATTGCTTTTAAACGTTGGCCCCTTCCAACTGACACAAACGAGTTTATGTTAAGCTCATTTGGAATGGCCACAGGGTTGTTGCTTATTTGATGATAATGGTGAAGAAAGTGGCGACCTTTGGTCATTAGTGGCGACTTCTGGTCATTGCTTTTTAGCGAATGTATTCTAGTGTTAGAATTTGGATAGGAGTTAGTATTAAAAATAAAATACTGAAGATAAGCATATATATAGAACTATGGTCATTTAAAAGTAAAACATACTTATAACCATATATATCTTCTTTTATGAACTCTTATGTATGCTATCTCTATCGAAACTAGGAGAAAGATTTATGAATGGGATAATAATGATAGTTCATTAACCTGATCAATATACTAAAATTCCCATGAAATTACTAAAATACTAATAACACTTAATATTAGCAAAATATCAATGATATTTTATAAAACTAGTAACTGGAAAGAGCAAAATTTAGCAACCAAGCAAGATATTATAGTTTTAAAATAGTTAATCAGAGTAGTAATATTTCTCAGTTTACATGATGTAGTTATACTCAATTTGTTCAAATGAGCAACATAAATCAAATAGCCTTTAAATATTTAAGTGGTAAAAGCACATATCTAGACATTCTAAGATTTTCTATCTTACACACACAAGGTCAAGCGGAGAGGAAAATCAGATATTACCGCAAGTCTTGTCCAACAATGGTGAACTCATACGTTGGTGTTGGCTGAAAGGTTTGAAAATAGCGACACATGGGTCCTAGGTACACCCACTACAATGTGCACCTCTTTGCTTCAATTCTCCATAATGCGAATTCAAATGAAGTGATCAACAATATTGTTTTTTTATAAGCAAAAACTTTATTAATAAATAGTACAAGAGGCACTCTTATCTGCGTACAAAGATCTCAAGGCCATATCAAAGATATAGAAAGAGATAAGTATAGATCAATATATCAATAATAAAAAAAATAAATTAAGTATTACCTTCTTGACCTTAAACTACAACCTTTATCAAGTCTCAAATAATATTAATATTAAAAGAAACACCCTAAAATATAATTTTGTTACATATAATCTAAGTTAACTAAATCACTGCATGATCATTAATTTTGTTGTTGCTACAGTCCAAATCAATCTCAGTTGGAAACCATTATTATTTGTCACAACCAGGGTCACAATGAGACAGCGAAAAATAATTAAAAAACAAAGGAGTCACCACCATCGTTTATTAAGGAAAAACGTATGGAAAAACTCAAAAGAAAATAGTCTCGAACCAAGAAAAATGGATTCGGGAGTCGATTACGCGTAGCGAAGGTATTAGCATCCTACGACGTTTGTCATAAAGAAGGTTACCCCTAATTAAATGTGCAAAATTAAAAGAGTTTTTAAAAAGAAAATTTTTATTTTATTTATAGATTTTACCATATTTATTTATCAAAAAAAATTTTAGAAAAATATTTATTTTGAAAAGAATTAATTTTTTTATTTTTTTGAAATCGACAGGGGTCAGCCCCTACTCCTACGTATCCTCTGGTATAATGAGAAACTCAAACTCACGTAGTTCTTTGTAGAAAACATTTGTGGATTGATATATTTTTATTTTATCATTCTCTATTATTATTAAATTTGATATCACCAAGTTGTACAACTCAAATGTGTCAAATTTACTGATTGACCAAACATGGAGTATTTCTAAAGTGGTCATATTTAAATTTTATGATTATTTATTGTTGTTGTTGTTATTATTATTATTATTATTTATGAAAAGGCATTTTAATTTTGATTTGAGAGTAACAATCTCAATAGAAAAGTTTAACTTATTTTTATGTCTTTGGAAAACAAAGTTTTTGTTAATTCCCAAAAAAAAAAAGCAAAGAGACTGAAAACGTAATCAAATGCATATTTTCAAATTATAACTTTCTTGTTAGTTTTTAGTTAAAAAAAAATGAAACTAAAGAATCCAAAAGAAGGCCAAACTTAACAGCCATGCAATAGGTACGAAGAGAGCCCAAAAACAAAGTATCAAAATTAACAATAATGGGCCAAACCCATCAGCCATGCGTTAGCCCAAAAAGCGGATCCCCTTGTGTCCCTAACGCCACTTATTCTTCCTTTTACCCCTAGGAGAGCTCCTCAAGCTCACGTTTCTTTGAACGCACCACTATGGCGGCGCCGAAGTTGCGTGATAGTGTAGCAGCGAAGATAAAGGGATCACCTCGCAGCACAAATCTAAGTTGTGACTGGCGGAGGTACGGTGAAGGCGCAGTGGGAATGCGGTGACAGCACGATTATTGGCTCTTTTTGAAGATGAGGAAACGAAGAAGAAAAGACAAAGCGCAGGGGGTCGCGAAGCTAAAACGAGAAAGCGCAATTTGGTATCCCTGCTTCACGTTTCAATGTTGCGAAAAGAGGTGGCGGCATAGCAAGGAAATTTGACGATGACTATGGCAGATAAAAGAGCAACAAAGAACGCGAAGGCTAGGGCGGCGCGAGGATTCGCGCAACAGAGATGTAACGGAGGCATGAAGGTTTGCACGGTGTAGCGGCATAGCGGTTGACTCGCAATTGGCGCTGCCGTGATAGAGGAATTGCGTGTCAGAGACGCGAATGCGTCAACAGTGCCGAGAAGCGCGAGAGTTCGCGCAGAGGTGTCGTATAACACGACGACGACGCAGGAGGGATTTGGGCGCGCAGTGGCAACCATTTGCCTTGCAGTGGCTTATGGCATAAGCACGATTAGAGGTGTGCGGGAACGATTGATTCATGCTTCTGGAACGCAACAGCACCAACACGAATCCACGTCGTAGCGGTGGCAAAAAAATGCAATTCTGTTTCATATCTTTTCCTTAAATTTTTTATTATCATTATATATACTATTTTTAGATTAGATTTAGAACGAGGTTCAAAAACCTTGAATTCGGATCATATTCAAAGAGGGATTTAGAATGTGTTTGGGAATGTGTAATCGTGTACTATGATTGATATAGTGAGAATTGTTAATAGAGGTAAATTACATAAATGAATGAGATGCGTTGATGCGTTAAGAATGTAATATTAGTATGCGAAATGTGAATGAAAATGAAAGTAATATCATAAAATGAAAAATCTGGCAACAAAAGAATAAAACACGCGTAAGGACAGAAGAGAAGAGGGAGAGATTATACCTTTATGAATTCTAACAAGAAGGAGAAAATTTAGCAAACAAGATATCTCTATAAGTGAATGAAAATGAATTGTTTAAGAGTGCATGTATCTCTATGTGAGAGCCTAGTACACCTTATTTATAAGTACCTTTTCAAATAAAACTTGCTGTAGAAGCTACTGTAACTTGCTTTAAAAACTTTCTTAAAATCTCATTTTTTTTATATTTCTCCTTCTTTCTTTTTCTTTTACAAAATATGGCCAAGGGCTACTAGCCAAAACCCTTTTATTGGTAAAATTTCTTGTTTTATTTTATTATTGGGCCATAATTGCTAGCCTAAACTTTATTTTTATTAATTTTCACTTTTCTCTTTTCTCTTATTTTCTTTTTCACTCTTTAACCAAATGTTCTTTTTTATTTATTGCAACAAACAAAAACTTAATTACTTATTTTTGCTTACCTTTTTATTATATTTTTATTTTTATCTATTTTTCTTCTTTTTTTATATTTTTATTTTTCTAATTACTTGGATAAAATTGAGTATTCACATTATTGAAAAAAATTATTCATAAACCTTTCTTGTTACGAACTGTTCTAGTACCCCAAATTTGTCCCACATCGCTTTGGAATCAAGGCCAAGGGTAATTTATAAACACCCTCCTCCCGTAACCCACTGATGCTCCTTTTAAGGACAAAACCTGTGAGTCCACGAGCGTTGAAGCAAACAATACCTCAAATGTGGTGACCCTAACGATGTAGTGGACTTGAGGTTGGAACATTAGCGTTAGAAGGTGTAACACTTTCATTTATCAAAACATAACTTTTTAAAACAAAACCTCAATAAAACATATATATTTCAATACATAAATGCCCAAGGTACCTTACAAGACTTAATAGTAATTATCAACATAACAAAGAAAAACTAAAACCCTAAAACAAAAATAATTATAGAACTATAAATTGTGTTGAATGCTCCTTTTCTTATTACTCTCAGCTTTGCTTAATCTGAAAACATTAAACTTAAACTAATGAGATCACAGTCTCAGTGAGTGCTCTAGTGATTCTACAAGCCAATATAAAGCACATATAACAGGCATTTGTATCTTCAATAGGTAATTATGGCATCTAAAGCGTATAAACATTCATGTCATTATTAAGAGATCATAGTTTATACACAAAACATAAAACATGTAATTTACTTTATAGTACGCCATTAGAAACAATAATTATATCATTAGTAGGATGCATATATGAATGCAATGTTCCTCTATCCGTACTCCATATGCATATGGTACTAATACTATCGTCGCGAAGTAGCCTAAGAGTATATGCTTAGGGTCAAAGGAGTGCAACCCTTTGTGGTTACCTCCAACTAAGTACTCTCAACTAGCATGATATCCTCAAGTGACTAGTTCGGGGTTGCTAAGCTTTGCACAGTACGCTCCAACATCATGGGATCAGCATGAGTCATTGGGGTTTTCCAACCAAGCAACCCCCAAGGTCAGGTTGGCAACCCCTTAAGGCCTCCACCATCTGGCTCATAATACTTTCCCCCATCACAAAATCTCAATGTCATGATACATGTCTCGTACATATAATGTAAAAAGTGTCCCTCTAGACTTCTCTTTACAAAATAAGTGAGTTTGATTCTTGCTCCTCACAGGTTATGTAAGACCTGTTTTTATAATCTGTGAATAAATGATTGATAATCTAAAAAGAGAAATTAAATTTAAGTTTAGTTTAAGTGAATAACTAAAAACAAGTGCTTGTTGTGTAAATTTTTCTATAGAAATTAAGCCTACTTAGCTTTTAGCAGTGTAAAGGTACACTATGAAAGTTGACAGTGTAGAATCTACAACATGTTGATCCATAATAAAAGTGATTGAATAATTAAGAGGAATTAAATTTAATTTCTAGTGAAAAACAGATAATTAAAACACATGCTATTCTTTTTTGAGATTTTGCAAAGATTCCTGCTGAGAATCTAGTTTTGATGATATCTGCCGAACTGATATTTATTTGTAAAGTTGATGAGCAGTACGGGACCATGGAATTTAATTATGGTTAATTTTAAATTAATTATGACTAGTTTCTATTTAGTTTGATTGCTTTCCTTACCAAAGCTTTAAAACATTGGGTTTGTCTTTGTTTCTATTCAGGATCGTTTATCGAGAAACCTATCAAATAAAGAGAACTGACTATTTGACTGTCATAGAGGAAGATCTAATGTGTCTTGAAAATATATTAGGGAGTCATAAACTCATTAATAGTTTGATTCCAATTAAATTATCTTAATTAGTTTGAAAGTCGAAAACCCTAAACCTAATTTGCTAAATTCTAGTATTTGACCGCGTTTTCTTTGTCAATGTGAGAAATTAAAATCTTCTACTGCCTAAATCTATGACTACTTGTCTTAGTCCAACTAAACTAGATGACCAGTTTGTGTTTCCTAAATAAACTAGCCTAGTTTCATCCTAACTATACATCACATCTTAGTTTGTATCTAAATATGACAACTTGTCTTATGAAGTGTACCTTATTGTACAAAAACCACTTGGACATCCAACTCTAGCTTCCTGGAGAAGTTGGAAATTGATTTTCATTTTTACATTAAATCCAACCCATTTTACCTATTACTTATTTACCCTCCACTTGCTACTTAAGTTAGAACCTAGTCTAAGTTTTAAGACATTCTCCTTCTCCCTTAAAAGCTCAAAAACTGTGGCACATAAGAGCTCTCCCCCTCTCACTTTCAAAAACTCTCTAAGTGCTAGAAGGGTACTAGAAGAATAGAAGGATTTTAGTGTTGGTTTTGGTAAGTCTCCCTCTTACCTTCATTCCCTCTTCTTCCTTTTACATTTTCCTCTAAAGATCTCATGATTCAAACTGTTTTCCTTGTTTACCATGGTTAAAGAACTGACCTAAGGTTGTTTAGTATCTTAGGTTTTCTATTTTTTATCATTGTTGAAGCTTGTTAAAGCCAAAGTCCAAAGCAAACCACCCATCTCACCATTTTCTCCTCAAAGGCCTTATTTGTGGAATCTTTGGAGGTAAGGAAAGCTAACCTTTTTCTATGTGTTTTGGTTGTGGTAGTTCTGGTTTTGATGTGTTTGTTGCCTTATAAATTTTGTTGGTATTTTTACAAGTTGCAAACTTGATGAAAGAAACCATTTTCGTGGATGTATGCAAAGTATTCCTAATGCTGTTTTCGTTTTCTGTCTGAACACTAATCACTATTTTTGCTATATCTGGAGCTGTGGTTAATATTTTTGAGTGTTTATTGTTTCTTTATAAACTAGACAAAATTTTCTCCAAAATAGACTCAAGAAACACATTGAAAGGTAAGAAATGAAAAAGTTAAGCCTTTTGAAACTTGTGGTGGATTTCCGAAAATGCTATTTTGGCAGCTTGTGGAAAAATGTGATTTTGAAAGATTCTATTGTGTACTTGTTATAACTCTTTGAACTAACAAAAACTAGATTCAATAAGCTTTCCAATCATACATGGTTTGCCTATATTTACTAAGGCTTTCTATTTTTAATTATTTTTAGAAATTGATGGTTGTACCCATTTTCTAACTAGAAGTGGTTTTGAGAACTATGAAATTTCAAAAATTGTAGAAAATCATGTAGACCTTTGTTTTAATAATCTGGGTCATTTTGAATTTTTTTTAACTTAGAAAATAAAACACTTTGTTGCTAAATGTTTTAATCTAGATGTGAAAATAGCAAAATAGTCTCGTTGGTCTTTGAGCAGGTGTTTTGACCTTACTATTTTATTTTTTTGCATCTTTCTTTGTAGATTTTTGCTTGAGATGATCTTGGATGATTTAGAAAATAGACAAATTTCCCTTTTCAACAAGATATAGATCACATTAAGTAAAAATTGCTTACCTATTCAAAACGAATTTCAAACTTGATGCTTGAATCTGACTGTCACTGGAATTTGTTTTGACAATAGTTTTATAACTCTTTTACTAGTTTTATAAAATGTCATGTTTTTACACTTAAAACTTAATTGTGGATCTTTTTAAATAAAAGTTAAATATGATGTTCAAGGAAATACATCCTTTCTATTTTTATATTTTAAAAAGGTATTTTAATGATTTAATTATAAAGGAACAGTGGTAACTTATGGAACTAAGTTTTTAAGAAAACTATGACCTAAGTTTCAAAATGGTAATTTCAATTCAAAAATCCTTATCTAGGTTATATTTAAAATAGAATTATTAATTTTATAATTATTATATAAGATTTGACAAAAATAATATTTCTTCCAAACTTTTCCATTCAAATAAGTAAATTAAGGATACATAATGCAGTTTTTAAACAAACGTAAGTGATGAAAGACTTAAAGAAAATTGTTGTGGTTGATGAGGTGCTTTAATGGGAGGACCTCGGCTTATCCTCATTAGGATCACTCTGGGAAGGATCCTACTATAGAGCCAACGATGGATAGGGCTTAGTGTGGTAACACATGATGATTTTATTTTTCTTAAGGATAAACGTGGTGATTCTTGTCTAGTTAAGTTGTTCAACTAGATATCCTTGTGGAAAGGTCTAGCCTGGTGGGTGGCAGGCATATAGATAGATATGTCAAACCTAGGTAAAGGAACTAAGTCAACAGAATTGTTATTCTGTTGAATGTTATCGTTATTATTAATATGCATACATGCATGATTTGTTGAGAGACGCTTTGGTAAGCATTGGGAAAGTTAGTGAAGGAACGTTGATTTGCCTTGGGGATATGCAGATGTTCGATTCCATAGAAGGCCAGGGCTATTGTGCACCCTGAGTTGTGGTGGCGACTACCCACATACGTATATCTCGATGAAGCCACAGTTACTCTGAGATCAGGACCGGTATCCCCCAATGGTTTTTGGCACATACTGCTTTTACCCATGTTTGGGTGTTAACCTTTACCATGTTTAAGGGATGGTATGGGTGGTTGCTCAATAGTTAGTTCTCCATGGAGAGGGTCTATAGATGTTGACATCTGCGTAATGGTTGATATGATTAATGATGTTATAACATGTTGATTAGAAATATGATGATTGTTATAGGTTTGCTTATGTGAATATATGTTTAAATACACTATCAGTTCCAGCTTCTTGTTCTATTTTGTTATGATTGTTCTCTTTTGGGTAGCTTATCCTTGCTTGTTTGTCTTTTTGTGTGTGACTGTGATGATTGCAAATGATTTGTTGTCAGTGGGAGCAGATGGATGGAGTCTTGTTTAGTTCCATAGTCCTCGCCTTTATGTCGGATCTGGATATGCTACAGGAGCTTGGAGGAGTTACAAGTTGGACCTTCAGACGAGCTTATAGTTTTGAACTAGCATCACCTAACGCACTAAAGGGCGAGAAATCTTCTTATGAGAAGACAGTTGAGGCAACTCGCACAATGTCTTTTGCTATATACCTTGAGTCTTAGATTGGGAGAAAGTTTCATAGTGGATCATTCCTCTTTAGTTATGTGAGTCAGTAGTCATGACCAGCTTAGGGAGTGCGTGATATATGTATCATCCCCTCCCTTTTTGTTTGTATCTGTAGTTGAGTCACATGTACTAACACACCTGACATTAGAGTATTCTGATCTTTTGTGTGCAAGTTAGTGTACAAGGCATTGTGTTTAATTTGTTTGTACAAGTCTGTGTTGATTTTTCCATGAGTATATAATTTCTACTTTTCATATGTTCAAGGGTATGGACTTTATTTCTGTTAGGTGTTAGTACCAGTTGATAGAAAAGCTTTTGAAAATGCAAAAAAAAAAAAAAATTCTTATCCATTTTCATATATAAATTAATTAAAGAGTTTTATAATTGAATCTCAGTTATGTTGGTTAAGTATTCCTATGACGAAGGTGGGTCGTTACCAGTTAGGTCCCTCACACATAAGATATCACACGAGCCCATTCTCGCCTTTTACAAGCTAGGTCACTCGTCACAATGATATCAAGTCATATCACACATCTCATAGCACAACGTCACATACTCACTTCCCTTATCCCATATCATATTCATATATCTAAATAGTCTAATTATTAGTCTCTCAATTTAGTTTGTCTAAGCAAGTTCTAGTACTCTCTAAAAGAGCAAGATTCGCACAAGAAAGGGGGGTTGAATTATGCGTAAAAAAAACTTTAGCAATTTAAAACAAGTTTGAAAGCGTTTTGAGCAGAGGGATAGAGAAGACAAGAACATAGAGAATTTTTATACTAGTTCACTCAACTTTGAGCTACGTCCAGTCCCTTCACCTAGAAGGTGTTCACTAACCAACCTTAGGTTACAAGTATTCTTCACGGCTTCTTCAGGCTTTACAACGTAATCACCCTAGATTGCTTTAACAACCTAAGTATTCTTTTTCACTAAGTCTCTCCAGGCTTTCACAACAAATGCAGTTGATTACAATAAAGATCAACTCACAAAGTGAGGATAAAAGATTAAGCACAATACAATATTGTATCAGAGAACTTTTTAACTATCATCTAGTGGATGCATAAATGAGTAAGTTCACAGTTAGTGTCTGTAAGAATTTTGCTTGATTCAGTCACTTATTCTTTTCTTCTTCTTCCTTGGTATATATACTCTTCAGCAAGAAAGAGCCGTTGAAGATGACTTAGCTCCAGTCTTTAAGAGAGAAGTGCACGTATCGAGCTTTCAGACGGGTCAGATAAAGGCAGCTTTTGAGCTTGCACCAAAATGGAAAGTGCAGGACTGTGTTGGCAGTCTACTTTTTTGAACATTCTTCATTTGCTTGGCAGCTTGATAAGTTGACTTACTTCTTCTATATTGCTGTGCTTTTGCACTAGAATGTTTCTGTCTACCATTTAATACTTGAAATATTTGAACGTTAGATCTTAAAATGGTAAGGCATTAGTCTCAAAAATAATATATATAAACCGTATAGACTGGACGAGTATTTTTGAACTTAGTCATTAAAGATCTTACGTCTGGACACGTCTAGTGTGGTCGTCTAAAGTTTAAGACATTGAGTCCATGAATGAGACTTACACTTGAATGGTCAATATGTATGATTATAGGATGCTGGCACGTTGGACGCCATGAGGTTTGACGCTGTGAGTTTGTTAATATAAAATAGAAACTTAAACTTTGATAAGTTTGTTATCTTCAAAACTTGAGAGACTCGATGCTTCTACATCTTTGGTTCCAACACTCTTATGCTCCAAAATTTGCACTTTTCACTAACAGGGAACTCAACGCAGGCATGCCTAATGGAGCACAGGCGTGCTTGATCAACCAATTTTAATACACTTATTATGACTTTGTGCTTAACATTATTGAATGTTTATTGGGCTTAATATGGGTGTTCTAGTTGATTTTTGTGTGTTTGGATTCAATTGGGCTTTAATGAAAACTTTAATTAATTTTAGGATTTTTATGGGTTTTGACCTTTTTTCCTTGGTTGGATCATAACTTGGGTACAAAAATGCATTTGAGGTGATCTTGCTAGTCTATGGAAAGATAAAAGAAAATTCTAAAACTTTCATGAATAAGTTGTGAGCTGATTTGGCCTATATCATGGACAAAATTGAACTTAAATGTTGATATGCTATTTACCCCCTGGCATACTAACTTAGATGTAGTAATTTGGGCATGTCTTGAGTTATAGACATTATTTTTAGTTGATTCTAAAGCCATTAATTAGCTAACACACAGGGCTACAATTCTTATGAAGATTACAAAGCCTAATTTGATCATTTGCCTACTTTTTTTTTCTGTCCTATAAGTTGACGTTTTCTATGAGGAATATAAGCTCAAATGTGCTTATCACTCGATAGATCACAAAATCGTGATTTACGAGCATGGAGGCTTCCTAAGGCCTTCCTAAACTACCAAAAATCCATAAGGTTGTGTTCCTACTATCTTAATATCCACTTTATTCCAAAATAGGGATTTTCTATCAATTTAAGTCGTTCTCATTTAAACCTAATCCTTTAATTCCTTATCCAAAATAGGAGAAACTCTTAAATCAACCTAAACCCTCACCATAATCCCAGTTACCCTTAAGCAATCACAATTTAGATTAATCACATAGGTTCATATAATAATAATAATAATAATAACAACAACAACAAATAATAATAATAACAACAGCAATAACAATGATAATAAAATATATCCACACACGCACGCACATGCATGATATTACTCTTTCTTAATTCTCAAACATTAGAATGTCCTCTTCAAAACCCAACAAGCCAACATCCAATCCAAACCCTCACTAAACTCTAACCATGGGTGATGCACATGAACACAAATAGGGAGGGAAGAACAACATTATTCCTAAACATCATAATGCCTTTATCCCCTTAGTCATACAATAATATCAAAGGCTTTACCCTAACACCTCAATCTTGCATAAACATTGACAAGTACAAAACCCTTATCCTAACCCCACATGGCATAAACATACAAATATCATGACAAGCAAGATAAACAATAGCAAACAATTATGGGAAAAGGGAAAACACGTAGGTCCAGATACAATAGACATTCATACAATTATGGGGAAATGGGAACATACAAAAGGCTGCATTCACCTGGATATGATTGTCAAATCCCTAAGAGATTGGTTGCCTAGGTTTTTCCTTCTTCTCTTCTCGTCTTTTCTCTTCTTCTCCCTTCCCTCTTTTTTCCTTTTCCTATTTTCTAACAACTAACCCTAATCTCTCTATATCTTTCTTTGTTTTATAACATGGTTGGGTTTGTGACTTGGTGGGCTTTAGTTTCTTTCTTTGGGTCTTATTATTTTATTCTTAATAATTTTCAGCACTAAGATATTAATAACAATAATAATCCTAATAACAATAATAACACTAATAATAAATATAATAATAATATCAAGAACAACAACAACAACAATAACAACAACAACAACAACAACAACAACAACAATAATAATAATAATAATAACACGTAAGGTATTCTTAATCAAATAATATAATATTAGAGTCCTAAAAAGAGTCTCCTTATGGTTTATTTTTAATATTCAAAATTTGGGCTATTACAGAAGGAGGGTCGAAAGATAGTGGCAGCACGAAAGCGCTCGGGTGGCCACCTGCTAAGACACTTTAATGTCCAAGTCAGTGAGTGTAAGAGGTAAATAGTGAGGCTTAGAAGATATACTTGTAGGCATGGAATGCTTATATAGTAGTGAATTAGCAGAAAAGGTGGTTGGTTGGTTACTATAGGCCTCGTACCACGTGGCCAAGCCCAAAATGGGTCCAAAACAGTTGCCTCTAAAGTCGGTGACTCGTGTTAATACGAGCAACGACTTGTTACTTGAGCAATTTTGAAGTGTTGGAATGCTGCTGCGGTTGATGTCGAGCGATCCATTGTTGAGCTCGAATACTCCACCTACAATATGTTACAAGGTAAAATTGAAAGTATCAATGTTCACCATATGAGTTTGTAGACATGTTGCCTCAAGGCGATGTTCCTTGTTGTTACATCAGCCTGGAAAGTTGGGTTCTTCTAGGGCAAAGCAATGTTGGCATGAAGCCTGAAAGTACCATGAACCTCCAATCATGAAGTCGAGTTAAGTGCTCAAGGCATGAAGCCGAGCTAAATGCTCAAAGTGTGAAGTCAAGCTGAAGGTGTTGGTTAAACACACGTCAGTCCATGACGTCATGATAGGTGAGGAATGGCGCTGAAAAGTCCCCTCCATAGTTGATCAATAAGGTGACAAAGCGGTAGAGATCGATTGGTTGTTGGCAATGCGATTAAGTGTGCTATACTATGCCCTTTTATCGGTGGGTTACCTGTGACGCAATTTGTAACACTCGAAATTTTAGGTACCAAAATAAACCATGAGGTAGCTTTTATCAGGACCCTTCTCATGTGTTAATAGATAAAGATGCCTTAAGAGTTATTGCTATTATATCACTTATTATTATTATTATTATTATTATTATTATTATTATTACTATTGTTCCTATCATTGTTATTATTATATTATTGTTGTTGTTGCTATTATTATTATTATTATTACCTTAATGATAGAAATTAGTAAGAATATTATAATAAAACCCAAAAGAGCATCTAATGCCCAATAAAGGACTAAAGCCCACTAAGCCATATACCCATCCGCATGTTATAAGAAGGGAATAGAGAAGGAGAGTTAGGTTTAAGCCGTCACCAAATAGAAGAAGAAACAAGTTAGAGAGAATGAGGAGAAATGGAAAAAGAAGAGGAAGAGAAAGAGAAGGAATAAAAACCGGAGAACCCAAGTCCTAGAACTCAACTTTTCGTGGTCTTAAAGGTGAGTGCTCTCTCCCCCGTGTCCTTCCTTGCCCTTTATGTTGTGCTTGTTTATCTATTTACCTTTTCCCCTCTTTATGCCTAAGTTAGGGATTTGACTGGATTTTGAGGGGATTTTGAGTGAGTGAAGAGTTTATAGATTAGATTGACCAATTATTAAGGTAGAAGAAGTGATTAATAATTTACTTAATTGTTTTGGAGCATTTAGAAGCCAAAGATAATAAGAAAAACAAATTAAATTCGGATCTCAGACCCGCCCGATGGGGTTGGATAGCCGCTGGGCGAGTATTTTTTGAAAGTTGGACTTCGTACTGGCGTCGAGTGACTGCGCTTTCTACTGGGCGTGCCGACCCACCAGGCGGGGTGTATCTGGCTGTGCCCCGCTGAGTGTGTATGACCTTGGCTACTTTGTTTTTGCAACTGTGAACTCCCTTTTGTAGTCCTTAATTCATTAGTTGCTTCTTTTTTTATGCCTTGTTGAGTTTATTGTTTGTGATTGTTATTTACCTTGAGAAAACCGAGTGTGATATGAGTTTGTGTCAATGTTTCATGATAAAATCCTATGAAAAGCTATAAGCATTGTATGTGACCATGCATCATAACATTTGAGTTATGTGATTAAGGAAAATATGTAGGAATCTGGCTGGTGGAGGCCGTGATGGGTTGTTTAACCTTAGCTATGGGGGTGGTATCCGGTTAGGAAACTCCAATGGTCCATGCTGATCCCATGGAGCTGGGGTGTACTGGCAAAATTGGGTAATCCTGACTAGTCACTGAGGGATATCATACTAGTTGAGGGTGTGAAAGTCGAAGGTATCAGTACCTATGATGCTTCTTATGGTTGTGCATTTACTCCTAGCCTACTTTCCAACAAGTTTAAGTTGATACCACATGTGCATGAGTAGTGATTTAGGAATATAGCATGCATATGCATCTTGTTGTAGTGTGATATGTTGAAGTGTGCTATATTGTAACTATGTGAAGTCTGTGTGACCTTGTTCATGAGCGATTGATGTAATGTGTGCACATGTGAAGATATAATTGTGTCTTGTGATGAAGTGTTAAGATTATGTATATGATATTATATTATGCATGTGTGTTATTCTTGTTCGATGAAACAAAACGAGGTGTATGTCTAGTTACTAGGCGAAGGATGTAAAATAAACGTATGTTTGTAATTAGGATTGTCCTTGCTACCTAAGTATATGTGAGAGGCTAGACCTTAGGATATCACGAGAGTTCTAGTTGGATATAATAGTTGTGAATGAGATAGAGAAAGTGTGAATTCCCATACGGCTTAATAGAAAGGTATAAGACAAGTAAGAGAGAACAAAATGAAAGTATTAAGGTAAGTGTTAAGGAAGTGTCAAGAGTATTTTAGAATCTCTATAGCCTTAGACTTGTCCCGTAGAGGATAACTTTAAATATCAAAAGGAAGAAGAGTAAAATCTAAACATGAAGGATTTAAATACTAGAAAGGGTTTTGGGTAAAAAAATATAAGTAATGAGGATGAGTTCTTAGGTTGAGAATGAGGTAGTAAGCTTGTATAACAATTGTGAGAATGAGAGAGGTGTTAACAGAAAGTATTGACTATTGAAAGGTGTAGATCCAACCATAGGTATGGATAATTATGAGAGACCTAGTGAGGCTAAAGTCATGAGAGATGAGTGATGAAGGTTGATTCGAGTAGAAGTGTCTGACCTAGTCGTAGAGTCCCTAGAGCACTCACTGAGACTTTATATCTCACTCTTTTAAGTTTCTCCCTTTTTAGGATACAAGTGAAGGCATGTGTAGATAGAGCTTAGAGTTACGTGCAAGAAGACGTAGCCTAGTTTACATTGTATTTTTGTATTCTTTTTTACTTTTTGTATGATACCTTTGGATGATAGATGAGTTCTATTAGTCATGTATAGTATTTTATTGTATTATTCATATATAAAACCCAATTATATTTATGAGTAGGATTTGCATGTTATTTCTACATTTTTAAGGGTTTTTTTTTTCATCCTTAGAAATCTAGGCTTAATTACAGCTAATACCCTTACGGTGTTACACAATCAAGCGTGACATGCTATGCTTTTTTATCAAAGGGTTATCGGTGACGTGATTAAGTATGTCATGCTATGCCTTCTTATTGGCGAGTTGATGCGCTTCGATGGGTGGCCCATCTCGGACATCGAGCTGATCAGTCTTAGGGAGGCATCATAAGTTTTTTAGCATCTCTTCTTAGAAAATTTTGCACTGCATGACCTGCAAACACAATTGTAAGGCTTTGTTATGAACAAAGTGTAAAACGACCACAAATAACACATAAGTCAACCAAGCTGGATGTTGATCCCAAGTAGTTGTCCCCAAGGTCAACCACAAAAGGCGACTTCCATGAGAAGCACAGCCTACAAAACAATTTTGTCAAAAATTATGTAAGCTGGCCCGATGAAAATCGATCGTAAGATGGGCGAAATGTAACACCCCTACCTTAATTTTTCAACTATGTTTCTAATATTGACTATTTAATTCTAAAAAGTTGGGAAAGAATTTCAAAATTCTGCTCTCCACGATTGTGTCTAGAATGTCAAGAGCTATTCAATAATGATTTTTAATAATTTTTCAAAGACGGGGCTTGGAGAATTAAAAAATGACAATTTTGCCCTTATTTTTCAATATTAAGGGCTAACATGAGAAAAAATTTTAATTGACGATAAAATGTCAATTTCAGTTTAAAATCATGTTATATGCATTAAAATATAATTTTGGAAATTTTTTGAAATTTCATTGCAAAATGACCAAAATGCCCCTAGATGTCTATTAAGCCTAGCCAGTATTGGTTTGACATGCAAAAATAGTGAAAATGATAATCTCAGTTCATTTATAAGTAAAATTTTTAATTTTAGAATTTTTATAAAAATTTTGGTATTTATTGAATTAAAATGGATTTAATATGAATTTTCTGAATTAAAAATACAATATATGTATATATATATATATATATATATAATTTGAAATAAATTAATAAAAATTATAATTAAATATTAGAAAATTATTTTTGATGAAAAATAATGTATATGTTCAGTTTTGCATTAAAATGCATTATTTTTATATTAAAAGTTAATTTATTCAAGTTAGGCAATTTTATTGATACCAGTTAGTTTAATTACAGATAAAATTGACACAGATAACCCTAAACAATTAAGGAGGGCACATCTAAGCCCTAGTAGTAGCTGACTCATCACCCTAAATTATGTATGTGGCCCTAAAATCAAATAAAAAATAAATTAAAACTAGATTTATTACATAAGTGATGATGTCACTTAAGGGACACCTAAGACCCCTCCATTCTCTATAAATAGCCATGGTTTTGGACAGTTTTTCATCACTTCTTCCTCTCTTAAGCTGGCTGAAAATATTAGAGAGCTTCTCTATCTAGAATTTTTTTTTTACTTTCTTTTCATGCTAAGATTTTACTAGTTTTTCATCAACTAGTAAAGTTTTCTTTTTAGAAACATTGCGCCAACAGTTCCATCATCTTCATCAACTACCTTTGAGGTAATGTGGGGACTGGAGTTTGTTCTAAATTATTTTTACTTTGCATATTAATAGGAAAGGTTTCCCCTAAACCTTTTAATGCATAAATTTAACTATGTTTTTCTTATAATGTTATAATGTTTGATGCTAAATTGTGATTTTTGCTAAATTGTTACTCTGCTTAAATTTAGATAATTATAATATAATTAATAAATTGTTACTATGCTCAATTTTAGATAATTAAATTGCAATTATTAGGTTGTTATTCTGTTCAAATTTAGTTGTTATTCTTAAAATTAAATTATGATTATTATTTTGTTATTCTATTAAAATTTTAGTACTACAATTACTATTATTAAGCTGTTATTCTTCTAAAATAATGGTGATTTATGGATTAACTAAATTATTATTGTGCAATTTTTGCATTATAAGACAAAATGTTGATTGTACTAATGCTTAAGTTAATGAGAGCAGGGAAACTTTTGCTTGAAAAGTTAGACATTGATAAATTAGTGAGTATTGTAAAGCAAGTGACATGATGTGGCATGACACCTTGTTAAGGAAGCTACAATTTGGTACGCTGAGGAATGAAAGGTAGAGACCTACTTGCAAAGGTCTTGGGGGTAGGTATTTAGTGGTGAAAGTACCAATAGCCAAGGTAGCGCCATCTAGTCGTGATATTTGCCTGACCAGGCTTAATAACCCCGACAATTACTTAACATTCCAGATTAGTTTGAGAGTATACCTTTATAAATGAATATTGTAAATTATTATTTTGTTCCTCAATTATAATGAGGACTGTACCATGTGATGAAGTTGAAAGGTGTATATACTCCTAGTCACTTTCAGATTCTCTTAAGAACTATTACTCATTAATAGGGAGTATGGATTCATACTGAATCAAGCGTAGTCTAATATAACTTAGAAAAAATCCTAGGTTCCCATCTATTGTTAGCTGTGTTTTATCTTTCTTCAGTGGCTTCATCATTTGCAATACTCTGCTATTGATGGCTCCTGCAAGTGAGCTTTTTTCCAAGAGAAGCAGTATATATGCGTGGTGATTGCATATGATATAATATAGCTCCAATTTGATGTGCATCAAGACTTGATGATAATTAAAATTAATATTTGCAATTGGTCCTATATAGCAATAAAATGCAATGAAAAAAGTTGCAGGCGCACCATGCATTCATGCATTTATAAGTGGGTGTTTACTACCCTGTTATAGTGTTTATTACTTGGCCACTTTCCACATAGAGATGTCGAGGGGAACTTATCCATATTGCGATTTTTCTGATCGAATATCTACATTCATGTGTCATGATGTGATTCGTGGTAAAACACAACATAATATAATAGTCACCAAAGTCATGATGGCATAACATGGTAGCATGACGTGGTATCATGGTATGATGGCATTTGAAAAAAAAAATTAATTAACAAATATCAGGTGCGTAAAACCTTTGCTTGTGAGGCATTAAAGGCCACTTAAACCCTAGAAAGCATGGGTCCCAGGAGGGTTACAAAATGCACTTAAAAGCCAATTTTTGTTAGCTTATACAATATGGGAGTTATTATGGTACCCTGATAAATAAAGTTGTTTTGGAACAGTTATTTTTTTTTACCAATAAAAACATAAGTTGTTGCCATGTCATCTATTTTGCTTGCAATGATAATTCAAATCCTTATGTTACAGCTAAAAATATAGTCCTCTGCAAACCTCAACAGAAGCGCCACCCAACAAAGTCACTACGCAACCCTGTTCCCTGTCGCACCCACGACCATAGTGCCACCTCCCAACTCCCACCAAGTCCTCCAAACCTAAACAAAGTAACTTATATTCACAACCTCTCTGCAACTACAAGTATTAGATGCATGATCACCAAAACTTCTACTGATTTCTTGAAAGCAGCAAAGACTCAAAATTTCATATCTAAACTACTACGAAAAGTTATTAAGATGGAAGGAAAAACATTCTAAGGATAAGATGTTAAATACATGACAATCTTGATAGTAAGTTGCACTACTTGCATTGAATAAGTGTGCGATGAAAACCTCACAAATTCAGAGTAGTTTGAAAGAATGACTAAGAATTTATCTTATAATGGGAAGAAAGAATGGCCTTTATATGGTACTTATGACTGGTTTTAACACAATATTTGGAGAAAAGAATGGTTTGTGCTTATTGATCTAAAAATTAACTATTCCAAAACCTCTAAAATTTATAAGGGTACCTTAGAATTTCTCATATAACAATATTATTTAATTTAGATTTTCCACCTTATACTCACATTCTGCACATGAGATACCTTTTTGGGTGTTGGGTTTATGCACCAATCTTCGAAAGTTGTCATCAATCTCAGATGAGAAAAATGTAGTGTATTCCAAATATTGGTGGATTTGATGGGATAAGGTTGAAATCGGTATACACTGCCATAGAGGTATGCAAAAAATTCAAATTGATCTGAACCATTCCAAAACTGAATCGATCCAAATTTAAAAATTCACAAAAATAAAAAACTGAACCAAACCAATTTATAAAAAAGGTTTGGTTATCTGATTCATTTTTCATGAAGTGGATCAAATCGATTTGGTTTAGTTCTTTAGAAAACCGTTCTATATATGAGTGTAAAATGGATAACCAAACTAAACTGAACCGAACTGTTTTAAAAGAAATCCAAACTGAACTGCTTTGTAAAAAAATGGTTCGTTTAACCGAACCAAGTTTTACAAAATGGTTTGATTCGATTCAAATCAATTTTTTGTGGTATCTATATTTTTGCATAGCCCTAACATGATGCTCACAAGAATACTGTACGTGGTGCCTGGCTTTGACCATGTAAGATCATGTCCTAGTAGTTTCAAAGCCCGGACATATAGACTTGCAAACGCGCAGGTTCATACATGAAGTTCGAGCTAACAAGTCATTTTAATGGAGGTCGGCTTTATGCGACTGTGAGCATCCCAAGCTGGCCATGTTGGTGCCACCTGTGGAACAGTGAGCTCTCCTCAACGGTACCTGCAAGAGAGGGCAAGGCGGTGATATCACGGTGCAAGCATGTCAGTGGCGCTTTCTAGATGATGCACGTGTGATGCTGACATCAAGCTATTTTGACTCAGATCAACCTGATAAGTTGTGAGCATTGGCATAGGGCTTGACGACATCCCGATTTACTTGGCCAAGAAGACACATGTTGTGCGCAGGTGTGGAGCTCTATTTGGGGACACCAAGGTCTCGCTCTTAGGGAGCATCTCTACGAAGGCAGCTAATGACAGCAGCGGCAAAGGCATCGTGGTTAGACCGAGATCCAAATCCCTAACCTGCAAAAAAAGAAAAATGTTGAGCCAAAATGGGGCCATGGCATTGGGCAATTTCGAGTTAGGAAAATCGATGGTGTTTAAGCTTCCTTTGTTGCTTGTTGATTGAGATCAAGAAGCTTGTCCACCTCGCAACCTATCCCGATTGTAGTGTGCAAAAAGGAAAGATAGCTAACCTCGAGGTTGAGCAACATTGCGTCACAACATTGCGTCGTTACCATCCTTTAATGTCGCCAATATAAGCGTCGCCATTATCGAAGTTTCTTCGTGATGATCTATTTCGCCTATGGTGCAGTGCTCCTTGTGTCAAGTTAGTTTAAAAGTTAAAAATAAAGGAATATATCTTCTACACACGTTCATGCATGCCACCTTGCAGCGATTATGTTGGATTTCACGTAGGGTGGGGCCAATGGTTTATCCTAGATAAGTTCTAGTGTCTAGCTTTAAGCTACTAGTAGTTGGTGTGAAATGCTTGGTCAGTGAGTGTAACACTGACTTAAAAATAGTGATAATATCGCAATTTGAAGTCGAGGTGCTGTGGGCCCTAAGATATGGTGGTGTAGCATTGTTGACATGAGCACCACCTTTATTAGAGGTTTTCGTGGCAGTGCTACGTCCTCCACCTAAACGTGTTTGGCACTTGGTTTCTTAGAAACAGAGGGTGAATTTTCGCGTATCTGCAATTTCAGAAAAGGCTTCCAAGAAACGTAATGAAATCCACCAAATATTCACAAGAACGGTTAGAATATATTGTAAAATATCAAAAAATTAAAGAGGATTAATCTATGTGAAGAGTAATTTTCTAGAAATTAGGGTTCGAACAAAACCCTAGTTGCAAGAAACGCAAGTTCCCTCTATCAAAGAATTGAGCAATTGAAGGGCGAACTGAATACCTGCGAAATTGTCCATGTGCAATTGTTTGGATCTGATTCTTCGCTTCTTCTTGATTTCAAGATGGGATTCATTTACCCTCAATATCTTCATATGGGTCTAAAGTTCTTTGTAGTATGATTTTGTTCTGAAACAATTTTTGCAATTTAAGACAATTTTCCTAATCTTGCTCTTGCACACGATGATGAAAGAGCGAAAATTGCACAAGAAGGGGGTTGAATTGTGTGTTTTTAAAACTTTCCACTTAGCCAAAACCGAATTCAAAAACAGTTTAAATGAGAGGATGAGGGAGAACAGGAACACAGAGGTTTTATACTGGTTCATTCAAACTTGAGCTACGTCCAGTTCCTTCACCCAGAAGGTATTTACTAACCAACCTTAGGTTACATAAGTATTCTTTCACTGCCTTTTCAGGCCTTATAACGCAATCCACCCAGATTGCTTAACCACCCAAATATTCTTTCTCACTAAGCCTCTTTAGGCTTTCACAACAAAAACAGTTGTTTACAACGAAAGTTACTCACAATGTGAGAATATGAAGGTTTAAGTACAAAATAACAAAGCACTTCAGAGAATTTTTAAGATCGTCCAGTAGACATAAGAAAACAATTGATCGTTCTTTGTTATTCGTGAGTCTGTATTCTTCATTCTTCTTTCTTGATATATGTAGTCTTTAGAAGAAAAGAGCCATTTGAGAGTGATTCAACTTCAGTGTTCAAGAAAGGGGTGCATATATCGAGCTTTCAAAGAAGTTAGAAAAGGTAACTTTTGATCTTGCACCAAAGCATAAAGTGCAGGATTCTGTTGGAGGTTTGCTTTTTTGATCATTCTTCATTCGGCTTGGAAGCTTGATAAGTTGACTTTCTTTTTCTGCAGCACTGCACTTATGCACTAAAATGTATATGTCTTTCATTTAATGCTTGAAATATTTGAACGTTAGATTTCTTAAAAGGCAAAGTATTAGTCTCGAGATTATGAAAGACACATAGACTGGATGAGTATTTAAAATACTTAGTCGTTTAAAAAGAACGCTTATGTCTGGATGAGTCTAGTACAAGCGTCTAAGCTAAGACACTTAGTTCTTGGAAAGAGAATTACTTATGGACGGTTGTCATATATGATTCTATTGGACGCTCATTAAGACTGGCGTGTTGGACTCCACGATTTTGGACGCTATAAGTTTGGTATCTTCAAACAAAAAATTAAACTTTAATAAGTTTGTTATCTTCAAAATTTTAAGGGACTAGATGCTTCATACGTCTTTGGTTCCAACAATCTCCTCCTTTTTGATGATGACAAACCTTATTAATTTTTAAGCTTTGCGAATATATATAAAAAAGAAAGCGCAATGCATAAACGGGTTTCGATAGGCTTACTATACTCCCCCTGAGTCTGATATGTCAAACTCACGTATTTTGAGACATGTAGAATATTAGTTCAGATAAACATCCAAGCATCAGAGTATAAAATGCATAAATGTCATGTAATGCAAAAAATAGAAGGTATTAGAGTAATAAAAAAAAAACTTAAAGAAACTTAAGAACAAAGCAAAAAACTTAAAGAACCTTAAGAACAGAGCAAAAAACTTATACTTTATTTCTCCCCCTTTGTCATTATCAAAAAAATAGACAAAAGAAAGAAAAATAGCATCATTGTAACTTCGGTGCTGAGGGAGGTGGAGGTGGAGATGGAAAAGGTTGCAGGGTTTTGAGGAGTTCTTGTTGGTTTTGAAGAATTTGTTGGAGATGTGTCATTATGGGTTGAAGTTGGTTGGTGACGTATTGTTGGACAGTAGGGTCAATAGTTGAAATGGGTGGAGGGGCAATAGCGGCTATGGGAAGGCTTGTAGAGGCTTGAAAACCGGGAGTTGGAGGCAGTAGAGGTGTTGGTGAGGGTGGTTGAGAAGGGGTTGGTGGTTGAAATTCAGTAGGTGGTGGTGGTGCTTCTAAGAACTTAAGATTTGGAATCTAGACTTGGTGTGGTCACGAGGTTGCCCATGGGTATGGCGCTTGAAAGTGTTGGGATAAGTTAAGGCAACAACAATGGCATAGAGAATGGAGGTTTCTGTGCCAAAGATAGGACACTCATCCGCTGGACGAACAAAGGCGGCAGATGTATCAAAGAAATGAAAGACACGAGCTGGACATTGCGTGCACTTATAAGTCTACACTGTTGGAGTTTCAGCCTTGTCGTTTGATGAAAGTCCACTTCCGAACACTTTTTGTTCACAAGTGAACATGTGCTAGTGCCAGAAGCGTTCAGCATCGTCCTTGTCCATGTCTTGCGTTAGATGCTTAAATAGGTACCATTTTTGAGTCATGTCGGCATGCTGTTTAAACTCGACTCTGGACGGTAGAGGAAGGGATGGTGGCTTGGTCAACTTCTTGTTTTTGCTATTAACATCCAAGGTTGGAAGCCTTGGGCAAATGCAGTTTGGTAGGATGTGCACTGTAATGGACGATTTGATGTGTTGAGTGGGAGGGATGAACAGTTGATTGTTCAATTGGCAGAGGTCTTTACAGAGTTGCAAAACATTTGGTCAAATGGTGAGGGGAAGAATCCAGCTTCTTCAGGGTCTAATGGCCTGAATTTTAAGTTTGCTAGCCTGATGTGGATGGTCCTGTTTGGACACTCAATTACGCCTTTGTTGCACAACTTGTTCAATCTCCTCAACTGGAGGCACTCTATGTTGAAGTACTCTAGGAGGGTGTGAATTGAAGCGCCAAGCTCGTACAAGTCTTGGATATCTCCGTCTGATGAAATGCTTGAGCAATAAATGTTCAATTGATCTAGGAGGTAGAGCCAAGTATGCTTCAAATGATTGATGGACATAGTCGTCCATATATCGCTCAGGAATATTAGCGAGTAGTCAAAGCTGAAGTCTGGCTTAGGAAGAGGCTCTGGACACAAAATGATTGCATTGTCGTTCACCAGATTTTGCTTGTTACCTTCAACAAAGATCAAGGGTCATTGATTTTTAGTTTTCTCCAAGTCTTCTTGTTAGCCAGAAGACGTGCCCATGGAAATGAGAGAGGATGATGAAGGTTGTTTAGGGGGCTTAATGGAAAGGTATAGTTTGGTGAGATCGAGAATGGGAATGGTACAGGTATAACCATCATCACCAAGCAGTAACATGTACTGGTTTAGGTGTGGTTAGTGTTTGTGTTTGTGGTTGGGCTTGTGTTTGGTTAAGGGGAATAGGTGCAGCAGGCTTAATAATTATGGATTCAACAAAGTCATCTTCAGAGACAGTACCAACAGATACTTTACTTTTCTTAGTTGTGGCATGTGTCTGGTGAGCTTCAGCTGATCGTTTGGGAGATGGAGTGGGTTGGACGGCTAGGGCTTGCGGTTGGGGCGGAACTACGACAATGGCAGTCTTTTGTTTCTTCAGAAGAACTCCGATAGGCTCATCGTCTTCATCATTAGATTTGACTATTAGCTGGAGTCTTCTCTTGGCTGGAGTGGGTGCAAGTGCAGTAGGAGGAGGAGCAGATGCAGTTGGAGGAGAAGCAGCAATTGGAGAAATAGGCAGAGCTGGAGGTTGTTGTGTATTAGATCTTATTGCTCTGGATGACCTCGCTCTGGATGGTTGCCCACTAGTGGATGGTTTGGTGGCAACGATAGGATGGACAAATAGAGCTTCATCGTCCATTAGCTCAGCTGGTTGGACAGCTTGCTATTCAACAGGTTGAGGTGCTTCCTCAATAGGTTCTTCCTTGATGTCCACCGTCTTGTCAAACTTTTCCAAGGGCGTCAACACAAACCCAGCTCTCATATGAATGATGTTGTTGCGCCCAAAGAGCAACTGAGTGAACTTGTGTTCACCACCTTATGCTTTCATTTTAGTCTGCTCACCAACAGACAGAGCAAAGAAAGCATTATATACCTTCTACAACCAAAATATTCTGTTTAGTAGTGTAGCATAGGTAATCTGGTCACATTCTCCTCGTCCCTTCATGGTCCTAAAAATGTTGCTCAAGATGAGGTGAGGAAGGTTGAACTATTGTCCAGTTATCATGTGGAACAGAGCGAACCTATGCAGAAAGGTTACGCTGTCCTTGGACCCAACTTTGTGTAGTATACCCTTGCTCAAGAACTGCTGGTATACTTTGCCTTCCTTTGTCAGCTTGTTGTCTCAACGGGTCCTTCACCTTCTGGTTCCATCAAGGCTGCATCCACAGTTTCATGTCCACCGAAACTGTTCTCCCATCCGTTTTTTATACAGGAGCTAGCCCGTTCGTAGCCAGTAGCTTGCGTGACGCTCCCCAGGTCTAGAGTGACATTTACTCCCAAAACAGTACCAACTATGCTTGTTTGGGAGAACTCTGCAGATTTCTAGAAGCGTCTGATGAGTTCTAGATAGATGATCTTGTTCAGGTGGAAGTAGTTGAGAATTCCACATCTCATCAAGTTGTCTTTAACCTTGACACCCATGTCGTTAAGAGCTTGAATGTTGAAGCGACTCTTAATCAAAACAATAGAGTTGTCCAGGCTTTCCACACGAGCCACAACTTTCATGGCAGCGTCGGTATTCTCCATCACCATTTTTGACAGATTAAGGATTATGGTTCGAGAGTTTTTGGGGAAATGAAGAGAGAGAGTTTCAGAGATGGCAAAAGTCAGATAAGTGTTTGGTTTGCAAGTGTTAGAGTGTATAGGAGGTAATTGATGGGTTTTTGTTTGGGCAATTTTTCAAATTTTGAAGAATGCATTAAATGCTGGTTCAGGAGCACATGTTTCACGAGGGTAATTTCGGCACATAAATGACTCAGACAAGAATAAAACATTTATTTCAAATCATTATCAATGAAAACATGATTATCTATGGATGAAGATTTTTATGCACATAAATATGAGTCGTTATGGAATGCAAACCGTAATACTAATGGATGCATGCATGATGAACAATGTAAACATAATGGACGCTATATGGCATTGGACGTACTTGTCAATGGACGGTCAAGGCGCATAAAAGAAAACTATTCCTTTATAAATTCCAGACCAAGACGGTCTCGAATATGGATGAGTTTATCTTTAGGAAGTGGTTTTGTAAATATGTCTGCTAATTGATTTTCTATGTTAATGAATTGAATATCAATAACCCTTTTCTGAACATAATCTCTTATAAAGTGATGTTTTATTTCAATGTGCTTTGCTCTAGAATGCAATATAAGAGTTTTAGATAAATTTATGTCAGCAATATTATCACAGAGGATAGGAATTTTACTCTTATAGATATTGTAGTCTATGCTATAAAGTTGATGCTTGATCCATAAAATTTGTGAACAACAGGACACTGCTAACATATATTCTGCTTCTGTTGTGGATAGGGCAATCGTCTCTTGTCTTTTGCTCGTCCAAGAGACAAAATTTCTACCAATGAGGTGACATCCTCCACTGGTGCTTTTTCGTTCTATTTTGTCTCCAGCATAATCAGCATCACAGAATCCAACTAACCTGTACACTTTATTCAACTTATAGCATAGACCAAGATTAGTTGTTTCTTTTAAGTATCTAAGAATTCTTTTTATTTCTGTGAGATGAATTTCTCTGGGATCAGACTAAAAAAGAGTGTAAAGACATACACTAAACATGATATTAGGTTTGGAAGTTGTAAGATACAGTAAAGATCCAATCATACCTCTATATGTGGTTTCGTCTACCTTTTTGGATGTGTTGTTTAGTCCAAGTACTGAGAATGGATGCATTGGTGTACTCATTTCTTTAGCATTGTCCATTTTGTATTTCTTGAGTAGCTCTTTTGCGTACTTCATTTAATGTATGTATATGCCACTACTTGTCTGTTTTATTTGTAATCCTAAGAAGAATTTCAATTCTCCCATCATGCTCATCTCGAATTCTGTTGTCATAAGCTTAGAGAAATCCTTGCACAGAGCTTCGTTAGTAGCACCAAAAATGATATCATCCACATACATTTGTGCAATAATAAAATGTGAATGAATGTCTTTGTGAAGTAGAGTTGTGTCTAATTTTCCTATCGTGAAACCATTTTCCAAAAGAAACGAACTTAACTTTTCATACCAAGCTCTAGGAGCTTGTTTGAGTCCATATTAGACATTTTTGAGTTTGAAAACATGTTTAGGAAAAGTGTCACATTCAAAACCAAGAGGTTGTTTCACATAAACTTCCTCATTTATTATACCATTTAGAAATGCACTTTTTACATCCATTTGATGAAGCTTCATCTTACTATGAGCAGCAAATAAAAGTAAAATGCGAATGGCTTATAACCTTGCTACAAGTGCAAAAGTTTCAATAAAGTCTATACCTTCTTGTTGAGTATACCCTTGAGCTACAAGTCCAGCTTTGTTTCTTACCACTTTTCCTGCCTTGTCTAGCTTGTTGTGAAACACCCATTTTGTTCCTATGATAGATTTGTCTTTAGGTAGAAGAACTAACATCCATACGTCATTTCGTTCAAACTGACTTAGTTCTTCCTTCATAGCTTAAATCTTCATCCAGGAGAGCTTCGTCTACTGTCTTTGGTTCCATCTGGGAAATCAAGGCAGTTTGAGCTTGCTCCTTGAAGGTTGATCTTGTCCTGACATGATCACGTACACTTCCAAGAGTTTCATCTTCTGGATGGTAAGTCTTCATATGCCATTGTCATCCAGATGGTTCTTTTCTTCTTCCTTTGGGTCGTCCAGCTAGGTTCTGGACGTTGGTTGCTTGGTATCATCCGACTTCATATCTACAAAGGATTCGTCCAGCTCTGATAGTTCTTTATCAGGCTTGTTGTCATTAAACTTTACATGAATGGCTTCTTCAAACATTAAGGTTCTAGAGTTGTAAACTCTATATGCCTTGGACGTTTCAGAATAGCCTAACAATATTCCATCATCACACTTAGAATCAAACTTTCCAAGGTTGTCCTTAATGTTTAGAATGAAACATTGACACCCAAAAGGACGGAGATATGATATGTTAGGTTTTCGTCCTTTCCACAATTCATAGGGAGTCTTTTTTAAAATAGGTCTAATATATATTCTGTTTTGTAAATAACATGTCGTGTTTATAGCTTCAGCCCAGAAGTGTTTAGGAGTGGAGTTATCATTAAGCATGGTTCTAGCAATTTCTTGTAATGACCTATTCTTTCTCTCTACCACACCATTTTGTTGTGGTGTACGTGGTACAGAGAAGTTGTGGAGAATTCTGTTCTCCTCACAGAATCCTTGAAATCTTTCCTTTTTGAACTCTCCTCCACGATCACTTTTGATTGAGGCTATGCAAACGCCTTTTTCATTTTGAATTATTTTGCAAAATATAGAAAAAGACTTTGTAAGACTCATCCTTGTGTTTTAGGAACATGACCCATATCCATCTAGTATGGTCATCTATTACAACTAACCCATATTGTTTTCCATTAAGAGAGGCTGTTCTAGTAGATCCAAACAAATCAATATGTAGAAGTTCAAGTGGTCTAGTAGTGGAAACAATATTTTTTGAATCAAAAGGGATTTTCACTTGTTTCCCTTTTTGACATGCATCATAGAGAACATTAGACTTGTATACAAGATTTGGAAATCCTCTTACAAGGTTATGCTTATTTAGCTTTGAGATTAATCTCAAGCTTGCACGTCCAAGTTTCTTGTGCCAAATCCATTGATTTTCGTTGATGGATACTAGATATGACACATTTTGATTTGTAAGGTCATTTAGGTCAATCTTATATAGATTGCTTTGCCTTTTGTAGAAAATAATCTAGATCCATCCAAGTTTCTGACTGTACATTCATCTTTGTCAAAGGAGACACTATATCTACTGTCACATAATTGATTTATGCTCATCAAATTGTGTCTAAGTCCTTCAACATATAAAACATTATCAATAGAAGGAAAAGGATGCTTACTGATTTTACCTATTCCCATAATTTGCCCTTCTGATTCCTCCAAAGGTGACCCACCCACCATTCTTTGGTTGGAGGCTTTGGAACATAGACTTTTCTCCTGTCATGTGTCGTGAGCAGCCACTGTCCAAGTACCATGATTGGAGTTTCTTTTCTGTTGTTAAGCAAATATGTAACAGGAATAATCAAGGACTTAGGTACCCAAATGGACTTGGGTCCTTTCTTATTAGTTTTGAAAGCATTGGATACCTTCGTGACTGGACAATGGATGCATCGTGATGATTCATGACTAGTTTTTCCACAGTATTGGCGGTGAGTAATAACTTTAGCTGTTCTAGAGACTTCCTTTTTAACAAAGCCAAGTCTAGACTTGTCATATGGACTTCATCTATATGATACAATTTTATTTAAATTTTCAGTTCCATTGACAAATTTGGATAGACTTTCTAGTAGGTGATTTACTTCCTTCTAAAGTTTTATGGGTTCATTAGGAGGTATCACTTCTGGAACATCCTTTGTCTTTAATTTTTCATTCTCTCTTAAAATATTTTCATAATTTTCTTTAAGTAAATTGAACTCTTTTGTCATTTTGGAAAATTTATTTTTTAAATCTTTGTATCCTACTGAGAGAGTTGAAGAATTAGAGAGCAATTCATTATATGCTTCTCAAAGGGAAAATATGTCATTGAAATTTACCTCATCGTCTTGCTCATCCTTTGAGCTTTTTGAACTAGTCTCCGCCATGAGACACAAATTTGCTTCTTCCTTTCCTTCTTCTTCCAATGAGAATAGGTCCATATCCTCCCAAGTAGACATGAGTCCTTTCTTCTTCTTTTTGAAGAATGTTTTCTTTTTCTCCTTTTGTAGGCTTGGACATTCAGCTTTGAAGTGTCTAGGCTTCTTACATTCAAAGCAGACTGGTGGACTCTTCTCTTTGAGCTCCTTGCTAAACTTCTTTGTGAAGTTTCTAGCTCTAAACCCTCCTTTCTTTCTCCACATGGCTTGTATCTTTCTTGATATGAAAGATATCTTATCCTCATCAGAGTCATCTTCTTCAAACGCTTCCTCAGAAGATTCTTCCACATTCAAAGCTTTGGACGATGACTATTTTATTGGAAGCTAGACGCTTAAGGCGATGGACTTTCTTTTTTGTCCTTCGTCCTATTTTAGCTCCAATTCGTGAACCTTGAGAGTTCTAAGTGGCTCTTCTATGGAGAGTGCTGTTAAGTCCTTGGACGCTCTCAATGTTGTAACCTGTGATCTCCACTGTGTAGGCCAACTTCTTAAAATTTTGTCAATATGATCATAGTTATCATAAGTTTTACCTAGGGATCTCAGGTTATTTATGATAGTTTGAAATCTACCAAACATAAGTTCAATATATTGATTATTGATTATCATCCATAGTAAATAGTTCATATTGTCTTACAAGTAAGCTTAGTTTAGATCTCTTTACTTGTGAAGTACTCTCATAAGCAAGCATGAGAGTATCCCACATCTTTTTGGCACTTCTTAAGCTATGCACTTTTTCATATTTTGATTCAAATAGTGCGCACATAATAGCATTTCGAGCTTTAGAGTTAAGTAAGTACCTTTGTTTGTGTGCTTTTGTCTATTGACCTCTACGTAACTCAATCCCGTTTTGGTCTAGGGGCAGATAGTCACTAGTTTCCACTACATCCCACATGTCGATGTGGCATGCGTCAAAGAATGCTATCATTCTTTGTTTCCAGTAGTCATAGGTTTGACCTTTGAAGAGTGGTGGTCTGTTTACAGCCTGTCTTTCGTTATCCATGTACGCTCAGTACCTTTTTACCCCTGCACTATTAGATGCTCAACCCAAGAGGCTGAGCTCTGATACCAATTGAAAGAGCAAAAATCACACAAGAAGGGGGGTTGAATTGTGCGTTTTTAAAAACTTTCCACTTAGCCAAAATCGAGTTCAAAAACAGTTTAAATGAGAGGATGGGGAGAACAAGAACACAGAGGTTTTATACTGGTTCACTCAAACTTGAGTTGCGTCAAGTCCCTTCACCCAAAAGGTATTTACTAACCAACCTTAGGTTACATAAGTATTCTTTCACTGCCTTTTCAGGCCTTATAACGCAATCCACCTAGATTGCTTAACCACCTAAGTATTCTTTCTCACTAAGCCTCTCCAGGCGTTCACAACAAAAACAGTTGTTTACAACGAAAGTTACTCACAATGTGAGAATATGAAGGTTTAAGTACAAAATAACAAAGCACTTCAGAGAATTTTCAAGATCGTCCAGTAGACATAAGAAAACAATTGATCGTTCTTTGTTATTCATGAGTCTGTATTCTTCATTCTTCTTTCTTGATATATATAGTTTTCAGAAGAAAAGAGCCTTTTGAGATGATTCAGCTTCAGTGTTCAAGAAAGGGGTGCATATATCGAGCTTTTAGAGAAGTCAGAAAAGGTAACTTTTGATCTTGCACTAAAGTGGAAAGTGCAGGATTGTGTTGGAGGTTTGCTTTTCTAATCATTCTTCATTCGGCTTGGTAGCTTGATAAGTTGACTTTCTTTTTCTGCAACACAGCACTTATGCACTAAATTGTATATGTCTTTCATTTAATGCTTGAAATATTTGAATGTTAGATTTCTTAAAAGGCAAAACATTAGTCTTGAGATATATATATGAAAGATGCATAGACTGGATGAGTATTTAAAATACTTAGTCGTTTAAAAAGAACGTTTACGTCTGGACGAGTCTAGTACAATCGTATAAGCTTAAGATACTTAGTTCTTGGAAAGAGACTTACTTCTAGACGATCATCATATATGAGTCTATTAGACGCTTGTTAAGACTGACGCGTTAGACACCACGGTTTTGGACGTTCTAAGTTTGTTATCATCAAACAGAAACTTAAACTTTAATAACTTTGTTGTCTTCAAAATTTTAAGGGACTAGACGTTTCATACCTCTTTGGTTTCAACAGATGAAGGAGCCACAGTAGCCTTATTAATAGACGGTGCTAATGTTCGGGGGAAATTTCGTACCTTTGAACGTGGGTGGACGCAGACGTGACTGAGATAATCCCAATGAGTGACAACAGAGGTCGAAAAGCAGCAGCAACACAAAAGCAAATACATGTAGGCATGGAATGTCTTATATAGCAGTGAATTGGTAGGAAAGGTTGTTGGGTGGTTACTGTGGGCCCCACGTCATGAAGCCAAGCCCAAAATAATATATATATATATATATAGAATTTTTGAGTTGTTTAATTAATTGAATTTATTATGCTTTGTTTTTCTTTTCTTTTTTTGATAAACTCAAATTATTATTAAGAACAGTCAAGATTTAGAGATCATTTAAAAAGTATCTAAAAACCCATAAGGGAAGTGGAAGTAATTGACGTTAGACACGAGTTCCTCATCGTGAAGTTTGATTTAGCAGAGGAGAAAGAGAGGGTAAATGGCAGAGGGTACTGGATGATTTCATGGTACCCAAACTTTGTCACTTCAGATGCAATGATTAATAGCACCTTGAGTGTTGACTAAATTCTTGTGCCTAGGTTTGGAATATTATAATAAGAGTGTTTTACTAGCCCTTGCCTTAGCCGTTGGAAGATCTGCTAAAGTGGACATTACTACCATGGATGCCTCACATGGGAAATTCACAAGAGAGTGTGTGGAGATAGATTTGAACTAGCCAGAAATAGGGCGTGTCTGATTTTGTAATCATTAATTCAATGTCAAATATGAAGGCCTCCACTTGATATGCAAATGTTATAGTTTGTATAGACATATTGTTGGTAATTGCCTCAATAGGAAGACGAACCCATTGATGTCTCAAGTGACCACTTATAGTGGACATTACAAGAAACACACCATTTAGTGTCAGCTAAAACTCGACGCTAAATTGTGAAAGTTGATGCAAAGTTGGTCATAGCGTCAATTTATTGTCTAACTCTCCAAAGCTTGAAGCAAAAATTTTGCATCCACACTTTGGCCAACACAAATTAGCATTGGTCAAAAAATCGACGCTAAGTTTAAAGCTAACTTTTTTAAAATGTGTTTGATGCTAACTTTAGTGTCTAGGAAACGGACACTAAGCTAACATAAATATTGCATCGGTCATGGATCCGACGCAACATGCCAAAATAGCATCAGGTTATTAGTTGATGCTATTAGAGTCGGAGAGCGTCTACTTGGCCGATGCTACTGTAACAATTTTTTAAATATTTTATTTTTTATTAGCACTTTATATTTTTTACAAAACCTAGACATATTTATATAATTTAAAATAGGACCATTAATATAAAATTTTAATATGAAGATAGAAATAAATGATCATATCATAAATAAAGTGGTAGTTATGGTGTATATATATAAAATAGTCTAAAGGAACTATAAAAGTCTAAAATATAAATACAATCTATAAGGACCTATCATCTAAATCATCCCCATAGTGGGGATGATCACCAAACACTCTACTCTCAGCACCTAACTCTAGCTGGGCTGCCCACTATGGTCTTGCTTGCTTTTGGGTCCCTCTCTCTTGTCCAGCTTACTATTGAGGGGCCCTTGGTGCTCCCACTTTGTCCATTGCTTCTATCCTCAGCATCAACTAGTCAAACAACAATAGTCTCTTATTGAGCAATTGCAACATCCCTATGAACTTGCTCAGCCACCTGTTGAGCTCTAGCTAAGTCCTTAGCGGCATTGCTGGATGAAGGAGGAGCAACTAACTCCTAAGTCAGTGATGTTTCCTAAGGACAAACATTTACAAAAAAAGTTTTAATGTCATAAATGCATCCTTTGGTCTTGCCTCTAGTAGCCTCCCTCCACGTATTAACCTATGTTGCCTATTGCTGTGCCCCACTAAAGGAGGCTTCACCAACTTGGAACTGTTGCTAGCTAAAAAGTTGTTGAAAGTCCTCTTATTCAATTTCAAAAACATATACTAATAAAAAAATTATTTTGTTTAGCAAACAAGTTGTATTAAAATATAATATAACATTTAAAACTTACATATATCCTCTAAGAACGACTATCTACCCATTCGTAGGTGGACTTGTTCTTGTGGGTAGCCAAGAAGTGCTCATCAAGGTGGGGATCTCAACTAAACTTCGCAGCCTTGAAAACCAAAAATACAACAAATGATTATTAGTATATAAATAAGAAAAATTGTAAAACAAAAAAAAAACTTTTTAAAACATGTGTGTTAATGGATATATACCATGACCTGTACCATCACAACATGAGTCTTACAGCTCACAATTTGGACTGCTTCACCTTTAGTGGAGGCTCGGTTGGCCTTGTTCCTACTAGAGGCGTTCTTGAAGCGCAAGGTATCCCAATAGGCCTAAAGATCAACCCAAGCCTACTCCCCCATCTAGTTGGGCTTTTGTTCGACCTTCTTTGCCTTTGTGAGCATATTCATAAGACATTTTGCACAATGCTCATGAAACCTCTTATGAATTTGTGCTCATGGCGAGGCTTCCATGTGCATATGTTCTACACAGTAATTGTTAAATGGGCAGTATGTACATTAATGAAATATTTATAAACTAATTAAAGATGAATAAGCATGCAATACAACTTACCATGAATATTAAATACCACTAGTCTCTATCACGCAGGTGGGACCGTGGAGTAGGAATGGAATGCACCTCGAATCTGTCATTAAATGACAAGACTAATGTTGTTAGTGGCCTGAGATGTAGGAGTTCAACTGTAAAAAGTCAATATCAAAAATTAATTCTAATGATAAACATATACAAATACCAAAATTGAACAAAAGATTAACTTATCCTTTCCTAATAGGTTGTATGATGTACTTCCCCTCCTTGTCCATAGGGTCATCCTCCCTTCTTTGACCCCTTCTTGTAGGAGGGGAGTGATCCTCTTGGTGCTATGGAGGTTCCTCATTGCCCTGTTAAGGTACCTGTGCTTAGGTATCTCCTCATCCTACTGTTGAAATTCCTTTTCCTCCCGTTAAGGTCACTACTACACAAAACGGATTTTAAAGCAGGAATTTAAATCGATTAATATCAAATCGGTTTAAAAAAGAAACACGGTGGCATTTTTGAAATTACAACAAACTTTTTTAAATCAGTTCAAATATAACCTGATTTAAAAAGTCATTTTTAAAATTAAAATAATATCCTCGCCCACTTTTTAAACCGGTTCAAGCTAAACCGGTTTAAAAAGTTCCCTCTTTATCACTTCGCACACCTCTCCTTCTCATTTCCAGCAGCCTTCTTCTTCCCCATTTCCTCCCTTCCAGCTTTCTTCTCCTCCATTCGCCCTTCATTTGTTCCATTGAAGCTTTCTTCTTCCCCATCCGCCCCTCATTTCCTCTATGCAAGCTTTCTCTTCCCCATTCGCCCCTCATTTCACCATTTTCGCCATTGCATTTTAGAGGGCGTTGGAGAGCACCATTTCGCCATTTGTCGTCTTGCCATTTGCTATTGTTGAAGAGCGAGCTTGGTGCCAAGCTTGCTTTGGTTCGAGCTAGCTCGCGCCATTGCTGTTGGTGGAGGTCCATTGTTGTTGAACGTGCTCTATTGGTGAGTTTGGAGGTCGCGCGCACTGGGTTAGTCATTTTAATTTCATTTGGTTCATTATGGTTTACATTAGTTTACATTGGTTCATTATGTGAATATGGTTGTTACATTTTTAATATTAATTTGAAATTAATCTTTTATGTTAATTATATTGTTACATGGAATTAATTAATAAAGGTTATATATGGTTGAAAATGTTTATTAATATATTTAAGAAAATTTTAATTCTTTGTATGTTTATAAATTTATAAATCTTTAAAGAAAAGATAAATTGTTTAAGTTAGTTATTAACTTATATAAATATGTGGTAAGAATTTTAAATGTTGAGGATTAGATTACATAAGATAGAATTAAGTGAAGTTGATTATTTTAGCTAAGTTAGTAAGTAATGAAAAAGAATAAAAGTAAGAAATTAATTTAATTATATGTTAGGAATTAATTAATTGTCACCAAATGATTTAACAAGCTATAACTAAATATCATAAATCAATTTTGAATATATATATTTTTTATCTTCAAAATTAAAATACACTCTTAACATACATATCATATCCCTCTGTCTATACAAATTATGATAATTATCTTGAATGAAAGCAATTTTAGCTGTCATTCTTCAATTAAGAGGATTTTTAGGAATTTTTCTTAACCTCTTATATCTTTCAATCTATTATTTTTAATATCTTTAGTTTAAATTTGAATTTCAATATTTTTTAAAAGAAATTATCAATAATTAAAAATAATATTATATCACAATATAAAGTATTTATCATAAATCTTAAATATAATTTATATGTTCTAAAATATTTATTTATTATAAATTTTAATTATAGTATAATTTATATATTTATGAGTATTTATTTATTATAAATTTTAATTATATAAAATAAACATTTATCCTGTGCAATGCATAGGCTAAAATACTAGTATAATTAATGTAACTATATTTTGTTTTAAATCAAAAGCTCTATAATTAGCAGATTACAAGAATCAAAGAATTGGCTACGTAGATTAGGCACTAGTTAGGAAATTAAATGACTGTAAGATAAGACAACTTATATATGCTTAGATACATCCTCAAGATAAAGTAAGCAAAAAAGGGAGAATTAAAGTGGTTAAAATGCTACCATATATTCATAAGATAAATTGAATAAAAAATAGAGAATTGATTATCGCTGTGTTGTTGACCATATCCTTTGTGAGGTATGATATATAGTGCCAAAAACAAAGGAAACTCTGTCAAATTTTGTATGAGATTAGTGAACTCTTAAGTATTAGATTTAATTTGTTGTGGATTGGATTGTCTTACATGAAGTGACATTTGGTTTTGTTATTGAATTTGGTTTTGTGTATAAATTATAGGCATTATGTTGTGTGCTTAATTGTGTGTTGTTTTTCTATTGAATTTATGCATTATGAGCGAATCTTAGTTTCCTGTTTAAGATTCAATACAATGATTAAAGTGGTAATTGTTGTATTAAATCTTGAATTGTCCGGTTGGACAGTTTGGAAAGATTCATTTTTTTATACTTTATTAATATGTAATGCTTAAATCTCATTGTAAATTTGATTAAATTTCGGTTTACTTATTTCGTGTTGTGTCTCCAGGTGCATACTTGATTGTGGTGAACTTGATGTGACCACTTTCATTTCGTGTACTTGGAAACCAATGCGAAATGCTGCCGAAATTTTGTTAGATTTAAGATATGAGACTAAACCTATACGTATTAATCAAGTTTAAAAAAATGACTTTTTGAATGGGATAGGACCACACCTTGTATTAAAAAAGTGAGATTTACATGCATTAAGATATGGTTTGTGGATCACAAAAGGAAGTTATGGATCGTAGTTAGATTAATTCTAGATGCACAACTGATGAGTATCAGAATGGAGTGGAAGAGTTTATCCAATTTGCTGAAAGAAATCTTCCTGATAATGGTGGGTTCTTCTATTGTCCTTGTATCAATTGTCTGAATGAGAGATGATTGCAACTTGAGCAAATATGGGAGCATCTCCCTTGTGATGGCTTTTGCAAGAGTTATACAACATGGACATGGCATGGTGAATTGTTAGACATGCCGAGTATGTCTCAAATAGATCAATTTGATGTACCTATGGACGATCGACTAGAGGACATGATCCGTGATATTGGGTCAGAGTCTTTTCAGAGAGCTCAAGTGTATGACACTTTGTGCAGTGATGTGGATAAGCCTCTATATCTGGAGTGCACTAATTCACACGGTGTCAGCGGTGTAAGATTAGTGAATGTCAAGGCAAGAAATAGGTGGAGTGATAAAAATTTCATTGAATTGCTTGAGCTATTGAATGAAATGCTTCCAGAAGGTAACATGTTACCAAGACGTAACTATGAGGCAAAGAAGGTGTTATGTCCAATGGGATTGGAATACAAGAAAATACATGCATGTCCTAATGATTGCATATTGTACAGAGAATAGTTTGAAAAGTTGCACAAGTGTCCCAAGTGTGGGGTATCACGGTATAAAGTGAAGGGTGAAGATATTGATGAGAGCACAAAGGAGTGTCCCCCTGCTAAGGTATTATGGTATCTTCCAATAATTCCAAGGTTTAAGTGATTATTTGCCAATGTAGATGACGCGAAGAACCTTACGTGGCATACAGATGGGAGAAAATGTGATTGACAGCTTCGCCATCCTGTAAATTCTTCGCAATGGAAGAAAATTGATCATTTGTTTCCAGTCTTTGGGACTAAGGCAAGAAACCTTAGGCTAGGACTTGCTACGGATGGAATAAATCCTTATGGGAACTTATCCAGTAAGCACAATTCATGGCCTGTTCTTACAATTATTTATAATTTGCCTCCTTGGTTGTGCATGAAGCGAAAATATGTTATGCTATCTATGATGATTGCAGGCCCAAGACAGTCAGGAAATGACATAGATGTCTACTTACGTCCCTTGATTGAAGATTTGAGAATGTTGTAGGATGAAGGTGTTGATGTGTATGATGGGTATCGTCATGAAAATTTCATGTTGCGTGCAATGTTATTTTGTACCATCAATAACTTTCCAGCATATGGGAACTTGAGCGAATATAGTGTTAAGGGGCATAACGCTTGCCCTATCTGTGAAGAAGACACATGTTACGTACAACTTAAACATGGAAAGAAAACAGTTTACACTGGGCATTGGAAATTTCTCAGGCCTAATCACCCATATCGTAGACTTAAAAAGCCTTTAATGGATATCAGAAGGATGGTATTGCACCACCTATTTTAACTGATGAGCAGGTTTATGAATGGGTGAAGGACATCAACGTCCAATTTGGAAAGACCCAAAAGAGAGTTACTAAAAAAACCTTGTGGAAGAAGAGGTCGATATTCTTTGATCTTCCTATACTGGTACGATCTAGATGTTAGACATTGTGTAGATGTCATGCATGTTGAGAAAAATGTGTGTGACAGTGTAATTGGCACTCTTTTGAACATTAAAGGCAAGAAGAAGGATGGTTTGAATGCTCGTCAAGATCTAGTTGAGATGGGTATACGTCTCCAGTTAGGTCCATAGTTAGTGGGTAAGCGGACATATTTGCCTCCAACATGTCATACCTTGTCAAGAGAAGAGAAAACAAGTTTCTGTAAATGTCTACAGGGAGTCAAGGTGCCACAAGGATACTCTTCAAATATCAAGAGCCTTGTGTCACTAAAAATCTCAAATTAGTTGGGTTAAAGTCACATGATTGCCACGTTTTGATACAGTAACTCCTACCAATGGCTATTCGTGACATATTGCCTAAAAAAGTTAGACAGGCCATTACGCGACTGTGCCTATTCTTTAATACCATATGCAACAAAGTCATTGACCCTATGAAGTTGGATGAGTTGGAAAATGAAGCTGCTATTATATTGTGCAGTTAGAGATGTATTTTCCTCCTTCATTTTTTGACATCATGGTTCACTTAATCGTGCATCTAGTGAGAGAGATTAGAATTTGTGGTCTGGTTTATTTAAGGTGGATGTATCCTGTTGAATGATATATGAAGATCCTGAAAGGGTATAGTAAGAATCCATACCGTCCAAAAGCATCTATTGTTGAGAGGTACATTGTTGAAGAAGCCATTAAGTTTTGTACAGAATACTTGTCACGAGCTGAACCTGTAGGGCTTCCAACATCTCGTCATGAGGGAAGATTTTCTGGTAAGGGCACTCGAGGTGTAAACGTTAAACAAATGAGTCGAGAGGAAGTTCTGCAAGCACATTTCTACATATTGAATAACACTAAAGAAGTTGAACCTTGTTTTTCTACTCACAAAAACATTGTCAAGAAAACTAATCCTAGAATGCCGGAGAAATGGCAGTTGATTGAGCATAACAAAACATTCTTAAACTGTTTTAAAGAACAAGTTTTGAATGATGATAATGCTTTTAAGGCATTAAAATGGCTAGCACATGGACCTAACTTTGATGTCATATGTTGGACTGGATACGATATCAACAACTTCTCCTTCTATACAAAGTTGTTGGATGAGAAGAGTACCGTACAAAATAGTGGGGTTATGGTTGTGGCTGAGTCCATGCACTTCTCTAGTTTAAAAGATAAAAACCCTGTTATGGCATCCATGTGTTACTTTGGAGTTATCGAAGACATATGGGAAGTTGACTACACAAAATTCAGAGTGCCTATTTTTAAATGTAAGTGGGTTGACAGTAACACCAGGGTGTAAACCGATGAGTTAGGGTTCACATTGGTCGATCTTAGCAAGGTAGGTTATAAGGAAGAGCTGTTTATTATGGCATACCAAGCAAAACAAGTTTTTTATGTTAGTGATCCTTCTAACAAGAGATGGTCAATGGTTCTCCAAGGAAGAAGTGTGCATGCTAGTCATGAAAAAGAAGACTCAAATGTCAATCTTATTGAGATTCCTTCTTTCTTAATACATGGATGCCAACTTTTATTGATGAAAATGAAGTGGATGATGTACATGCCACACATGACGATCATCATGAAGGAATATGGGAAAACATTTATACTTGACAATGTTAGTAACTTATTTATGTTTATGTTGTATATTCTTGTTAACATTATATTTTTTTTATTATATTGTTTAATTCTTTTTATCATTATGTTTATCTTTGAAAATTTCAAACTTCTCCAACGACGGTACTTATAATTTTATGTTTTTCTAAACAGGCACATGGCTGATTCTTCTGGTAACTCATCTTATGAGTCTACCAAAAAAAGGTAGACGAGGTACACACCTAAAGGAATTGAATCTCAGTCGAGCTGATGACCATCTAATACCAGTTTAGTTTAACATGCTTAGTGGGGCACCTAAGGGGGAAAACACCACAAAATTCATTAGTTTTGTGGGCGTTCTTGCTCGGAGTAAGGTCTCTATCCTTTATAAGGATTGGGACCATATGGAGGAAAGCGTAAAGAACCAAATATGACAAACTATCACGGTATTTTACTTCTACAATCTCAAATATATAAATTATATTTAACCATATTATTATCACACATTAACTATTTAATTTTATTTGGTAGTTGACTTATGATGTTCCACATAATGCCATGTTGAGAAAGAAATTGCTGTCACTTGCGACTAAGCATTGGAGGGCATTTAAGACACAGCTCACCACGAGATACATATATGGAAAGTTGAAAGGTACTTCTTCCTATGAGAAGTATGCATTTTTGGATGAGGAGACGTGGACAAAGTTTGTTGAAAGTCCAGGAGGATTCTGTCTTCCAGGTTTAGTTGCAATTATATTTTTCTAATCATACAACAATATTTGATAAATTTTTATTGAATTTAACAGTGTCTTATTATTCGCAGGAGAAGAGAAAAAAGGGACAAGCGATTGCATCCAAGAATGTCCACCGCCACAGATTGTCTCGTGGGGGATATAAGTTGCTTAAGCAGAAGATGATGACGGAGAAGGCGAGGCAACGTCAACTGGAAGCCTCGGCATTTGGTTCTGCTACAGATATTGCTCCTTCAGCACCACTGCAACGATGGGATAAATGGAAGGTGACCCACACGCTACAATCGGGTGGATATATATCGGACGAGACATGCGTTGTTGCTGAAAAGATTGTAAGTCATTTTTGATTTCAAATTGTAATTGTAACTTGATACGTCATATTTCTTACACATTTCTTGAATTAAATGTTGTAGGACTCACTGGTTGAGCAAACCTCACAGGGAACATTTGTTCATTATGGACGTGAGGATATATTAACTACGGCTATTGGGAGACCAAAGCACCTGGTAGGGTTCGTGTAGCTGGATGAGGTTTGAGTCTTTCACAACAAAATACAAATGTCCAAGCAGAACAAGCTCATACTCCTATACGTGTTAGCACAAAGGGAAGTTGTGCTGCTGCTGATCCTTTTGGGGAAGAGACTGACACTGATATCCATGAGCAGTGTTAGTTATATGTTGATAGAGAGCCTGTTCGTTTAGTGGCCTTTGGGAGAGTATATAATTTAGGGCCTACCATACACCACATGATCGTTGAGGATGATATGGCGAGGGTGGTGGTTGAACAAATATGGGATGCATATGCTCAAGTTCTTGTACCCACCGAGGAGGTTCAAATTGTTGGATAGGCACCTAAATAGTTCATTCAATGGCCGAGACTACTTATAAAGGTCACATCAATCAAGGTATATTCAAAAGTAATCTTAAATAATTTTTTTTCTATTACAAATTAAAATAACTTGAATGTATTTTATAACCTTATTTTATATTTACTTTTTTTTATAGGATGTTCAATCGTCTAAGAAAGATGTTCCACCTAAAAAATCGGAACCTGAAGTTGATCCAATAATACGCTTGTGGCAGATGGCATCTAGTATAGAGATGGATGTTGTTCAAATAGATTGGGAACCAACATTCCTTGGCAGACCCAGTGGTGTAGACCTGTGGATCACCCAGAAGGATGTATTGGAAATTTGTACTGGCAACGACATGCTAAATACCTCAGTTCTTCAATTATGGTTGCTGTAAGTTTAATTTTTTGTTAATCTCTTAAATACGCATCTCAATATTATATTTAACATTCATTTGTATATTTTAGATACATGCATCGTCTCTATCTTTCAAAGGGCCGGGAGAATGTATATGGATTTATTGACCCATTGTCTATTAGAAGATAAGGAATAAGGATGAAGATTCTCAGGCCTACATTTAGAATTGGATGTATAATGGACAAAAACGGTGTTACCTAGCACCATACTTGTATTGGTAAGCACAAGTTATTTCTTACCCAAATGATTTTAAATAATTTTTGAATCTCATCACATATATTCTTTTTGCAATGCAGCTCACATTGGCAATTGCTAATTATTTGTCCTAGGGACAATGTTGTGGCCTTATTGTGTTTGTTGTATAAGAAGCCTAACAAAGATTTGAAACAACTAATAGAAAGGTAAGTTTTTATTTATAATATATTTCATTCATGCTTTATATTATAATTATGAAACCTATAACATGTCTTGTATATCTATTTTTTAATCAAAGTCATGATTGGATATCAAACATTGGCGGGTAGGCACGTGTTACAACGGAGGAAGCCTAGTTGGTTTTCCCCTTATGTAAGTAATTTACAACTGCATATTCAATTACAATTTGTAATTGTTTTTATAATGATTTCTAAAAAAATCTCATTGGTAGGCTAACAAATAAGTAGGAGCTATGAGTGTGGATATTATGTTATGAAACATATGTTGACCATAGTTTCAGCAGATATTGTGGATTCATGGAATGAGATAATATAATTTTTATTCAGTTACAATAATACTTATTATTGTAGGTGGTTGGGTAATGATTTATCTTATTTTTTTATGTTGCGGTTATTCATTGATAGGGAACCATTCCCGCATGAAAACTTGCTAGACATCTGCCGACATTGGGCAAAATATTTCGTTGAAATAAATAATAGATAGTTTGTTTAGAATGACTTTAGATAGAAAAGAATAGTAGTTTTTTATTTGATATGTTTCAAATATATTATGAAGTTTTGTTAGTTAATAAATGAATTCTCTGACTTTAGATAAATGAATTCTCTGTTGTTTCTGTGGTATCTATCTTCTATCAAGTTTTGGTTGTATATGTGAAAATAATGAAGGTATTTAAAAAAAATGAAACTTTTTAAATCGGTTGTGCATTAACCGATTTAAAAAGTTTAATTTTAAATCGATTTTGGATAGAACCGATTTAAAAAATGAACTTTTTAAATTGGTTCAATTTACGGTTTAAAATGATAATTTCTTCTATATCGGTTGTATCTAAATCAATTGTAAAATCGATTTAAAAAGCTATTTTTAACCGATTTAAAAAGTCTTTTATGTAGTGGTGGGTACCTCCTCTTCCTCCTCATTGTCTTCGACATAGAGAAGCCCATCAACCATAAGATCTACATAAGCCTACTGAGATGATGAGGACCCTATGTCCCGCTCAAGCCTCTGCTGAAATAACAAAAGACCTAGATTTGCATCATGGCAATGCCAACTGTAGGTGGTCGGTCTCTGTGTAAGGTTGTGGGGTGATGGCGAAGAACCTCTGTAGTGCTACTGGGATTACTCCTGCATGTCTAGCTGAGCTGATGCCTCTCTCTATTGGCAGTGGCTATGCGTCTGTACGACAAGGCGGCCAAGTTGCACAAACCTAGGTGCAGATGATCTGCCACCTTTGGTCGAGGATATATTAAATCTTAAAAATTACATTTAAAATAGTAAAAATTTAAAAATACTAAATATTTATTATAACCAATATTTTTAAAACATTCTTTAAAAACTTTTATTTTAATTATGTACATACGGGAATGGATTAAGAACAGCACACATAGTATTAATTAAGAATAGCGGCACGCATATTAATGAACTAAAACGTATCTAGATCTAATTACAAGTAATCACACATCATAATTGCTACCCTGACATCAACAAAGAAGTAGTAATTGTCTGGTCCATGACGTCATGGTCTAAATATGCTTTAAGCCTTCGATACAGAATCTTTATTCCAATAAATTATTCTTTTAACCCCAATTCTCCTTTCTTCTTAGAATCATGTATGGTCTGAACAAGACATTCCATATTATTTAGCTCCATGAATTATAGCCATTTTTAACATAATAAGGTGTTGGGAACACATGATATTATTTCAGGTTTTGTTTGTACAGATTTATTTCCTTGTAATTTAGTTTCCTATTTTTACTTAATTTGATGACATGTCTGCCCTATTTATAATTGTTTACATAGATATATTTTTTTTTTAAATCAACTTATAATTGATTGAGTACACAGTTTAGCCATCAATAATCAGCCCCTTGACTCTCCGTTTCCTCTTTCTTCATAACTCTCTCCTTGGCACCCTCCGCTGATACAAAATCATATAGCTAGGAAGCCAAAATTAAACAGCTAATTCATATAGCTTTACCTCTTTTCATTAGATTTAGTTTTAAGTAACAAGGCTTGCAAGAAAGCACAATGTTCTGCATTGAGAAATTCATTGGTAATCTATTTTCAGTTTAAAACCTATAGAATTAGAAAAAAAAAATAATTGCAGAATCCATACTATCGCATTAACAAGATGCTGGCATGACTAACCCAAGCACAATGTAATGAACTAGAGTTGGCATAAAGCATACGTATTTTACCTTGAACCTTCTCCAAATGGAATTTTGTAAGATTTTGGCATGTAAACACTTCTGATTTTCTCTCGGAACTTACCAGGGTCCAACTTTTAATATGTTCAACGGTTGGATAGATTGTATATGTGCCAAACTGATTCTTAAAGTAAAGAAGCGCATCATATATATCTTTAACTTGCTTACCTTATGTATGTTGATTCCTTCTCTTCCTATTCTGATTTCAACTTTCGAATTTAGACATATATGTAGTAGTATCTTTATGTTGGGTAGCAAGCTTAAATCCAACCATCATCATTGCCATCATTTAATACTTAAAATAAATAACAGCACAATATATCATGGCTTCCAGTCTTAAATGAGATAATTTTATGTTAATTAACGGATTGATGGGGAAACACACAAACAACAACACAAAATAAAAATTAGCAGAAGAACACAAAATTTATTTAACGTAGTTCAACACCTCTTATCTACCGTCCACAAAATATCTCAATATTATTCATCTCAAATATTCAATCCCATTACAAGTTTTCTAGACAAACTTAAAAAACCCTCTTTCCACATAACTCCTCTCTTACTTAGGGTGGTGACCCCCTCTCTAGGCCGGTAATTCTTCTCATCTCAAGACCCTCTATTTATATAACTTGCATCCTAATATAAAAGAGGAAACAAATCTCTAAAATAAAAACAATATTTTTAAATCTAAACAAAATCCTAGACATTTAAAATTGAAAATTTGAATTGTTTCCTAACAATTCCTCTTTCAATTAAAATTCCCCAACTTCCTCTTTTACTCCCACCATCATAGATGCTCGTCACAATATTCTTCAATCTGGCTTTTGCTTTGTGGTGTGTTTCCCGCCTCCACTCTGCGAGTATTGAATGGTGACACTTCTTATATTTGCATTGCTGTTAGCTAGCAGGACACCCCACTTGACTTTTCCATTGTCAAGAAGACTTTCGACACAAAAATTTGCACCTCCGTTAGCTGTAACATCCCAAGCACTAACAAGGGCGGAGAGTGATCGTCGGTGCAAAAGAGATAAAGGCACGGACAAGGAGCGGCTCCTGGCAGGCTTCTAGTGGGAGGGGTACATGAATGAATCGAATATACACCCGAATGAGAGGGATCCAGAGGCTGTGCAAGTATGGGACTGTACAGTTGAGGATAGCATAAAGGAATTAATAAGTATTACCTATACCAACAATATGCATCTACTTTTTGGTAGCCTATCACTTAAGAACTCTATAGTTAAGCGTGCTTGACTTGGAGTAATTTTGGGATGGGTGACCTCCTGGGAAGTTTCTTGGGAAGCATGTGAGTGAGGACAAAGCACGTTGAAAAGTCTTGTGTTGGTTTGTAGGGACAGTCTTTGATCCTACAAACGGCCAGGCATTACAAAGTGCTATCAGAGCAGAGCCTCTCTCCCAGTACGGTGTGGTTCGAGGACAAACAAAGCGGGAGCTGGTGGGCATGTAACATCCCGAGCACTGACGAGGGTGGGGAGTGATCGCTGGTGCAAAAGAAATAAAGGCACGAATAAGAAGCGGCTCCTAGCAGACTTCTAGTGGGAGGGGTACATGTAGGGATATCAACGGGGCGGGGCGGGTACAGATAGTAGCTACCCGCTACCCGTCCTGCCCGATAAAGTTTATATCCGTACCTGCCCCATTACCCGCGCGGGTATCCGTGGATACGCGAATATCCACAGGTATCCGCGGGTATTTTTAAAAAATAAAAATAAAAATAATGACAAATTTATTTTATGTGTTGTGGACAATTATAAAGTATTGCAAATATCACTTTGAATTTATAAATTTAAATTTATAAATTAAAGAGTTATAATTTAAAATAATCACTTTAAACATAAATTTTAATTATTCTAACAATTTTTCTAAAAAGAATATAATTTAAATGCTCACAAATTTATGTTCCTTTTCTCTTCTAATATAATTGTATAAGATTTCTCTTGTAATGAACAATCTTTTTGAAAATTTTGAATAAATTTATGTAATTTTATCTATATTAATATGTAAGGGTATTTCAGTAAATATATAATTGCTAGTAGCGGGTATTCGCAGGTATAGGTACCATGATATCTGTACCCGCCCCGTTAATAAACGAGTAGCAGGTATACTCGTTTAGAATATCCGCGAGTACCCATTTAAAGTACCCTATTTTCTATCCGTGGCGGATTTTATCCGCAGATATCTGCAGGCACGGGTATTTTTGCCATCCCTAGGTACATGAATGAATTGAATACATACTCGAATGAGAGGGATCCAGAGGCTGTGCAGGTATGGGACTGTACAGTTGAGGATAGCTTAAAGGAATTAATAAGTACTACTTATACCAACAAGATGCATCTACTTTTTGGTAGCCTATCACTTAAGAATTCTACAGTTAAGCGTGCTTGACTTGGAGTAATTTTGGGATGGGTGACCTCCTGAAAAGTTCCTTGGGAAGCGTGTGAGTGAGGACAAAACACGCTGAAAAGTCTTGTGTTGGTTTGTAGAGATAGTCTTTGATCCTGCAAGCGGCCAAGCGTTACATTAGCCACCAGAACACGTTGCTTGACTTCTCATCACCAAGAAGACTTTCGACATAAAGATCGCACATGGATCCACCATCGATATTCATCTCATAGGTCACCATGCTGCACAGCCATAAGCTCTAATACCACTGATTGGGAAACACACAAACAGCAACACAAAGTAAAAATTAGCGGAAGAACACAAATTTATTTAACGTGGTTCGGCACCTCTTGCCTACGTCCACAAAACATTTCAAGATTATTCATCTCAAATATTCAATCCCATTACAAGTTTTTTTGACAAATTTGAAAAACCCTTTCTCCATATAACTCTCCTCTCACTTAGGGTGGTGACCCTTTCTCTAGGCCGAGTAATTCTTCTCATCTTAAGAACATCTATTTATACAACTTACATCTTAATATAAAAGAAGAAACAAATCTCTAAAACAAAAATAATATTTTTAAATCTAAACAAAATCTTAAAAATTTAAAATTGAAAATTTGAATTGTTTCCTAACACAGATCAATCCTTCATTTGTAGGAGGTTGTCACACCAGATCTCAATCCTTACGGATGTCATTATAATTTCTCCTCTCATTTATCACCTCTTAGTCACCTAAAGGCCTTACCAAGAAACTTACACGCAAATGAAACTGATTTCTGCAGGTGTGCAAGTGCAAGTAATATATGTTGTATAGTCATATTCAATGTTGTATATGCATCATCCCCCTATGCATCAAGCTACGAAAACATTTCCCAATTGATGGAAAACTCGATGAAATCCCCAATGGCATGTACAGCACCACATGTACACAAGATCATGCTTTTGACTCCTTGTTGACCCTCAACTCCTCCAAACATGATGGCTCTCCACCTCAGACGCTAATGCCTCTTAACTGGAGAAGTGACTCATGTATGCGCAAGATTAAATATTCTTCCGTGAATATGAGCAGGGCTGGTATTGACATTTTATGGCCCTAGACAAAATAATAAATAAAGGTTCTTTATGTATAAGTATTTAAAAATATAAACATATATTACATAAAAATAGACACATAATTTAATTAAAAATGATATGTTTTATTACATTAAACAAATAATAAAATTTTAACAAATCTTAAAAATATCTAATACAATTTTCATTCAATTTACTTCTATACTATCATCTATCATGGACAAAATATTATCGTCTTAAATTAAATTTTACATGTATTTTTACTTTTTGTTAATATACTAACTTTTAATTTAGCCTGTGCATTGCACAAATTAAATATTTATTTTTATATAATTATAATTATAATTCATAATAAATAAATATTTTTAAAATTATATTACTAATAAAGTTTATAATAAATAAATATTTTAAATTAAAACAAATAGGTGATTAAGAATATATATATATATATATAAAGATAAATGGAGGATAGTTTGAGATAGTTGAGAGATATTTTTTGTCTAATTGTGAAGAATGTGTGAGAAATGCATCTTTCAAGGAAAGGAGAGAAGGTGTTGAAAATCTTTAATTGAGAGAGTGAGGGCTTTACTATCTAAGTTAGGGAATTTGAATTAATGTGTAGGAATAGATTCCTTTATAATTTGAGTTTTATTTTGTATTTTTTATATTGTTGTAAAAACAAAAACTTTCTACATATTATCATATATCCACTACATGTTTATTTGTCACAATGAGCTAGAAATTCATTTAACATGAACTTATAAATGCAATACATCATAAAGAAATTAACAATTAAGATAATACTACTTTATAATTATCACATGTCACATTTTTGTTTAGATATAAAAAAAGAGACAAAGTAAGTGATAGTAATTTTAATTTATTTATAAAAATAACATAAAATGATATAGAAAAAATTTATCACACAACTATATAACATTTTTTTTTAAGTTTTTAGGCCCCTTTTAGTCATGGACCCTGGGCGTCGCACCTCTAGACTAGGCCCAGGGTTAGCCCTAAATATGAGTCCCTCTGCATCAAGCTATCACTCCGCCCCTTTACCGGAGCCACCCTACCAACCTTTGCCGGAGGCAGTGGAAGAGGAGGAGCCGCCTTTGACGCAAGCTTCCTTGGGGGAGGTGGAGGTGGCATTGCCTTCTCAGCAGAGGAGGAGGTGAGAAGAATATTTTCAGATCAAAGACTGGGCAAGGAGAAAAGAATCAAGAAGGAAAATATTAAATATTTAAATAATTATATATTTTTAATTATTTATTTTGATCTGCTACGTGGATGACACGTTTATAGACACTTGTGCCACTGTGACATTTAACGTGCTAAATTAGCATCACTGACGGAGTTAATTAATGAATATTCATTTTGCGACTAACGTAAAAGATGGAACGCAATTTCAAGAATTTTTTCTTTAATTTTTCTCCATTCAAACACTAAAGTGAAACCGTTATACAAATTTTCGGACTAAATATTGGTAATTTGCTCCATCAAAAATATTGAATGGGCATTAGGCACTACGCCAAATTCCATTTCTCACAGAACAAGTGCTGTCCGAGGTACATCCCACTACAACGTGCGCCTCATTGGTGTTGGCTGAAATTTTTGAAAATGGTGACATGTGAGGTACACCCACTGCAACGTGCGCCTATTGCTTCAATTATCCATTATGGGAATTCAAATGAAGTGATCTACAATATTATTTGTTTTATAAGCAAAAGCTTTATTGATAAATAAAACACAAGATGTATTCTGAATACAAAGATCTCAAAAAGTCATATCAAACAGATATAAAGAGATAAGTATAGATAAATATATTAATAAAAAAAAATGCATATAGTATCTTTAAACCAAGACTTTATCAAGTCTAAAAAACTATTAATATTAAAAGAAACACTTTGAAACATAATTTTATTGTGTATAATCCAAGTTAATCAAATCACGCATGATGAACAATAATATTGTTATTGCTAAATTCAAATCAATCTCAGTTAGGAACCATTCTTGTTACAAAACAAATAACTCATAAACCGTTCTTGTTACAAACTATTACGACTCATCATTAACTTTGAACTTGGGTATATAAAAATCGATCCAAATAAAATAAATGGACTGATCACAATGATTATTGAATTAGATGTATTAAGCCATACGGGACCTAATAAAAATAAATAAGGTGCGTGCAAGTAAATGAAAATTTAAAAAATGAAGAAAGATACAATATATATATATATATATATATATATATATATATATATATGAGGAGGGATCCACTTACTCCAAGAGTAACTTTAAAAGAGTTACTCTCTATCCTTATCTTTCATTTTCTTTTAATCTAGTGCTTATAATGAATAACTTATCTTTGACCATTAGATTAAAAGAAAATAAAGGGTGAGGATGGGGAGTAACTCTTTTAAAGTTACTTTTGGAGTAAGTGGATCCTTCCTCTATATATATATAGGGGCATAATCCGTTGATACCAAGTGTAAGAGTTAGTCAAATTACACCTTCAATAACTTTTTGTATAATATAAACTTAACCAATCCAACCGTTAAATTTGATGATATTATCTTTATGATTATGTATATCAAATTTCACATCATTTAGACTTTTCTAAATATATTATCTAATATTAAATATTTACATATATTTTAATATCATGTTGTACGTTAAAATAAAGTGATTTAATGAACTATTAAATAATTTTAGAATTATATGAAATTTTGTATACTTAATCTAATTAATAAGAACATCAAATTCAACGGTTGGATTGGTTAAATTTTATTATACAAAAAGTTATTGAAGGTGTAATTTGACTAACTCTTACACCTAGTGCTAACGGATCCTACCCCATATATATATATATATATATATATTTATAAAAGTATAAAAAACGGGATTAAAAAAAGAGAGTTCTTGAGTTGTTTAATTAGTTGAATTTATTATGCTTTGTTGAGTAGTCATTTTGTCTCTTTTCGTGGTTATGTCAGTAGGCTTTATGTATTGTCATGATTTAAATTAAAGTACGATATTTCATTAAAGTGAATAAAGCTAGTATAGCAAGGACGTTAATGAATGAAAGAAATCCTCGATCCAGCATATATTATGTTTGATATTCTCCAAATATTATCCGAACCCACACTGAGGTGATTGACATTTGCGTTTGAAAATGATTGTTGGACACCAAACAACTTATTACACACTTATGAGAGAGAAAAATAAAAGAGAAAAATATAAGTATAATAAGTAATATGATGTAATAGGAGAAAAAAGATAGAAAAAAATAATGGGTCTTATTGAGGTGTTTAAAATGGTTCCAAATATCATTCCTCTTTGTCTTATCATCAGAAAGCACGCAGCATAGCTGGAATCAACCAAGAAAAAGAAGAGTTTACAGGCAAAACTGCAACACAGCAAGTTTCACGTGCAATAACGGGCCTATAAATTGCTATATGCATGAAGGAACTAATGCAGTGCAAAACTCATAACACATCTTTAGTGCAAAACAATGGCTTATGTTAAGCTTGTTCCCTTGGCTGTCTTCTTGCTTGCCACTTCCTGTATGTAGCGCTCCATTCATTTTTTTTTTCATGATTTCTAATTATATATTTTAGAACTATATACGATAATAAACTATAATATTTACTCCCAATATATACGTGTGCATTTGTTCTAACTTTGGCATATAATTTTTAGTAATGTTCCCGATGAAGAAGGTAGAGGCAGTAGAGTGTTCAGGTGTTTGTTCGCCGTTTCAAATGCCCCCACTGTGGCTCGACCGACTGTCGTTGTATCCCTTGGGGACTATTTGTTGGTCAGTGCATAAATCCAATTGGTAGAGTTGCATCTTTCGCAAAGATGATCGACGAACATCCCAACTTATGTCAATCGAATGATGAATGCATGAAGAAAGGAAGTGGCAACTTTTGCGCTCGTTATCCTAATCCTCATATCGAGTATGGCTGGTGCATTAACTCTAGTTCTGAAGCGCACTAGAAGGCTTCTTGAAGATGCCTACCGCAATTGCCTAGTAATGTTGGTATGCCCACTGATGAATAATGGCCATACACGGTGCATATACTACTTTAAATAAATACAAGCTTATGATGCTTCTACTACTATAAATTAAGAGTGTTCAAGTACGTAGTTATTGTTTCCAGTGCATGGATTCAATCTCACTTTTTTTTTTTTTTTGTGTTGAAAATTACAAAAAGAAAAAACACTAATATGAGAATTCAAATCAATCAATGCAATATATCATAACTCTCGTTGGATCATACCGATTCAACCATAGGTAATGCTCCCACGAAATAACTCAGCCAATTCATTTTGCAAGAGAAAAGTATTGATGAATAAATCAGATAAAATATAGCGATCAAATTATTTTTTGTAAACAAAACTAAGCGCATGGTCAATTGCAACTTGTGAGTCTCAAAACTGAAATCAGAGGAAAAGCCTTAAAAGGAAACTGGTCTACTAGAAGAAACCCAGCACTTAGCCACTCAAATAGTAACTGAATCGGTCCCTTTCTCTTCACTTTCTAGGTTTCTAGGGTTTTGTTTGCTACTGTGTTAGAGGCAATCACGAACTACTGTGCAAAAATGTAACATTTAAACGTTACCGGTAATAACAAGTCACCTACTCTAAATATCATCCGTTTAAAATATTAATAATGAATCTAACGGTTGATATTTTTGGTATAATTTTTGGAGTAGCCACTAATTTTGATACAGGTAGGAAGAATAATTGATAATATCTTTTAGAATTGATAAAACTAGTCTACCAAAACATAGTTGAATTCAGGAGTAAATTTATACCTGAATAACCTTTTTTTTTCTTTTTTTACAATCATGACAACAAAATTTAAATCTAAGACTTTATACAAACTACTCCAATTCTCACCATTAGACCAACCCTAGTGGGTAGTAAAAATAACCTTCTGATGCAGACTAATTCCATAAGTATTATAAACAAATTTCACACTAACTTTCTGTTGTCAAGAATTTAGTTGTTTAATAATAGAGCAGTGATTAGATTTTATTTTTTTTACCACCTCAGAATATGATCTGAAACCTATTTAGTTAAAATAGATTCAAACTACAAGTAATCTTTTTGTAACATCCTACAATTTTATTGTAACATCCTCATTTTTCTCCGGTAAAATTTCTAATAAATACCAGAGTTATTTCTTAATATGTAAAATTAATTTTTACGACTCAATAGGACTATGTTTACATAACCGTAATCTTTCATAAACTATTTGTATATTTCTAATAATATGTAAAATTACTTAAATTTAGCTATAATTCCTATAAATTATCCTCACTTAATCCCACGGCTATCACTCACCGAAGTTGTCCTCTAGATTAAATCTCCTGTTGATACCTCGCACACTAATCCGCCTTTGATTATCCTTGATCCTATGGCATACTTTACACCTTACATTAATTCTAGTCATTGATTAGCCTAAAATCCTACAGTTGACACCTAGACCTAGTGGTGGCACCTAACACTAAACTAACATTTATAAGATGACACTTAGTTTTAATTACATTAAGACACGTACATTTAATTACATTAGACATGTACACATGATCAAAGTGCAACATGTGTCCTCACGGACACTAATCTAGCTAAATTAGAAGACACTTGATATTTTTAATTAAATTATAATTAAATTCTGACAATTATAAAGGAGGAGAGATATTGCTGAATTCCATCCACAACCATGACTGTCCTCTTCTTGTAAATGTGAAAATCACTTGCCTCTTTCCTTTCCTCACTTTCCGAAGTTTATATCCTAATAGTAAATCAAGTAGGAAATCTCTCTAATTTCTCTACTTCATCCTTTCGTTACCAAACCAACATCTCTCTCCATCATCTCTACTTTTCCTCCCTTGAGAGCTAGTCTGAAGAAATTTCGTGGAGCAAGTGCCAGGAGATTGAGTGAAATTCATTGGCATGTTATGTAATCATTTTATTGATGAATGAAATATGAAAAATAAATTTTGATGAGAAATGTTGGTATAACGATAGATATTTGATTGATTATGTAACCGTCAAAATATTTATTGTTAGCCTACTGAGATTGTGGCCTGTTTGAAGGACAGATGGAATAATGAGAAAATCTGTAATTAATAATGATAAATAGTTATAATGAGGCACAGGTTGTATTGTTTTTTCGGCTATTGTTTTCACGTGACACTGTGCTTCAAAGGTTTAGACAGAGTGTTACGGTTTCAACATTGTGAGACAGTATATGTTTTTATGTCCAATAAGCACTAGCCATAGTGCGTCTTCACTATTTGGGTAATGGAAACATATTAGTCCTTTTTGGGTAAATCACTCATAGAATGCATATTGCAATGCGGGGATCGAGGACGCGTGATTTAAGAGGAATTTATATTTGAACAGCAACCAGTACGGCAATACCGTTACAACAGATTTACACCTTGCTGCCATGTATTATACCATTTTTCTTTAATCAGCAAAAGACAAAAGACTAGCATTAAAAAATGGTAGAAGGGGTTCCCCAACCTACATATAAGTAGCAAAATTCCTACAAAGCTTTCATACACAACAAAGATTCTTTAGACCATTCATACAAAGAAAAGGCAAAATTATTCACCTTGACACTTAACCATAACCATGATCTAAATTTAATTAAATCCATCGCATATTCTACATTTGGCTCTATGCTTTTGAAGACAATATTATTTCTATGCGACCATAAAGTCCACACGGTGGCAAACCACACAACCCACCATGCCCTCTTAATTACTTTACCTGAGACAATAGCAATGTTGTAGAAAATGATTCCTACAGGCCTCTGGAATCGTCACCTCAACCACAAACCATTTCTAGCATTGTTTCTAATTAAATGAAGAGAAAGCGCATGTGAACAAAAGGTGAGATGTACGTTTCTCCTCTTGGCAGCAAAACGGGCATAAATATCCCTGGAATCAAGCACAATATTTCTCCTGCACAGGTTGGCTTTAGTTTATATTCTATCCAGTAATGCTCTCCATACAAAAGCTGAAACTTTTGATGGGACCGGTGTGCCCCACCAGCACCTAAAGAGAAATTTCTTTGTAGAATTCCTTTGTTCAGGTAGCATTGTATACATAGATTTGACTGAGTAGTCACCTGTATTATCTTCATTCCATATCCAGCAATCAGAAGGTCCTATTTTATGTTCACAACCTGTGTGTCCTGTAGCAAGTTTCCCAACAAATGTTTCTCCTATTCAAACAACTCTCTCCTCCATCTTAAGTTCCATTCCCAAACTCCCCCATACCAATTCCCCCGCCTCTACAATTTTAATATCTTGTTGCTCTGAAATGGCATACAACCTACTGTATTAATTACATAGAGTTTCCTCACCTGCCTATTTGTCTTCCCAAAACATCACCCTCTTTCCGTCCCCTATTTTCCATGTTGCATTTTTTTCAAATCAGCTCTCTTGGTCACCAAACCCATAGGCCTTCACTAAATCTCTCCACCACACTGACCCTTTCTTAATACTTCTCTCATTTATACTAGCTTTACCTTCCCCATATTTTGCTCTTGGCACCTTACACCAAAGGCTATCTCGTTCCTTCAACATCATCTTCCACCTCCATTTTCTTAACAAAGCCCTATTAAACACCTCTAAATTTCTTATACCAAGGCTCCCTGCCTCCTTCGAGCAGCATACCTTATCCCAACTTACCCACACTAACCCTTTCCCACCTTCTTCCCCACCCCATAAAAATTTCCTTTGAATACATTTGAGTTTATGTGCAACATCTTTAAGCAAATAGAAAAAAGAAAGATAAAAAAAAAAAGGAAATGATGATAACTGACTTGATGAGATACACTTTCCCCCCAAAAGATAGGTGTTTTTGTTTCCACAGGAATAAATTATTTTTTAACTTTTGCATAATTAGCTTCCAAGCCGTTTCCCTCTTGGGATTTGCTCCTACTGGAATGCTCAGATAAACAAAGAGAATGACCATTGTATTGTTCTACAATTGAGCAGAGATGCAAATCTTCTTAACATATGCTCCTCCACTGCAATACCCGCCACTCTGCTTTTAAAGAAATTGACCTTAAACCTAGAGACTAATTCAAAACATCTCAACAAACTCTTCATTGTTCTCACATTCTGTGCTGACACCTCTCCAAAGAATAGCATATCATCAACAAACTATAACAAAGAGATGTCTAGCCCCTGCTAAACCCTAAGAGCAAGTTATTTGTTAGGGCTTGCCTCATCATCCCAACTAAACGTTCTGCTACAATTAAGAAGAGAAATGGTGCCAACAGATCGCCTTGTCTCAAGCCCAAGCCCCTTTGTACCTTGAATTCTTCTGCCGGACTTCCATTCACTAAAACAGAAACAGTTGTAGACTCAATGCATTCTTTGATCCACCTAATCCACTTAGTACAGAACCCCCATTTAATTCAACATGTAGTATAGGTACTCCCAACAAACTGAATCATAGGCTTTTTCATAGTCTATCTTAAAAATCAAACATGACTTCCTTTTGGATTTTGCCTCATCAACTACTTCATTGGCAATTAATACTCCATCTAGCATATTCCTCTCATTGACAAAGGCAAACTGTCATTCATCAATGACTTCGTTCATCACCATCCTTAACCTCGTAAAAAGAATATTGGAATAATTTTGTACATGCACCCAATGAGGGAGATAGGTATGTACTCCCCCAAATTCTGTGGGTTGTCATTCTTAGGGATCATAGTAATGAAAGAAGAAATTCCTCCTTTAGGAATCACCCCATTGACATGGAACTCCTTCAAGACTCTTATGATGTCTTGTTTCAATGTGTTTCAAAAGAATTTAATAAACTTGAAGTTGTACTTGTCAAGCCCAGGGCTTTTATTGCTCTTGCAATCCCATATTATACTCTTGATTTCCTCCTCCCCAAAAGTTGTTGTGAGCAACCTGTTTTCCTCTTCCCTAAGAGATTTAAAAGGTACTTCATCTAAGATTGGCCTCTCCTTGCATCCTTCCTTAAATCTGTTTTGAAAAATTGTTTCACCCGTCTTCACTTTTAGTGGATCCTTTTCCCAGCACCCTTCCATTGGCAAGCCTCTTATATTGTTTGTTCTTCTTCTTCAATTCACCATTGAGTGAAAGAACTTTTGTTGGCATCCCCATCTTTGATCCATCTGCTTCTGGATTTCTGATGTAACAGCGACTCATACCTTCTTGACACTTTCCAAAATTCAACTAGTAATTTATTACTTTGTTGTACTTCCACCCGGCTTAATCCTCCTGTTTCATCTTTTAGATCCATGGCATTTATCCTTTCTACCAATGTATTGCTTACGTTTGTAGATCCCCAAATTTTCCTTGTTCCATTTCTTCAGCTCACTTTTCATGATTTTTAACTTTTCCTTGAAGACAGAAGCACTCCACCCTTTACCTCACAGTTTTTTCCAAGCATTTTCCACCAGATTTGAAAATCCCAATTCCATAAACCAACAATTGAGCACCTTAAACGGCTTTGGTCGACTTTTTTAATATAAGAAGGCAGTGATTAGAGACATCTTTATTAATTCTTCATGTACTGAGTGCTTCCAAGCCAGATATTGAGCCACTCTTGGGTTACATAAAATCTATCCAGTCTACTTTTAGCGTAACCGTTTGACCTGTGCCAAGTGTACTTTCTGCCAATCATCAGTATATCCTCCATCTCCATGCAATTAATGAATTGATTAAATTCATTCATGCCCCTTCTTCTTAAAGACAATGAGTTGACATCTCTAGCGTTATTTCCCCTTGCCTCTCTTCCATCTTCTTGATAGCATTGAAATCACCTGCTAGGCACCATGCTTTTTCAAAGCAATTATTATTGATCTATACTAATTCACTCCACATTCTTCTTTTATCAAACAGTGAGCAAGGTGAATATATATTGACAATTACAATCGATACATTTGATTTTTCCCACACCTCTAACAATCCGAGGTATCTATCTCTAGTGAAGGAGTCTGTTACACTAAACGCACCCTTCTTCCACAAGCAAATTAAGCCCCCAGCTGTGTTCATAGCTGGGCGAATAATCCATTCAACTTCAGAGTCCCTCCATAACGAGTAACAGAACTTTTTTTCCTCCCTTTCCAACTTAGTCTCCTGTATACACACAATGTCAATTTCTTCTGATATAATCAACTTTCTAATAGTTCTCCACTTCACCCTCCCCCAACCCTCTAATATTATAACATAGTAACTTCGTTGAAAACCAACATGCTCCCCATCCCCTTCTACGAGGTCCAACTTCTCAATTTCTTTTTTATCTCTTTATTCAAGCTCCATAATTTTCTTCACCATCTCTTCCCCCCATTAAACCTCACCCCTAATGTCCCTCCAATTTCCTATATTTTCTTTGCCTCAGATAGTTCATTTTTCAACCAAATCATTTTGTTGCAATTTATAATTTGATTATCAGAAAAAGAATCACTAAAGGAGTGAAAGGCATGTCTCACCTTCCTTTGCCATGTACGTGACGACCGCTTCAGAATTTTGTTTTGCACACCTCTCCTTTCCTCCATTTGGTCACTGCCATTCTTTTGTCTATTCTCGTTCTGTAATTGCTTCTCTCCTTCGTTGGGTCTTTCTTGTTTCTCATTTTGATGCTCTTCGTCCCCTAACCCAAATTCATTCCCAACATCCCACTCCATTTTCCCAATGATCACCCTTTTATCCTCACTATCAACTGAACCTAGCAACCCATGTTCTTTTCTCTCACTACATTTTCCCAATTTCTCACTTTTACTTCTAACCTATTTTCTCCCTTTTTTCCTCACACTAATTTCACCCCTTTTATCTCCCTTCTTCATTTGTTTTACATTAGATCTCACGCATTATGCATCTCGACCCTTCACATGGGTACCATGAGAGTGTCATAGATCATAGGTAGATTGTGATTTTAATTAGTTGGTAGCTAATATTTTGTGGCCCAATGTGGTCCCCAAAACAGAAGCTTCCTTGTCCATGTTTGGTTCAGGTAGCCGTACACTATCACCATGGCCCACTGATGTCTCATGATCAGAGCACTCCACACTTCTCCTACACTTTGTTTGGTAGCAACGAAATATCGAAGAAAGAAAGAGAAGACCGTGAAAGTGAAGGTAAGTAGTGTATTTTTGTTTGTTTGGTAGTAGCGAAATACTGCAGAAGTTTTCAAATTTTTGGTGGGTCTCACGCTAAAATTAATCCGCTCAGATATGCGCGAAAATGCGACGAAATGCAAAGTTACATCAAGCTTTCCGTTATTACCCTTAGCCTCTTTTTACGAATGACCCTTTTCACATATGTCCCTATTAGCACACATATTCAAATATATTGGTAACATATTCGAATATATGCACCAATATATTCGAATATGTTATGACATATTCGAATATATTGGTGCATATATTCGAATACAGTGTTCTTTGTATCTTTCCTGATAAAAACACGTTTATAAAATCTGAAGGTTATATATGTAATTTTATTCTTCATTCTAAATCTCCAAAAGTCAAAAAGCAAACTTTCACCTTATTTCTTCTTTACTTCTCTTTAACCAAACAATCTCTATTTCTACTCTATTTCTCTTTTCTTCTCTTCTACTTACTTCCTCTCCCTCTATTTCTCTCTTCTCTACCAAACACAGCGTTAGCTTCGTTGTCTTTTGTTGGGCTTTTATCACATGGTAGACAATTTGTCTCATGGCCCATGCATATTTCCTTTCAAAGACCATGTATTTAAATTGAGGCCCATATCACTGAACTTGCTTTTTTCCCCTCTACTATAGCCATTTCCTTTCACTATCACATCCAGTTGCACTTTTTCACCGACTCCAGACAAGATCGTATCTTCACACACTTTTACCTCCATGACACAATACGGTCTGCCTCCAGCATTTAATGCATTCTCGTTTGCCAATTTATTCAAAAAATTTGTGAATTAATATTTAAAAAAATAAGTGAATTAATGGTAAGCTCATGTTTCTCCGGCACCCGATCTTGCTCGCCAGAAAATGTAGTTGGCTCAACCTAACTACCTTCATCCCCTAAGCATTCTGACATCACAGATAAGTTTTTTTCTTCATCAAACGCCATCACAAATGAATCATCACATCCTGAACGACACCTTCTCACACAGCTACAGGAGTAATTTATATGAGGAACAATTTCTTCAACCAGTCTGATAGGATAAACTACCTCATTAATTTTAATGTTCTAGAATTTTACAATAGGCTCCAAAGTGGAAGTTCTCACCAGCACCCCTGCATATTCCAATCATGAGAATAATCTTGTCTTTTTCATGCACAGCAATGACCTTTCCCATAGAGGCTAATACTTTTGCAAAACATTTTTCTTTCCAAGAATGTAATGGGATTCCTCCACACCTCACCCATGCTAACCTATTACCCAGTACCTCTAATGGACTCCAAGGAATGACTATTTCAAAAAGTTTGCTTAGCCATGCCTCTGCACCTTTGAACATTTCTTGTAAATTTTGATCTTCAGCCACTGTTAGTAGAATCAGGTTATCTCCCATGTATCTGATTCTTACTGACTTAAATCCTTCTAACAAGAAAGCTTCTTGTAGCTTATAAAACTTTTCAGGCTCATACAGTCTTCCCACTAGACTTTTCTGTAACCAACTTGCATCCCCATGCATCCCCCACTTTAACTTTTATCTGTTATCCCGTCTATGTTTCAGATTCATCATTACTCCACTTCTTTTTCTTCACTTGCCATTGGCTAGTAGTAATATCCTTCCCCTTTCTTATCATCTATGCGTAGGAAATTTCCAATCCAGTAGCCCTTTCTCATTTTGCCTGTCTCGCTATTGGTATACCCACTGTATATGTTCCTATTTTTTCCCTTGTTGTAGTCACTAGGTTCAACCTTCGCCTTTTCGTTCATCTTCTCCTTCTTTGACTTATCATATTTGGGAGTGTTGACAAACAATTTCATATCCCTAACATATATTTGGCCCAGATCCCTTTCTAGTCTTGGTTCTTTGACACCTATAAAGCGAACAAAGCCAAACCTTTGTCCCACTTTGTTTCTTCTCCCAGCAATGAAAACCTCCCGCACACTCGTCCCCATCTCTAAGAAATCTTCCAAAGGTCCATCTCTCCAAAGTTGTCTGGAAAGTGTGCGAAAAAGAATGTAGTAATATTAGTTCTTGATACCCCCGACTTTGCTTATCCTTGAACATTAGATTTCTCATCCAGCCATCTCTCTTCACCAGACCGCCTATATCATTGTATGTATTATGCTATTATGCTGTCTTTTACTCAATTGGGATGCAAGGGTTCTAGGGGTGTACTACATTGTAATTCGATGTATGTTGGGGTGAGTAATATGTAGTCCCGATTGGTTCCTTCAGCTGACAAATTAGTTTGGGATTCACCTCATGCATTGCAATTGCATGCATGCTAAGTACTTGAATGATTGTGATCAAATTTTTAATTTGTCTGTCGATTTAATTTTTTGTATATTCTAATTTGTTACATACATTATTTTATAAATATCACCGGAACCCCTCTATCTTTGTGAAAATTATTTACAAAAATTTAGGGACAAATGGACTTGGAGTTATTGGTCAGAGTTATGTTATGATGGAATGTCGTGAAGTCACGTGTTATGGACTAGGCCTTTATCGGCCCAACTACCCACTCAAGCCACTTCAAACAAACCCCTATAGGCCATCCATGACCTAATAGTATCGTCACTCATCAAAAAGGGAAAGTTTGGATCATCCTCACCCACGCACTTGATAACTGGGATTTGCAAACATAGTAGCGACAATCACGACACTTGCTTAGCAAGGATCCCCAAAGATGACACTAAGATTCCATTACCATTACAATATACTTAGGACTAGGGGTGGCAAAGCGGGCCAACCCACCCCGACCCGCCATCAACCTGCCAAAAGCGGGGCGGGGCGGGTTGACCCGCCGGCAAGAAGTGGGTTCAAAAGTTGAACCCTCCCCGCCTAGTAGTGGGTTGGCGGGTTGGCCCGCCAACGAATAATGAGTGGGTCGGTGGGTTGTACAAAAGGCGGGTTGGCGGGTTGACCTGCTAAAAATAGGTTGGCGAGTTGAAAAATGTGGGTTGGCGGGTTGACCCACCCCACTTTTTTTTTATAAAAAAGACTCAATTAAATTTAATTTTTTTTTGTTATTATCTAATTGAATTGGATTAAATAATTTTTATTTTAATACACATTATATCACTTTGAATCTTTGATTGTTTGACTTATAATTTTATTATTATTTTATTATACATTAAATATATGAAAGAGAAATTATATTTTTTCATTCAAAAGTTATAAAAATAATTTACTTGAAAATAAATAACACATCTCATTCAAAAGTATAAGCGATTATATTTTTTAGTATAGCATTGAATTGTATTTAATTACAAGTAAAACTAACCCCAAACGCATGTGTTATTGTTGTCATTATATTTTTTAGGATAACATTGCGACTGTGGAGTAGTGTGTGTAGAGCATCTTTTACTTTTTTTTTTAATTAATGTCTTTGGTACAATAACTAAGGAAGGAGAAAAAAAAAGAAGTGGCGGGTCGTGGGTTGGCGAGGCGGGTTGGCAGGTTTTACTGGCTTACTTGCCCCGCCAAAAATGGCAGGTCAGGCGGGTTGACCCGGCAGGTTGAACCCGTTTTGCCACCCCTACTTAGGACCATCAAGACTCATTTGAGGCTTCTTTAGACAACAGAGCCATGGGACTCCCCTAGGATTAGTACTTGGTAGGAAACCTCGAAGGCATGCACCCACAACGACAACATGGTCATCAATGATGGGAACCCAACTTTGTAGGAGTTATTAAAAAAGATAAAGGATCTAAAGAAGAAAAACCAACAGGCGCAAAAAAGAAAACGTGAAAATCTAAGCCCAAATCAACAAGTTCATAGGACAAAGGGAGCACGTAGCGAAGAACTCCCATCAGGGTGACAAGACAACACTTGGCAACGAGTTCGAAGAACCGATCCCCAGCAACACATTACTATGTTCAATACTCAAATGCTAACCACTCGGGCGTTTGACCACGTGCTTTAAAAGATTTTCCCAAGTACTTTGGTAGGATCGTCCCTTTAATGGTTCACTAGCGAACCCAAGTAATCAATCCACAACTTTGAGGAAATATCCTATGTTTCCCTTAACCAGTTTGATTTTAGTAGCCCGTAAAAAAGAACTAATTCAACCTCTTATAAGAGGATGACAAACCCTTAAAAGACAAGAAGATTCAATCAAGAAGTCGTCCAAGTAAAAGATTTAGTTCTTTACACTCTCCTCCACATGGTCCCAATCCTCATAAAGGATAGAGACCTTACTCCAAGCAAGAACACCCACAAAACTAATGAATTTTGTGGCGTTTTCCCCTTCAGGCGCCCCACTAAACATGTCAAATTGAATTGGTATCAAATGGTCACTAGCTCGACTAAGAGTCAGTTCTTTTAGGCATGTACCTCGTCTACCCTTTTTTTTGGCAGACTCATAAGATGGGTTACCAGAAGAATTAGCCATGACCTATTTGGAAAAGAAAAAAAATTGTCAGTACCGTCATTGGAGAAGTTTGAAATTTTCAAAGATAAACGTAACGATAAAAAGAATTAAACAATATAATAAAAATTATATAATGTCAACAAGAATATACAACATAAACATAAATAAGTTACTAACATTGTCAAGTATGAATGTTTTCCCATATTCCTTCGTGATGATCATCATGTGTGACATGTACATCATCCACTTCATTTTCATCAATAAAAGTTGGGATTCGTGTTGAGAAAGAATGAATCTCAATTCTTGTTTTCATGACTAGCATGCACACTTCTTTCTTGGAGAACCACTGACCATCTCTTGTTAGAAGGATCGCTAACATAAAAAACTTATTTTTCTTGGTATGCCATAATAAAAGGCTCCTCCTTATAACCTACCTTGCTAAGATCGACCAATGTGAATCCTAACTCATCGGTTTGCACCCCGGTGTTACTATCAACCCACTTACATTTAAACACAGGTACTCTGAATTTTGTGTAGTCAACGTCCCCTATGTCTTCGATAACTCCAAACTAACACATGGATGCCATAACAGTGTTTTTATCTTTTGAACTAGAGAAGTGCATGGACTCAGCCACAACCATAACCCCGCTGTTTTGCACGATACTTTTCTCATCTAATGACTTTATATAGAAGGAGAAGTTGTTGATATCGTATCTAGTCCAACATATGACATCAAAGTTAGGTCCATGTGCTAGCCATTTTAATGCCTCAGAAGCATTATCATCATTCACAACTTGTTCTTTAAACCAGTTTAAGAATGTTTTATTATGCTCAGTCAACTGCCATTTCTTTGGTATTCTAGGATTATTTTTCTTGACAATGTTTTTGTGAGCAGAAAAATAAGGTTCAACTTCTTTAGTGTTATTCAATATGTAGAAATGTGCTTGTAGAACTTCTTCCTGATTCATTTGTTTAACGTTTACACCTCGAGTACCCTTACCAAAAAATCTTCCCTCATGACGAGATGTTGGAAGCCCTATAGGTTCAGCTTGTGACAGGTATTCTGTACAAAACTGAATGGCTTCTTCAGCAATGTACTTCTCAACAATAGATGCTTCTAGACGGTATGGATTCTTACTATACCCTTTCAGGATCTTCATATATCGTTCAATAGGATACATCCACCTTAAATAAACCGGACCACAAATTCTAATCTCTCTCACTAGATGCATGATTAAGTGAACCATGATGTCAAAAAATGAAGGAGGAAAATACATCTCTAACTGGCACAATATAATAGCAGCTTCATTGTCCAACTCATCCAACTTCATACGGTCAATGACTTTGCTACATATGGCATTAAAGAATAGACACAATTGCGTAGTGGTCTCTCTAACTTTTTTGGGCAATATGTCATGAATAGCCACTAGTAGGAGTTGCTGCATCAAAACATGGCAATCATAGGACTTTAACCCAACTAATTTGAGATCTTTTAGTGACACAAGGCTCTTGATATTTGAAGAGTATCCTTGTGGCACCTTGACTCCTTGTAGACACTTACAGAAACTTGTTTTCTTTTCTCTTGACAAGGGATGACATGCTGGAGGCAAATATGTCCGCTTACCCACTGACTGTGGACCTAACTAGAGGCGTATACCCATCTCAACTAGATCTTGATGAGCATTCAAACCATTCTTCGTCTTGCCTTTAATGTTCAAAAGAGTGCCAATTACACTATCACACACATTTTTCTCAACATGCATGACATCTGCACAATGTCTAACATCTAGATCGCACTAGTATGGAAGATCAAAGAATATCGACCTCTTCTTCCACAAGGGTTTTTCAGTAACTCTATTGTGGATCTTTCCAAATTGGACGTTGGTGTCCTTCACCCGTTCATAAACCTACTCACCAGTTAAAATGTGTGGTGCAATACCATCCCCCTGACATCCATTGAAGGCCTTTTTAAGTCTACGATATAGGTGATTAGCCTTGAGAAATTTTCGATGCTCAGTGTAAACTGTTTTCTTTCCATGTTTTAGTTGTACGTAACATATGTCTTCTTCACAGATAGGACAAATGTTATGCCCCTTAACATTATATCCATTCAAGTTCCCATATGCTGGAAAGTCATTGATGGTACAAAACAACATTGCACGCAACATGAAATTTTCATGACGATAACCATCATACACATCAACACCTTCATCCCACAGCATTCTCAAATCTTCAATCAAGGGATGTAAGTAGACATCTATGTCATTTCTTGGCTGTCTTGGCCCCGCAATCATCATAGATAGCATAACATATTTTTGCTTCATGCACAACCAAGGAGGCAAATTATAAATAATTATAAGAACAGGCCATGAACTGTGCTTACTGGATAAGTTCCCATAAGGATTCATTCCATCCGTAGCAAGTCCTAGCCTAAGGTTTCTTGCCTCAGTCCCAAAACCTGGAAACAAACAATCAATTTTCTTCCATTGTGGAGAATCTGCAGGATGGCAAAGCTGTCCATCACATTTTCTCCCATCTATATGCCACGTAAGGTTCTTTGCATCATCTACATTGGCAAATAATCGCTTAAACGTTAGAATTATTGGAAGATACCATAATACCTTAGTAGGGGGACCATCCTTTGTGCTCTCATCAATGTTATCACCCTTCACTTTATACCGTGATACCCCACACCTAGGACACTTGTGCAACTCTTCAAACTCTTCTCTGTATAATACGCAATCATTAGGACATGCATGTATTTTCTTGTATTCCAATCCCATTGGACACAACACCTTCTTTGCCTCATAGTTACGTCTTGGTAACGTGTTACCTTCTGGAAGCATTTCATTCAACAACTCAAGCAATTCAGTGAAACTTTTATCACTCCACTCATTTCTTGCCTTGACATTCACTAATCTTAACACCGCTGACAACCATATGAATTTAGTGCACCCCGGATATAAAGGCTTTTCTGCATCACTACACAAAGTGTCGTACACTTGAGCTTGCTGAAAAGACTCTGGTCTAATACCATGGATCATGTCCTCTAGTCAATCATCCATAGGTACATCGAATTGATCCATTTGAGACATACTTGGCATGTCTAACAATTCACCATGCAATGTCCATGTTGTATAACTCTTGCAAAAGCCATCACAAAGGAGATGCTCCTGTATTTGCTCAAGTTGCAATCGTATCTTATTCAGACAATTAACACAAGGACAATAAAAGAACCCACCATTATCAAGAAGATTTCTTTTAGCAAATTGGATAAACTCTTCCACTCCATTTTGATACTCATCAGTTGTGCGTCTACAATTAATCCAACTACGATCCATAACTTCCTTCTATGATCCACAAACCATATCTTAATGCATGTAAATCTCACTTTTTAATACAAGGTATGGTCCTATCCCATTCAGAAAGTCATTTTTTTAAACTTGATTAATATGTATTGGTTTAGTCTCATCTTAAATTTGACAAAATTTCGGCAGCATTTCGTATTGGTCTTCAAGTACACGAAATGAAAGTGGTGACATCAAGTTCACTGCAATCAAGTATGCACCTAGAGACACAACATGAAATGAGTAAACAGAAATTTAATCAAATTTACGATGAGATTTAACCATTATGTATTAATAAAGTATAAAAAAATGGACCTTTCTAAACTGTCCAATCGAACAATTCAAGATTCAATACAACAATTACTACTTTAATCATTGTATTGAATCTCAAACGGGAAACTAAGGTTCGCACATAATGCATAAATTCAATAGAAAAACAAAAACACAATTAAGCACACAACATAATGCATATAATTTATACACAAAACCAAATTCAATAACAAAACCAAATGTCAATTTCATGTAATGCAATCCAATCCACAACAAATTAAATCTAATACTCAAGAGTTCACTTATCTCATACAAAATTAGACAACGACGATGTCTGTTTCTGGCACTATATATCATTAATTATAGAACTTTGGGTTTAAAACAAAATATAGTTACATTAATTATGCTAGTATTTTAGCCTGTGCATTGCACAGGATAAATGTTTATTTTATATAATTAAAATTTACAATAAATAAATACTCATAAATATACAAACTATATTATAATTTAAATTTATAATAAATAAATATTTTAGAACATATAGCTTGTCAAACCTTATTTAGTGACAATTAATTAATTGCTAACATAGAATTAAATTAACTTCTTACTTTTATTCTTTTTCATTACTTATTACTAACTTACCTAAAATAATCAATTTCACTTAATTCTATCTTATGTAATATAATCATCAACACTTAAAATTCTTACCACATATTTATATAAGTTAATAATTAACTTAAACAATTTATCTTGTTCTTTAAAGATTATAAATTTATAAACATATATAAAGAATTACACTTTTCTTATATATATTAATAAACATTTTCAACCATATATAACCTTTATTAATTAATTTAATGTAACAATATAATTAACATAAAAGATTAATTTCAAATTAATATTAAAAATGAAACAATCATATTCACATAATTAATGAACCAAATGAACCAATGTAAACTAATGTAAATCATAATGAACCAAATGAACCAATATAAACATTATGAACCAAATGAAATTAAAATGACTAACCAGTGCGCAGACCTCCAAACTCAGCAATGGAGCATGTTCAACAGCAGTAGACCTCCACCAACAGCAATGGCGTGAGCTAGCTCCAAATAATGCAAGCTTGGCACCAAGCTCGCACTTCAACGACGATGACAGTGCAAACGCGGTAGTGGCAACGGTGCAGAAGCGGTGATGACGGTGTAGGTAGAGGCGGCGATGGCGACGGCGACGGGACGGCGTGCGCTATGTCTCCTACTCCCTTTAAAATGTAACGGCGAAATGAGGGGCGGATGGGGAGGAGAAAGCTTGCATGGAGGAAATGAGGGGTGGATGGGGAAGAAGAGAGCTTCAATGGAGCAAATGAGGAGCGGATGGAGGAGAAGAAAGTTAGAAGGGAGGAAATAGGGAAGAAGAAGGTTGCTGGAAATGAAAAGGAGAGGCGCGTGAAGGCTAAAAAAGCTATTTTTTAAACCGGTTTCGCTAGGAACCGATTTAAAAAGTTGGCGCGAATACTATTTTATTTTTAAAATTGACTTTTTAAATTGGTTGGATTTGAACCGATTTAAAAAAGTTTGTTATAATTTCAAAAATGCCACTGCGTTTCTTTTTTAAACCAGTTTGATATTAATTGATTTAAGTTCCTGCTTTAAAATCTATTTCGTGTAGTAGTTCTACCAAATTAAAAATCCAACAGAACATTTAAAAAATCTAGGATCCATATTAACTAGATTGATTGTACCAAAATTGCAGGTTCTTCTAAATTAGGCCTCTATTAAATCTTTTAGGTTGATGAAATAATGCATAATTGATTTCATGGCCTCAAGGTAAGTAGTGAAAAACTATGAAAAAAGCTGGTGCTCTTATATTAATAAATTTTATAAAGTAAAGCAAATTTAGTTTAGATTGTACAGGCTTATAGGCTAGCACCTAATGTGTGATAAGTACTTAGATAATAGGGAGTTTACTACTACTGGTAATGATTTGTACAATAAAAAATTAGTATATATTCACCAACTCAGTTCTAGTTATCAGGCATATTTGGTACTTAGGTTACTCCATGTACTGAGGTTCTCTTAATTGGATGTTGGCATTGGATAGTTATATTTGATTTACTGGCATCAAATTATATATTATTTTGGTAAGGGTTTAATTACCTGTTTGGTTCCTATATTTGCGCAAACTTTACCTTTTGGTCCCTATAGTTAAAAATAATTTGTTTTAGTCCCTATACATGTACTTTCGAAATTGGTTTGGTCTCTATCATCAAGTGTGTCTTAACTTCGTAAAATAAAACTGTCACAAAATGAAAATTGGTAGTGTAAAGCCACCACAAATTGACATTTTGTGGCATTTTTTATTCAATTTGTGGCAGTTTAAAATGGTAGGGACCAAACCAACATTGAAAGTGCATGTATAAAGACTAAAACATATTATTTTTAACTATAGAGACTAAAAGGTAAAGTTTGCACAACTATAGGAACCATAAAGGTAATTAAACCTTTTGGTAAGTGCATCAAATTAGATATGAAAATGTAGGTTCGATCTCCAACCTTTGATCAAGTTCTTGAAAATTGTGATCATGAAGCCTATCCAACCTTTGCTCACTAATTAGAAAAGGATATCTGATTTTATTTTTCAATGAATAATTATAATATATTAAATCTTAAAAATTACATTTAAAATAATTAAAAACTTAAAAATAATAAATATTTATTATAACCAATATTTTTAAAACATTCTTTAAATATTTTATTTTAATTATATACATACAGGAATGGATTAAGAACAGCAGCACACATAGTATTAATTAAGAGTAGCAACATGCATATTAATAAATTAAAACTCTAGATCTAATTACGAGTAATGATACATTTTAATTGCTACCCTGACGTCAACAAAGAAGTAGTAATAGTCTGCGGTCCTCGACATGTATGGTCTAAATATGCTTTAAGCTTTCAATATAGAATCTTTATTTCAATAAATTATTCTTTTAATCCCAATTCTCTTTTCTTCTTAGAATCATGTATGGTCTGAACAAGACATTCCATATTATTTAGCACCATGAATGATAGCCTTTTTTAACATAATAAGGTGTCGGAGAACATGATATTATTTCATTATTTCAGGTTTTATTTGTACAGAATTATTTCATTGTAATTTAGCTTCCTATTTTTACTTTCATGACACGTCTTCCCTATTTATAATTATTTACATAGATTTACTTTTTTAAATCAACTTATAATTGATTGAGTACACAATTTAGCCATCAGTAATCAGCCCCTTCGATTCTTCATAACTCTCTCATTTCGGCACCCTCCGCTGATACAAAATCAGATTGTCAGGAAGCCAAAATTAAACAGCTTATTCATATAGCTTTACATCTCGTCACTAGATTTAGTTTTATGTAACAATGCTTGCAAGAAAGCGCAATTTTTTGCATTGAGAAATTCATTGGCATTCTATTTTCAGTTTAAAACCTATAAAATTAGAAAAAAAAAAGAAATTGCAGAATCCAAACTATTACATTAACAAGATGCTGGCATGGCTAACCCAAGCACAATGTAATGAATTAGAGTTGGCATAAAGCGTATATGTTTTACGTTGAACCTTCTCCAAATGAAATTTAGAAGATTTTGGTATCTAAACACTTTCTGATTTTCTCTCTGAACTTGCCAAGGTCCAACTTTTAATATGTTCAACGATTGGCTAGATTGTATGTGCCAAACTGATTCTTAAAGTAATGAAGTGCACCATATCTTTAACTTGTTTGCCTTATATGTATATGTTGATTCCTTCCCTTCCTATTCTGATTTCCAATTTTCGAATTTAGACATATATGTAGTAGTATCTTTATGTTGGGTAGCAAGCCTAAACCAAACCATCATCATTGCCATCCTCATTTAATACTTAAAAATAATATACGGCACAATATATCATGGCTTCCAATCTTAAATCAAATGAGATATTTTTATGTTAATTAACAGATCAGTCCTCCATTGGTAGGAGGTTGTGATCATGGTTCTAAATTGCGGTCTGTAACTGTAATTGCTGTCACAATGTAAAGTTGTTTTGACTCATCGCAACCGCATCGCGATCGCAGTTGTGGCTGCATTTTTCCGTATTGTCAAGGATTGAGATGAAACCGCAACCACGACCGCGACTGCAACCGCAATTTAGAACCATGGTTGATATAGCAGATTTCAATACTTACAGATGTTAATATAATTTTTCATCTCATCTATTACCTCTTTGTTGGACCCCATTAGATCAGAGTCACCTAAAGGCCTTGCCAAGAGGCTTACTCGCAAATGAAACTGATTTCTTCATACGCTGTACCGAAGTTATTATTACGCGCAAATGAAATTGATTTCTGCAGGTGTGCAAGTGCAAATAATATATGCTGTGTAGTCATATTCAATGCTGTATATTTGACTGAACTATTGTATGCCTTCACCTATAATTGATAATTATATATTAATGCTTAGTCAACAGGTTTCTATTTTTACTCTTTGCCTTTTTTTTTAAAAAAAAAAGGTTCCAATTTTTATAGGATGATGCAGGCATTCTTCCGTTTCATGTATCCCATTTTTAGTTTGAAAAGTATGTATATTCCTAGTGTTAGCATTTGAGTGACACACATTTTGGAAGGTTGTTCCGAGTTCCAATAGCTTCAATGTTGACACAAATCACAAGCATATGATTTGGTTAGAGAACTAAAGAGAGAAAGCCGTGAATAATTATTCTGGTGCTAGCTTCTGTGGTGATATATATAAATGTTCTTCTTGTTGGTGATCCTGGGACAAGCAAAGAGTCAGAGGGATAGAAGACTACAAACAGATATCCAAATGGCCAAGCAAGCCTTTGTCTGAGGCTTTGTCCCTTCACAATCCAGCAACCCATGCTGTGCCCGATACCAAGCCTTCTTCAGGTTCTCATCACCCACCCTACAACCATGCATCATACCCATATGCATCAAGCTACGAAAACATTTCCCAATTGATGGAAAACAGGATGAAATCCCTAATGGTATGTACAGCACCACATATACACAAGATCAAGGACTTTTTTTTTTTTTGTAATTTTTCTCCATTCAGAAACTAAAGTGAAGGTATTGTACAAATTTAGGAAACAAAATGATGATAGACTCCATCAAAAATATTGAATGGGCAATGAAAAGAGTGACATGTAGGTCCAAGGTACACCCACTACAACGTAGGCCTCTTTGCTTCAATTCTCCATAATGGGAATTCAAATGAAGTGATCAACAATATTGTTTTTTTTTCTTTTTTATAAGCAAAGACTTCATTAATAAATAAAATACAAGAGGTAGTTTTACCTAAATACAAAGATCTCACAAGGCTATATCAAAGAGATAGAAAGAGATAAGTATAGATCATTGAATATACCAATCATGGTTCTATATTGCGGTTGTGGTCGCAATTGCGATTGCGGTTGCAGGCATTGCAATTGCAGGCATTGTAGCTGCTGTGATGCGGATTGTGGCCGTTGCGGTGAGAAATTATTATATATTTGCACCCCACCTTTTCCCTTGTCCCTACCACCTTACCTTTCCCAATATTGGCTTACCCCTACCACCTCACCCTTTTCCTTGCCTTGAATGCATCAAGTAGCCTACTAGCACCTAAACCAACCACCATCAAATGCCTCCCTCCTTTCCCCTACATTCCACACGACCACACTCGTTAGAATAGAAGACTTAAGTCTGAATCTTTGTTTATTTTCTCACAAAAAAATGGAACAGGATGGTGTTGCGGCTCTGTTGCAGGTGTGTTGCAACAATTCCTTTGATTTTAGTTCACATCGTAATTGTAGGCTGTTATGGTTGTAGGTAGCAAAGCAACTGCAATATTGTAGCCGCAACACATGTTGCGGTTTGCAATTTAGAACTATGATACCAATAAAAAAAACATTAAGTATTATCTTTCTTGACCTTAAACTAAGATCTTTATCAAGTTTAAAATACTATTAATATTAAAAAAACACTTTGGAACATAATTTTGTTGTGAAGATCCAAGTGAATCAAATCATTGCATGATCAACAATATTGTTATTGATACAGTCCAAATCAATCTCAGTTAGGAACCATTCTTGCTAAAAAGAAATATATTCATTAACTGTTCTTCACTACACCAAAAATGTGTAAATACAACGCTTACAAATATAGGCATGCTAAAAAAAATGCAGAGTAAATATACGGCGCTTGTTTAAATAGGTGCACTCTATTGCTACACATATACAGTGCTTTTTTAATTTAGTGTCGTACATGTGTCAGTTTTAAAACAAATAAAAAATGCAAAGCAAATATACGACGCTTGTCTGAATAGGCGCATTGTATTTGTACACATATACGACGCTTACTTAAATAAGCGCCATATATATGTTTGTTTTTAAAAAATAAAATAAAAAGGTACACATATATGGCACTTATTTGAATAAGTGTCGTATATGTGTTTGTTTTTTTTTTTTAATTTAAAAACAAATATATGGCGCTTTTTAAAATAGGCGCAGTCTATGTTGATACATATACGACACTTTTTTAGATAAGCGCCATATATGTGTTAGTTTTTTTAAAAAATAAACAAGTAGTAGGCTTTCTCTCTGTCTCACGAAGCTCTCTAAACGTCGAGTTCGCACGCTTTGTTCATTGTTTTTTGAGCTAGCTTCATGCGTGGACTGTTCAGCGTGCTGTAGTCTTCGTTTTTTGTGGACTGCTACGCCAACTGTTCTTCGTGGAGTTGGTGCGCTCTTCTTTCGTGGATTGCAGCGTTAACTACTGCTTTCTTCATCGAGTTCACGTTCTTCGAGCTTCACGTGTGGACCGTTCCTCATTGTGCTTCATCAAGTTGTAGTGTTCATTTTTTCATGAACTGCTTCATCGAGTTCGCCAACTTCTTCGTGGAGCTCTCTCTCACGAAGTCACAGAAGAACTACATTATTATTCATGGAGGCAAACTCATGAACCCTCATTTGGGTAATTTTTTTTTTATACGGGGTTTGAACAGAGTTTACGGAAGTGACTTATGATTTTCCCATGGTAGTGAATGAACTGCAAAGATTGTGTCAAGGCATCCATTGGTGTTGTAGCTTCGTAAACTAGAAAGTGGGTCACCAAGTGAGCTATAGTAACCCTCCTTACATATATAATAAGGACGCATTTTTCACTAATTATAGGATGCATGGCTTTGTGTTCTACTTGCACATAAAAGAATTTTGATGTTTGTTTACCATCTTTTGTGCTTGTAGTTTGTAAATTGCATGTTTACTAATGTGTCCCTTGCCACCAGAAACTTTTTTTTTAATTGCCGATTATATGTGTAGAACATTTCTCCCTTTTTTTCCTAATAATATTAGAGTTGTTCTTTGATAAAATTGGTAACGTGGTCTTATTGCTGTCTTAATTTGTGAATCAATTGTTTTGGTATAGCTATGTTGATTGCTTTCCACTTTCAACTTCTTCTAAAGTGCGTGTATTTAGTGTCTTGTTCGCCGTCCTATTGCCGTATGAGTTATTTATGTACATAGTGTCTTCATTGATTGATTGTAATTGAGTTGATTGACTCAGGAAATTTCCCTTAGGGTGAATGCAAGGGGTGAGCGTCTTTAAATGCTTGCTTTTTCAGTTGAAAAAGCGGTTTGAAAATGACACTCGTTGAAAGTTTAGGTAAAAACCATAGTTTTGGGTGCCAGTTTTCTACGTAATTTGAGCTACAAGTCTCCAAATCCAATGGGACATTAAAACAAATTTTATAGGGATAAAAAGTGAATTGAGTGAGTTGGTTTCACACAAAAATATTAAACGGTTTGAAAATGGCACGCGTCGAAAGTTTAGGTAATACCATAGTTTTAAGAAACGGTTTTCTATGCAATTTGAGCTACAAGTGTCCAAACCCAATGGGACTTAAAAACAGATATTATAGGGAAATAAAGTAAATTGAGTGAGTTGGTCTCACTCAAAAAAAAATAAACAATTTGTAAATGGCATGCGTCGGAAGTTTAGGTTAAACCAGAGTGTTTTGGAAATGGTTTTTATATGGCAATTTGAGCTACAAGTCTCCGAGTCCAATGCGACTTAAAAACAAGTTTTATAGGGTTAAAGAGTGAATTGGTGAGGTGGTTTCACACAAACATATCAGCATATGAAAATGGCGCTCATCGAAAGTTTAGGTAAAAACATGTTTTAGGAGTTGGTTTCTATGCAATTTGAGCTACAGTGTCCAAACCCAAGGATTAAAAAACGTATTAAGGGAAAAAAGTAAATTGAGGGTGCTCACTCAAAAAAAAAACAATTTGTAATGGCATGCGGGAATTTAGGTAAACATAGTATGCAATTGAGCTACAAGTCTCGAGTCCATGCGATAAAAACAAGTTTTATGGTAAGAGTGAATGGGTGAGGTGGTTCACCAAAATATCAAGCAATATGAAAATGGCGCTCATCGAAAGTTTAGGTAAAAACCATAGTTTTAGGAGTTGGTTTTCTATGCAATTTGAGCCACAAGTCTCCAAACCAAATGGGACTTATAAAAAAAATTTATAGGGATGAAAAGTGAATTTGGTGAGTTGGTCTCACTCAAAGATATCAAACGGTTTGAAAATGGTGATCGTTGAAAATTTAGGAAAAAACCCTTGTTTTACGAAACGTATAGGTTTCTACGTAATTTGAGCTACAAGTCTCTGAACTGAATGAGTCTTAAAAATAGATTTCATAGGGAAAAAAGGTGAATTGAGTAAGTTGGTTTCACTCAAAAATATCAAGTGGTTTGAAAATGGCGATCGTCAGAAGTTTAGGTAAAAACCATACTTTTAGGGAACGTACGGTTTTCAACGCAATTTGATCTACAAGTCTCCAAACCCAATCAGACATAAAAGTAGATTTTTTAGGGCGAGAAAGTGAATTAGGTGAGTTGGTTTCACTCAAAAATATCAAGCAGTTTGAAAATAATGCTCGTTAAAAGTTTAGGTAAAAACCATAGTTTTAGGTGCCAGTTTCTACACAATTTGAGCTACAAGTCTCCAAATCCAATGGGACGTAAAAAAAATTTTATAGGGATAAAAAGTGAATTGAGTGAGTTGGTTTCATTCAAAAATATCAAGCTGTTTGAAAATGGCGATTGTCAAAAGTTTAGGTAAAAACCATAGTTTAAAAAATGATTTTCTACGCAATTTAGGCTACAAGTCTCCAAACCCGATGGGATTTAAAAAAACGTTTTATAGGATTAATGAGTAAATTGAGTGAGTTGGTTTCACACAAAAATATCAAGCAATATGAAAATGGCGCTCGTCAGAAGTTTAGGTAAAAACAGTAGTTTTAGGAGTCGGTTTTCTATGCAATTTGAGCCACAAGTCTCCAAACTAAATGGGACTTATAAAAAAAATTTATAGGGATGAAAAGTGAATTGAGTGAGTTTGTCTCACTCAAAAATATCAAACGGTTTGAAAATGGCGATCGTCGGAAATGTCGGTAAAAACCCTAGTTTTAGGTAACATATGGGTTTGTATGTAATTTGAGCTACAAGTCTCCAAACCCAATGGCTCTTAAAAACAGATTTTATAAGCATAAAAAGTGAATTGAATGAGTTAGTTTCACTCAAAAATATCAAGCGGTTTGAAAATGGCGATCGTCGAAAGTTTAGGTAAAAACCATACTTTTACGGAACGTACCATTTTTTACGCAATTTGAGCTACAAGTATCCAAACCCAATGGGACATAAAATAAGATTTTATAGGGAGATAAAGTGATTGAGTGAGTTGGTTTCACTCAAAAATATCAAGCGGTTCGAAAATGACGCACGTTGGAAGTTTAGATAAAAACCATAGTTTTAGGAACCATTTTTTTACGCAATTTAAGCTACAAGTCTCCAAACCCAATGGGACATAAAAAAAGATTTTATAGGGGTAAATAGTGAATTGAGTGAGTTGGTTTCACACAAAAATATTAAACGGTTTGAAAATGGTGCGTGTCAAAAATTTACGTAAAACCATGTTTTAAGAAACAGTTTTCTATGCAATTTGACCTAGAAGTCTCCAAACCCAATGGGACTTAGAAACAGATGTTATAGGGAAATAAAGTAAATTGTATGAGTTGGTGTCACTTAAAAAAATTAATAGGTTTGAAAACGGTGCATGTCGGAAGTTTAGATAAAACCATAGTTTTAGGAAATAGTTTTCTATGCAATTTGAGCTAGAAGTCTCCAAACCCAATGCGATGTAAAAAAAGATTTTATAGGGATAGAAATGGAATTGAGTGAGTTGGTTTCACTCAAATATATCAAGCGGTTTGAAAATGGCGTTCGTCAGAAGTTTAGGTAAGAACTATAGTTTTAGGAGTTGGTTTTCTACGCAATTTGAGGTACAATTCTCCAAATCCAATGGGACTTAAAAACAAATTTTATGGGGAAAAAATTGAATTGAGTAAATTGATTTCACTAAAGAATAGCAAATGGTATGAAAATTGCACACGTCAAAAGTTTAGTTAAAATTTGTAGTTTTAAGAAACAATTTTTTACACAATTTGAGCTACAAGTCTCTAAACCCATTGGGACTTGAAAATAGATTTTATAGGGATAAAAAGTGAATTGAGTGAGTTGGTTTAACTCAAAAATATCAAGCGGTTTCAAAATGACACTCGTCAGAAGTTTAGGGTAAAACCATAGTTTTAGGACTCGATTTTCTATGCAATTTGAGCTACAACTCTTCAAACCAAATGGGACTTAAAAATAGATTTTATAGGGATAAAAAGTGAATTGTGTGAGTTGGTCTCACTCAAAAATATCAAAGAATTCTAAAATGACACGCATTAGAAGTTTATGTAAAAACCATAGTTTTAAGAAACAGTTTTCCATGCAATTTGAGATATAGGTCTCCAAGCTTAATGGGACTTAAAAACATAATTTATAGGGATAAGGAGTGAATTGTGTGAGTTGGTTTCTCTCAAAAATATAAAGCGGTTTCAAAATGCCACCAGTCAGAAGTTTCGGTAAAAACTATAGTTTTAGGAATTGGTTTTCTACGCAATTTGAGCCAAGAGTTTCCAAACCAAATGGGACCAAAAAACATATTTTATAGGGATAAAAAGTGAATTGAATGAGTTGGTCTCACTCAAAAATATCAAAGAATTCTAAAATGACATGCGTCAGAAGTTTATGTAAAAACCATAGTTTTAAGAAACGGTTTTCCATGCAATTTGAGATACAGGTTTCCAAGCTTAATGGGACTTAAAAATAGAATTTATAGGAATAAAGAGTGAATTGTGTGAGTTGGTTTCTCTCAAAAATATCAAGCGGTTTCAAAATGGCACCTGTCAGAAGTTTATGTAAAAACTATAGTTTTAGGAGTTAGTTTTCTACGCAATTTGAGCCAAGAGTTTCCAAACCAAATGGGACCCAAAAACAGATTTTATAGGGATAAAAAGTGAATTGAATGAGTTGGTCTCACTCAAATATCAAATAGCTTGAAAATGGCACGAGTCGGAAGTTTAGGTAAAAATTGTAGTTTTAGGAAATGGTATTCTAGGCAATTTGAGCTACAAGTCTCCAAGTCCAATGGGACTTAAAAACATATTTTATAGGGATAAAGAGTGAATTGTGTGAGTTGGTTTCACTAAAAATATCAAACGGAATGAAAATGGCACACGTCGGAAGTTTAGGTAAAAACCATAGTTTTAGGAAATGGTTTTGTTGGCAATTTGAGCTACATGTCCCCAAACCCAATGGGACTTAAAAACATATTATATAGGGATAAAGAGTGAATTGTGTGAGTTGGTTTCACTAAAAATATCAAGAGTTTGAAAATGGCGCTCGTCAAAAATTTAGGTAAAACACATAGTTTTAGGAGTCGGTTTTCTACACAATTTGAGCCATAAGTCTCCAAACCAAATGAGACTTAAAAAAATATTTTATAGGGATAAAAAGTGAATTGAGTGAGTTGATCTCACTCAAAAATATCAAACAGTTCTAAAATGACATGCGTTGGAAGTTCAGGTAAAAACCATAGTTTTAGGAAACGATTTTCTACGCAATTTGATCTACAGGTCTCCAAGCCCAATGGGACTTAAAAACAGATTTAACAGAGATAAAAAGTGAATTGAGTGAGTTTGTTTGACTAAAAAATATCAAGCAGTTTCCAAATGGCACTCATCGGAAGTTTAGGTAAAAACCATTGTTTTAGGAGTTGGTTTTCTACGCAATTTGAGTCACAAGTCTCCAAATCCAATAGGACCTAAAAAAAAGATTTATAGGGATAAAAGGTGAAATGAGCGAGTTGGTTTCACTCAAAAATATCAAACGGAATCAAAATGGCTCGCATCGGAAGTTTAGGTAAAAACCATAGTTTTAAGAAACGGTTTTCTTAGCAATTTAGGCTACAAGTCCCCAAACCCAATGGAACTTAAAAGCAGAGCTTATTGTGATAAAAAGTGAGTTGAGTGAGTTGGTTTGACGCAAAAATATCATGCAGTTTGAAAATGGCGCTCGTCAGAAGTTTAGGTAAAAGCCATAGTTTTAGGAGTCGGTTTTGTACGTAATTTGAGCCACAAGTCTCCAAACCAAATGGGACTTAAAAACAGATTTTATAGGGATAAAAAGTGAAAAGAGCGAGTTGGTTTAACTCAAAAATATCAAACAGTTCTAAAATGACACGTGTCAAAACTTTACATATAAACCATAGTTTTAGGAAATGGTTTTCGACGCAAGTTAGCTACAAGTCTCCAAGCCCAATGGGACTTAACAACATATTTTATAGGGATAAAGAGTGAATTGTGTGAGTTGGTTACACTCAAAAATATCAAGCGGTTTCAAAATAGCACTAGTAAGAAGTTTAGGTAAAATCCATAATTTTAGAAGTCGGTTTTCTATGCAATTTGAGCCAAGAGTTTCCAAACCAAATGGGACCCAAAAAAAGATTTTATAGGGATAAAAAGTGAATTGCGTGAGTTGGTCCTACTCAAAAATATCAAATAGCCTGAAAATAGGCACGCGTTAGAAGTTTAGGTAAAAACTGTAGTTTTAGTTAATGGTATTCTAGGCAATTTGAGCTACAAGTTTCCGAGCCCAATGGGACTTAAAAATAGATTTTATAGGGATAAAGAGTGAATTGTGTGAGTTGGTTTCACTAAAAATATCAAGCAGTTTGAAAATGGCCCTCGTCAAAAATTTAGTACCTTTTTGGAGTCGGTTTTCTACGCAATTTGAGCTACAAGTCTCTAAACCAAATGGGACTTAAAACATATTTTATAGGGATAAAAAGAATTGAGAGAGGGGTCTCACTCAAAAATATCAAACGGTTTGAAAATGGCACGCTTCAAAAGCTTAGGTAAAAGCCATAGTTTTAAGAAATGGTTCTCTTACCAATTAGAGCTACAAGTCTCCAAACCCAATGGGACTTAAAAACAGATTTTATGGGGATAAAAAAGGAATTGAGTGAATTGGTTTCACTCAAAAATATCAAGCGGTTTGAAAATGGCGATCGTCAAATGTTTAGGTAAAAACCATAGTTTTAGGAGTTGGTTTTCTACGCAATTTGAGCCACAAGTGTCCAAATCAAATGGGAATTAAAAACATATTTTATAGGGATAAAAAGAAAATTCAGTGAGTTGATCTTTATCCAAAATATCAAACAGTTCTAAAATGACATGCGTCGAAAGTTTAGGTAAAAACCATAGTTTTAGGAAACGATTTTCTACGCAATTTGAGCTACAAGTCTCCAAGCCCAAAAGGACTTAAAAACAAATTTTATTGAGATAAAAAGTGAATTGAGTGAGTTTGTTTCACCCAAAAATATAAAGCGGTTTCAAAATAGCGCTCGTCAATAATTTAGGTAAAAACCATAGTTTTAGGAGTTAGTTTTCTATGCAATTTGAGCCTCAAGTCTCAAACCCAACTCGACTTAAAAGCAGATTTTATAGGGATGAAAAGTGAATTGAGTGAGTTGGTCTTACTCAAAAATATCAAATAGTTTGAAAATGGCGATCGTTAGAAATTTTGGGTAAAAACCATAGTTTTAGGAAACCTACGGTTTTCTACGTAATTTGAGCTACAAGTCTCCAAACCAAATGGGACCTAAAAAAAGATTCTTTAGGAATAAAAAGTGAATCGAATGAGTTGGTTGCACTCAAACATATCAAACGGAATGAAAATGGCACGCGTTAGAAGTTTACGTAAAAACCATAGTTTTAGGAAATGGTTTTGTTGGGAATTTGAGCTGCATGTCCCCAAACCCAATGGGACTTAAAAATAGATTATATAGGCATAAAGAGTGAATTGTGTGACTTGGTTTCACTAAAAATATCAAGCAGTTAGAAAATGGCGCTCGTCAAAAATTTAGGTAAAACACATAGTTTTAGGAGTCAATTTTCTACGCAATTTGAGCCACAAGTGTCCAACCCAAATGGGACTTAAAAAAATATTTTATAGGGATAAAAATTGAATTGAGTGAGTTGATTGCACTCAAAAATATGAAATAGTTCTAAAATGACATGAGTTGGAAGTTCAGGTAAAAACCATAATTTTAGGAAACGATTTTCTACGCAATTTGATCTACAAGTCTCCAAGCCCAATGGGACTTAAAATAATATTTTACAGGGATAAAAAGTGAATTGAGTGATTTTGTTTCACTCAAAAATATCAAACGGTTTCAAAATGGCATGCATCGGAAGTTTAGGTAAAAACCATTGTTTTAAGAGTCGATTTTCTACGCAATTTGAGTCATAAGTCTCCAAATCCAATGGGACCTAGAAAAATATTTATAGGGATAAAAGGTGAAATAAGCGAGTTGGTTTCACTCAAAAGTATCAAACGAAATCAAAATGGCACGCATCGGAAGTTTAGGTAAAAACCATAGTTTTAGGAAATGGTTTTCTTAGCAATTTAGGCTACAAGTCCCCAAACCCAATGGAACTTAAAAGCAGAGCTTATTGTGATAAAAAGTGAGTTGAGTGAGTTGGTTTGACTCGAAAATATCATGCAGTTTGAAAATGGCGCTCATCGGAAGTTTAGGTAAAAACCATAGTTTTAGGAGTTGATTTTCTATATAATTTGAGCCACAAGTTTCCAAAACAAATGGGACCTAAAAAAGGATTTTATAAGGATAAAAATTAAATTGGGTTAGTTGGTCTCACTCAAATATATCACACAGTTTGAAAATGGCACACGTCGAAAATTTAGGTAAAAACCATACTTTTAGAAAACGTTATTCTACGCAATTTGGGCTACAAGTCTCCAAACTCAATGAGACTTAAAAATAGATTTTGTTGAGATAAAGAGTGAATTGTGTGAGTTGGTTTCACTAAAAATATCAAGTAGTTTTGAAGATGGCGCTTGTTGAAAGTTTATGTAAAACCCATAGTTTTTGTAGTTGGTTTTCTATGCAATTTGAGCCATAAGTCTCCAAACCAAATGGGACTTAAAAACATATGTTATAGGGAGGAAAAGTGAATTGAGTGAGGTGGTCTCATTCTAAAATATCAAACAGTTTGAAAATGGCACGCGTCAGAAATTTAGGTAAAAACCATAGTTTTAAGAAACAACTTTCTTACCAATTAGAGCTACACGTCTCCAAACCCAATGGGACTTAAAAACGAATTTTATAGGGATAAAAAAGGAATTGAGTTAGTTTCATTCAAAAATATCAGGCGGTTTGAAAATGGCAATCGTCAGATGTTTAGGTAAAAACCATAGTTTTAGGAGTCAGTTTTCTACGCAATTTGAGCCACAAGTCTCCGAACTAAATGGGACTTAATAACAGATTTTATGGGGATAAAAAGTGAATTGAGTGAGTTGATGTCACTCAAAAATATCAAACAGTTCTGAAATGACACGCATCGGAAGTTTAGGTAAAAACCATAGTTTTAGGAAACGATTATTTACGCAATTTGAGGTACAAGTCTCCAAGCTCAATGGAACTTAAAAACAGATTTTATAGGGATAAAAAGTGAATTGAGAGGGTTTGTTTCACTCAAAAATATCAAGCGGTTTCAAAATGGCGCTCGTCGCAATTTGGTTAAAAACCATAGTTTTAGGTGTCGGTTTTCTATGCTTTTTGAGCCACAAGTCTCAAACCCAACTGGACTTAAAAACATATTTTATAAGGATAAAAAGTGAATTGAGTGAGTTGGTCTCACTCAAACATATCAAAGAGTTTCAAAATGGCACCTGTTGGAAATTTAGGTAAAAACCATATTTTTAGGAAACAGTTTTATACGCAAATTGAGTTACAAGACTCAAAGCCCAACGGGACTTAAAAACAGATTTTATAGGGATAAAGAGTGAATTATGTGAGTTGGTTCTACTCAAAACTATCAAGCAGTTTGAAAATGGGGCATGTCAGAAGCTTAGGTAAAAACCATACTTTTAGGAGTTGGTTTTCTACGCAATTTGAGCCACAAGTCTCCAAACCAAATGGGAATTAAAAACATATTTTATAAGGATAAAAATGGAAATGAGCAAGTTGGTTTCACTCAAAAATATCAAACGGAATGAAAATTGCACGCGTTAGGAGTTTATGTAAAAACCATAGTTTTAGGAAACGGTTTTCATAGCAATTTGAGCTACAAGTCCACAAACCCAATGGGGCTTAAAACAGATCTTATGGGGTAAAAAGTGAATTGAGTAAGTTGGTTTCACTCAAAAATATCATGCGGTTTGAAAATGGGCTTGTCGGAAGTTTAGGTAAAAACCATAGTTTTAGGAGTCGGTTTTCTATGCAATTTGAGTCACATGTCTCATAACACAATGGGACCTAAAAAAAGATTTTATAGGGATAAAAAGTTAATTGCGTGAGTTGGTTTCACTCGAATATATCAAACGGAATGAAAATGGTACGCATCAAAAGTTTAGGTAAAAATCATAGTTTTAGGAAATGATTTTCTTACCAATTTGAGCTACAAGTCCCCAAACTCAATGGGACTTAAAAATATATTTAATAAGGATAAAGAGTGAATTGTGTGAGTTTGTTTTACTAAAAATATCAAGCAATTTGAAAATGGTGCTCGTCAAAAATTTTGGAAAAACCCATAATTTTAGGTGTCGGTTTTCTACGCAATTTGAGCCTTAAGTCTCCAAACCATATAGGACTTAAAAATAGATTATATAGGGATAAAAAGTGAATTGAGTGAGTTGATCTCGCTCAAAAATATCAAACAGTTCTAAAATGACACACGTCAGAAGTATATGTAAAAACCATAGTTTTAGGAAATAGTTTTCTTAGCAATTTGAGCTACAAGTCCCCAAACCCAATGGGACTTAAAAACAGATTTTATAGGGATATAGAGTGAATTGTGTGAGTTGGTTTCACTAAAAATATCAAGCAGTTTGAAAATGGCGCTCGCAAAAAATTTAGGTAAAACCCATAGTTTTAGGTGTCAGTTTTCTACGCAATTTGAACCTCAAGTCTCCAAACCATATGAGACTTAAAAACATATTTTATAGGGATAAAACATGAATTGAGTGAGGTGGTCTCACTCTAAAATATCAAACAGTTCTAAAATGACACACATCGGAAGTTTAGGTAAAAACCATAGTTGTAGGAAATGATTTTCTAAGCAATTTGAGCTACAAGTCTCCTAGGCCAATGGGACTTAAAATCAAAATTTATAGGGATAAAAATTGAATTGAGTTAGTTTCTTTCACTCAAAAATATCAAGTGGTTTCAAAATGGCGCTCGTCAAAAGTTTAAGGTAAAAATCATAGTTTTAGGAGTCGGTTTTGTACGCAATTTGAGCCACAAGTCTCCAAACCAAATTGGAATTAAAAACAGATTTTATAGGGATAAGAAGTGAATTGCATGAATTGGTTTCACTCAAAAATATTAAGTGGTTTGAAAATGGTGATCGTCGAAAATTTAGGTAAAAACCATACTTTTAGGAGTCAATTTTCTACGCAATTTGAGCCTCAACTCTCCAAACCCAATGCAACTTAAAAAATATTTTATAGGGATAGAAAGTGAATTGAGTGAGTTGGTCTCACTCAAAAATATCAAACGGTTTGAAAATGGCGCGCGTTGGAAATTTAGGTAAAAACCATGTTTTTAGGAAACGGTTTTCTTAGCAATTTGAGCTACAAGTCTCTAAAACCAATGGGACCAAAAACCTGATATTATAGGGATAAAAAGTGAATTGATTGAGTGGGTTTCAATCAAAAATATGAAGCAGTTTGAAAATGGCGCTCACTAGAAGTTCAGGGAAAAACATACTTTTAGGGAACGTACGGTTTTCTACACAATTTGAGCTACAAGTCCCCAAACCCAATGTAACTTAAAATCAGGTTTTATAGGGATGCAAAATGAATTGAGTGAGTTGGTTTCACTCAAAAATATCAAGCGGTTAGAAAATGATGCTCGTTGGAAGTTTAGGTAAAAACCATAGTTTTTGGTGCCAATTTTCTACGCAATTTGAGCTACAAGTCTCCAAACCCAATGGGACTTCAAAACAGGTTTTATAGGGATAAAAATTGAATTGAGTGAGTTGGTTTCGCACAAAAATATCAAACGGAATGAAAATGGCACGCGTCAGAAGTTTAGGTAAAAACCATAGTTTTAGGAAACGGTTTTCCTAGCAATTTGAGCTACAAGTCTCCAAACTCAGTGGAACTTAGAAACAAATTTTATATGGATAAAATTTGAATTGAGTGAGTTGGTTTCACTCAAAAATATCAAGCAATTTGAAAACTACACTTGCCAGAACTTTAGGTAAAAACTAGAGTTATAAGAGTTGGTGTTATACGCAATTTGAGCTACAAGTCCCCAAATGTAGTGAGACTTAGAAATAGATTTTATAGGGGGGGGGGGGGGGATGAATTGAGTGAGTTGGTTTCACTCAAAAATATAAAGGGGCAATAAAATGGTGCGCGTCAAAAGTTTAGGTAAAAATCATAGTTTTAGGAAACGATTTTCTTAGCAATTTGAGCTACAAGTCTCCAAACCGAATGGGACTTAAAAACAGATTTTATAGGGATAAAGAGTGAATTGAGTGAGTTGGTTACACTCAAAAATATCAAGCGGTTTAAAAATGGCGCTTGTCCGGAATTTAGGTAAAAACCATAGTTTTAGAAAACGTAGTGTTTTCTACACAATTTGAGCTACAAATCTCCCAACCCAATGGGACTTAAAAACAGATTTTATAAGGATAAAAAGTGAATTGAGTGAGTTGGTTTCACTCAAAAATATCAAGCGGTTTTGAAGATGGCAATCATCGGATGTTTAGGTAAAAATCATAGTTTTAGGAGTCGATTTTTTACGCAATTTGAGCCACAAGTCTCCAAACCCAATGGGACGTAAAAAAAGATTTTATACGGATAAAAATTGAATTGAGTGAGTTGGTTTCACTCAAAAATATCAAACAATTTTAAAATGGCGTGCGTCGAAACTTTAGGTAAAAACCATAGTTTTATGAGTCAATTTTCAATGCAATTTAAGCTACACGTCTACAAATCCAATGGGACTTAAAAAAAATTATAGGGATAAAAAGTAAATTGAGTGAGTTGGTTTCACTCAAAAATATCTAACGATTTGAAAATGGCGAGCAACGAAACTATAGGTAAAAACAAGAGTTTTAGGAGTCGGTTTTCTATGCAATTTCTTTCACTTTTTAGACACTTCTACCGCCTTCGTTCGTCCAACTGATGCGTGTCCACTTCTTGGTACTGAAACCTCCATTCTCTACACTATCATTGCTACCCTAACTCATCCCAACACCTTCAAACCGCCTTACCCTTAGGAAACATTGCATCCATACCAACTCCAAATTCCCAACCTAAATTTCTTAGAAGCACCACCTCTACCTACTAAAGTTCACCCACAAACCCTTTCTCAACCACCCTCACCAACACCTCCACTATTGCCTACTCCCAGTCTCAAGCCTTCGCAAGCCTTCCCATCTCCACTAGTACCCCTCCACCTATCTCAATTATTGACCCCGTCGTCTAACAATACGTCACCAGCCAACTACAACCCATCTTCACAGTTCTTCAACAAATCCTCCAAAACCAACAAGAACTCTTTCAGACATCGCAACCTTCCCCACCTCCACCTCCCTCAGTGCCTAACTGACCATTATGATATTCTTTTCTTCTTGTGTTTTTTTTTTTATAATGACAAAGGGGGAGAAATAAAGTAGAGTTGTCTGTATGGTCTTAAGTTTTGTTAAATAAAAGTATAAGTTTTCTGTATGATCTATCCTCAAGTTTTTTATTGTTTTGTTTACTCTGATTCCTTAATTATGTTATTACTATGATTGATTGCTCTGATACGTTAATCTCTGACTACTTTGATACCTATTCCTTTTGCATTACATGACATTCATGCATAAACATTCTATACTCTGATACTTGGATGTTTATCTGGACTAATATCTTGTATAGTCTCAAGTATGCAAAATATAACATACCAGACTCGAGGGCAACATAGTAAGTCCATCAAAGCCTAGCTATACATGTGTTCTCCTTTTGATATATATTCACAAAACTTAAAAATTAATAAGATTTGTTATCATAAAAAAGGGGAGATTATTGAAACCAAAGATGTTGAAGCGTCTAGTCCCTCAAAGTTTTGAAGGTAACAAACTTATTAAAGTTTAAGTTTCTATTTGAAATTAATGAAATTACAGCGTCCAGAAACCATGGTGTTCAATGTGCCATTTTTAACGAGCGTCCAATACTCATATATAATGACCATTCAAGAGTAAATCTCATTCATGGACTAACGTAAGTTCTTAAATGACTAAGTATATTTTAAATACTCGTCTAATCTATACGTCTTTCATATATATCTCGAGCCTAATGCCTTACCTTTTTAAGATCCAATCTTCAAATATTTCAAGCATTAAATGGTAGACAGAAAAATTCTAGTGCAAAAGTGCAGCAATACAGAAAAAGGAAGTCAACTTATCAACCTGCCAAGCCAAAAGAAGTATGTTCAGAAAAGCAAACCGCTAACACAGTCCTACACCTTCCACTTTTGTACAAGCTCAAAAGTTACCTTTATTAACCTATCTAAAAGCTCGATACATGCGCCTTTTTCTTGAAGACTGAAGCTAAGTCATCTTCAATGGCTTTTTTTGGCTAAAGACTATATATACCAAGAAAGAAACTGATCAAGTGAAGAGTATACAAACGCTCACTATGAGAATTTTTGAAAAGAACATATTGCTTTCTTGCGTCCACTGGACGATAGTTAAAATTCTCTGAAGCCATTCTATAGTATGCTTAATCTTTTATATTCTCAACTTGTGAGTTGAATTTCATTGTAAAAACTTGTATTTGTTGTGAAAGCTTGGAGAGGCTTAGTGAAAAAGAATACTTGGGTTGTTAAGCAATATGAGATGATTGCATTGTAAAGCCTGAAGAGGCCGTGAAAAAATACTTGTGTAACCTAAAGTTTGTTAGTGAATACCTTCTAGGTGAAAGGACTGGATGTAGCTCAAGATTGAGTGAACCAGTATAAAATCTCTGTGTTCTTGTTCTTCCCTATCCTTTTGCTCAAACTGATTTTGAATTTTTTTTCAAAGTGAAAAAGGTTTTAAAACGCACAATTCAACCCCTCTTCTTGTGTGATCTTTGCTCTTTCAACAGTTTTCTTATCAATTTGAGCTACAAGTCACCAAACCCAAGGGGAATTAAAAAGAGATTTTACAAGAATAAAAAGTGAATTGAGTGAGTTGGTTTCACTCAAAAATATGAAGCGGTTTGAAAATGGCGCTCGTCAGAAGTTTAGGTAAAAACCATAGCTTTAGGAAACGTACGGTTTTCTACACAATTTGAGGTTCAAGTCTCCAAACCCAATGGGCCTTGAAAACATATTTCATAGGAATAAAAAGTGAACTGAGTGAGTTGGTTTCATTCAAAAATATCAAGTGGTATGAAAATTGCAATAATCCAGAGTTTAGGGAAAAACCATAGTTTTAGGAAACGAACAGTTTCTACGCAATTTGAGCTACAAGTCTCCAAACCATATGGGGCTTAAAAACAGATTTTATACGAATAAAAAGTGAATTGAGTGAGTTGGTTTCACTCAAAAATATCAAGTCAGTTTGAAAACAGCGCTCGTTGGAAGTTTAGGTAAAAACCATAGTTTTAGGAAACGTACAATTTTCTATGCAATTTGAGCTACAAGTATCCAAACCCAATATGACTTACAAACATATTTTATAGGGATAAAAAGTAAATTGCGTGAGATGGTTTCACTCAAAAATATCAAGCAGTTTAATAATGGCGCTCAGTCAAAAATTTAGGTAAAAACCATAGTTTTAGGAGTCGGTTTTCTACGCAATTTGAGCCACATGTCTCCAAACCCAATTGGACTTAAAAAAATATTTTATAGGGGTAAAAATGGAATTGAGTGAGTTGGTCTCAATCGAAAATATCAAGCGGTTTGAAAATGGCGATCATTAGAAGTTTAGGTAAAAACCATAGTTTTAAGAGTCGGTTTTCTACGCAATTTGAGCTACAAGTATCCAAACCCAATGGAACATAAAAACATATTTTATAGGGATAAAAAGTGAATTGACTGAGTTGGTCTCACTCAAAAATATCAAATGGTTTGAAAATGACAGTGCGTCAGAATTTTAAGTAAAAACCATAGTTTTGGGAAACGATTTTTTTAGCAATTTGAGCTAAAAGTATCCAAACCCAATAGAACTTAAAAACATAATTTATAAGGATAAAAATGAATTGAGTGAGTTGGTTTCACTCAAAAATATCAAGCGGTTTGAAAATGGCACGCGTCGAAAATTAAGGTAAAAACCATAGTTTTAAGAAACGATTTTCTTAGCAATCTGAGATAGAAGTATCCAAACCAAATGGGACTTAAAATATGATTTTATAGGGATAAAAAGTGAATTTTTTGAGTTGGTTTCACTCAAAAATATCAAGTGGTTTAAAAATGGTGCTCGTTGGAAGTCTAGGTAAAAACCATAGTGTTAGGAGTTGATTTTCTACTCAATTTGAGCCACAATTCTCCAAACCCAATGGGACATAAAAACAAATTTTATAGGGATAAAAAGTGAATTGACTGAGTTGTCTTACTGAAAAATATCGAGCAGTTTCAAAATGGCGATCGTCGAAAGTTTAGGTAAAAACCATTATTTTAGGAAAATACAGTTTTCTACGCCACTTGAGCGAAAATTCTCCAAACCCACTGAGGCTTAAAAAATTTATAGGGACAAAAAGTGAGTTGAGTGAATTGGTTTCACTTAAAAATATAAATCAGTTTGAAAATGGCACGCGTCAGAAATTTAGGTAAAAACCATAGTTTTAAGAAACGATTTTCTTAATAACTTGAGCTAGAAATCTCCAAACCAAATGGGACTTAAAATTTGATTTTATAGGGATAAAAAGTGAATTTTCTGAGGTCGTTTCACTCAAAAATATCAAGCGGTTTCAAAATTGCACTCGTTGAAAGTTTAGGTAAAAACCATAGTTTTAGGAAACGTACGGTTTTCTGCACAATTTGAGCTTCAAGTCTCCAAACCCATTGGAACTTGAAAATAGATTTTATAGAGATAAAAAGTGAATTGAGTGCGTTGGTCTCACTCAAAAATATCAAACGGTTTGAAAATGGCGATTGTCGGAAGTTTAGGGAAAAACTATAGTTTTAGGAAACTTACGATTTTCTACACAATTTGAGCTACTAAGTCTCCAAACCCAATGGGACTTAAAAACAGAATTTATGGAGATGAAAAGTGAATTGAGCAAGTTGGTTTCACTCAAAATTATCACAAGTTTTAAAATGGCGATACTCGAAATTTTAGGTAAAAACCATAGTTTTAGGAAACGTGCAGTTTTCTATGTAGTTTGAGCTACAAGTATCCAAACCCAATAGGACTTAAAATAAGATTTTATAGGGATAAAAAGTGAATTGAGTGAGTTGGTTACACTAAAAAATATCAGGTGGTTTAAAAATGGCACTTGTCTGAAATTTAGGTAAAAACCATAGTTTTAGAAAACTTAGTGTTTTCTACACAATTTGAGCTACAAATCTCCAAACCCAATGGGACTTAAAAACATATTTTACAGGGATAAAAAATAAATCGACCGAGTTGGTTTCACTCCAAAATATCAAATGGTTTGAAAATGGCGCACGTCAAAACTTTAGGTAAAAACCATAGATTTAGGAGTCAGTTCTCTCCGCAATTTAAGCTATAAGTCTCCAAACCAAATGAGACCTAAAAACAGATTTTATAGGGATAAAAATTGAATTGTGTGGGTTGGTTTCACTCAAAAATATCAAGTGGTTTGAAAATGACGCCCGTCGAAAGTTTAGGTAAAAACCAGAGTTTTAGGAGTCGATTTTCAATGTAATTTGTGCCACAAGTCTCCAAACCCAATGGGACTTAAAAACAGATTTTATAGAGATAAAAGGTGAATTGAGTAAGTTGGTCTCACTCAAAAATATCAAACGGCTTGCAAATGGCACGCAATGGAAATTTAGATAAAAACCATAGTTTTATGAATTGTTTTTCTTAGCAATTTGAGCTACAAGTCTCCAAACCCCACTGGAATTAAAAACAAATTTTATAGAGATGAAAATTGAATTGAATGAGTTGTTTCCCTCAAAAATATCAAGTAGTTTGAAAATGGCAATCGTCGAAAGTTTACATAAAAACCATTCTTTTAGGAAACGTACGGTTTTCTGCACAATTTGAGCTACAAGCCTTCAAACCCAACAAGACTTAAAAGCAGATTTTATAGGGATAAAAGGTGAATTAGGTGAGTTGGCTTCACTCAAAAATATCAAGCGCTTTGAAAATGGTGATCATCAGAAATTTAGGTAAAAACCATAGTTTTAGGAAACATACGGTTTTCTACGGAATTTGAGCTACATGTCTCCAAACCCAATGGGACTTATAAGTAGATTTTATAAGGTTAAAATTTGAATTGTGTGGATTGGTTTCCCTAAAAAATATCAAGCGGTTTGAAAATGGCGATCGTCGGAGGTTTAGGTAAAAATCATAGTTTTAGGAGTCGATTTTTCACATAATTTGAGCAAATAGTCTCCAAACCCAATGGGACTTGAAAAAACATTTTATAGGGATAAAAAGTGAATTGAAGGAGTTGGTTTCACTCAAAATTATGAAGTGGTTTTAAAATGGCGCTCCGCAGAAGTTTAGCTAAAAACCAGAGTTTTAGGAGTCGATTTTCTACGCAGTTTGTGCCAAAAGTCTCCGAACCCAATGGGAGAGAAAACCAGACTTTATAGAGATAAAAAGGCTGTTGAGTGAGTTGGTCTAACTCAAAAATATCAAACGATTTGCAAATGGCATGCATCGGAAGTTTTGGTAAAAACCATAGTTTTAAGAAATGTTTTCATTTGCAAATTGAGCTACAAGTGTCCAAACCCAATGAGACTTAAAAATAGATTTTATAAGGATAAAAAGTGAATTCAATGAGTTGGTTTCCCTAAAAAATATCCAGCAGTTAAAAAATGGCAATCGTTGGATGTGTAGGTAAAAACCATTACTTTTAGGAAACATACGGTTTTCTACGCAATTTGAGCTACAAATCACCAAACCCAATGGAACTTAAAAACAGATTTTACAGGGATAAAAAGTGATTTGAGTGAGTTGACTTCACTCAAAAATATCAAGCGATTTGAAAATGGCAATCAGTCAAAAGTTTAGGTAAAAACCATAATTTTAGGAAACGTACGGTTTTCTATGGAATTTGAGCTATAGGTCTCCAAACCTAGTGGGACCTAAAAGAATATTTTATAGGGATAAAACGTGAATTGTGTGGGTTGATTTCACTCAAAAATATCAAGCGGTTTGAAAATGGTGCTCATTGAAAGTTTAGGTAAAAACCATACTTTTAGGAGTTGATTTTCTATGCAATTTGAGTCACAAGTCTGCAAACCCAATGGGACTTAAAAATAGAATTTATAGGGATAAAAAGTGAATTGAGTGAGTTTGGTTCACTCAAAAATATCAAGCAGTTTGAAAATGACGCTTGTCGAAAATTTAGGTAAAAATCATAATTTTAGGAGTCGTTTTTTTACGCAATTTGAGCTATAAGTCTTCAACCCAATGGGAGATAAAAATAGATTTTATAGGCATAAAAATTGAATTGACCAAGTTGGTTTCACTCCAAAATATCAAACAGTTTGAAAATGGCGTGCGTCAAAACTTTAGGTAAAAACCATAGTATTAGGAGTCGGTTTTCTACGCAATTTGAGCCACAAGTCTCCAAAACCAATGGGACTTAAAACCAGATTTTATAGGGATAAAAAGTGAATTGGGTGAGTTGGTCTCAGTCAAAAATTTCCAACGGTTAGAAAATGGTGCACGTCGAAAATTTAGATAAAAATCACAGTTTTAAGAAACGTTTTTCTTAGAAATTTGAGCTACAAGTCTCGAAAACCTACAGGACACAAAAACAGATTTTATAGGGATAAAAATTAAATTGAGTGAGTTTGTTTCATTTAAAAATATCAAGCTGTTTGAAAATGGCGATCATTGGAAGTTTGGGGAAAAATCACAGTTTTAGGAAACATACGGTTTTCTACACAATTTGAGCTATAAGTGTCCAAACCCAATGGGACTTAAAAAAAAGTTTTATAGGGATAAAAAGTGAATTGACAGAGGTGGTTTCACACCAAAATATCAAACGGTTTGAAAATGGTGCGCCAAAACTTTAGGTAAAACCATGATTTTAGGAATCAGTTTTCTACGCAATTTGAGCTATAAGTCACCAATCCAAATGGGACTTAAAAATAGATTTTATAGGAATAGAAAGTGAATTGAGTGAGTTGGTCTCACTCAAAAATATCAAACGGTTTGAAAATGGCGCGCGTCAGAAGCTTAGGTAAAAACGATAGTTTTAAGAAATGTTTTTCTGAGAAATTTGACCTACAAGTCTCCAAATCCAACTGGACTTAAAAAAAGATTTTATAGGGATAAAAAGTAAATTGAATGAGTTGGTTTTGTAACACCCCTACTTTTATATATTAAATTATTCTGTATGTTTAAAAATTGTTTTTTAAGTCATCAATGTATTTAGAACAATTAATAATAATTTTAGAAATTTTTCTAGAATTTATTAAGATAATTTTTGTAAAATGACAAAAATACCCTTGGTTGACTGTGGGAACCAACTAGAGACTTTTTGACCTGAAAATATTTTGAAAATTTTATATTAAGTATCTCTCATTATAAAAATTTTATTTTGAAAGAAAAGTAGTAAAAAATATAATAATCCTATTTCAATTCTTTCATTGTTTTTTTAATATTTGGCAATGCAATTCTGAAAAATCCGAAAAGAATTTGAAAATTCTGACTCTCACCATTTTGCTCAAAATTTCAAGAGCTATTTAATCGTTATTTTTAATAATTTTTCTGAGCCGGAGCCCGGAGAAATTAGAAAATGACAATTTTGTCCCTATTTCTCTACATATAATTAGAAAATAGATTTTCTATGAATTTTCTAGCTTAAAAATACAAAATAAATACATATAATTTGAAATAAATTAATAAAAATTAAAATTAATTATTAGAATTTTATTTTTGATGAAAAATAATGTATTTGTCCAGTTTTACATTTAATTTCATTTTTTTGATATTAAAAGCTATTTTTTCAAGTTTAGGCATTTTTATCGATACCGGTTAATTCACCTACAAATCAAAATTGGCATATGGGAGCTTGGGACAGCTGGTGGAGCACGTCCCCAAGCCTAGGAGAGGTGATTCAATACCCTAAATGGTGTATGTGTCCCTAAGTGTGCATATTTGTCCCTAAATTTAAATTAAAAACAAATTTAAAACTTGATTTATTGCATAATTGTTTATGTCATTGGTGGACACCTAAGACCCCTTCTTCTATAAATAGCCCCTTCCTCCTTCAAATTTTCAGCATCTCCTCTTCCTCTCCCAAGCTAGAAAGCTTCTCTTTCTAAAGTTTTCTCTCTCTAAAATATTTTTATCTAGTTTTTATGTTAAAATTTTGCTAGTTTTCAACTAGTAGAATTTCTATTCTTAGAAGCTTTGCACCAACAATTCCATCCTCTTCATCAACCACCTAAGAGGTAATGGGGGGAGTGGGGTTAGTTCTAAATTATTATTACTTTGCACGTTGGTGAGAAGGGTTTTTCCCTAAACTCGTTTAGGCTTAGGTTTTATTATTGTTATTATTGTTTAATGTTAAACTTTAATTTTTGCTAAGTTGTTACTCTGTCCAAATTTAGATTATTAAATCATAATTACTAAATTGTTATTATGCTCAAATTTAAATTATTAAATTATACTTGTTAAGCTGTTACTCTATTCAATTTTAGAAAATTAAAATCCACTTGCTAAGCTGTTACTCTGCTCAATTTTAGAAAATTAAAATGTATTTATTTAGTTGTTATTCTACCAAAATTTTAGTAATTATACTATAATTGCTTATGTCGTTATTCTATTAAAATTCTAATATTGTGCAATTTCTGCAAAATAATGCAGAAATGTTGATTGTACTGGTACTCAAATTAAATGAGACTAGGGAAACCTCTGCTTGAGAAGTTAGGAATTGATAATTTAGTGAGTAATGTAAAACAAGTGACATGTAGTGGCATGGTACCCTGTTAGGGAAGCCACAGTTTGGTACACTGAGGAATGAAAGGCAAGGATCCACTTGCGGAGGTCTTGGGGGTAGGCATTGAGTGGTAAAAGTCCCAATGGTTAGGGTAGCGCCCTTGAGCTGGGATATTTGCCTGACCAAACTCGATAACCCCGACAACTACTCAACATTCCAAAATTGGTTTGAAAGTATACCTCTATAAATGGATATCCTAAATTGTTATTTTGTTCCTCAATGATGACGAGGACTATACCATGTAATGGTGTTGAGAGAGGTATATGTGCTCCCAGTCACTTCCCAAGTTCTATTGAGAACTATTACCCACTAATGGGAAGTATGGATCCATACCTACTCAAGGGTAGTTTGATACAACTTAGAATGAACCTTAGGATCCCTTTTATTGTCAGCTGTGTTTTATCTTTGTTTTATGGTAGATTTCTTACTATACATGTAAAAGTGATTTTAGAACAAAACACCTCACTCCATTATTTTCTTCTATGTATGATTGATCGTGATTATTGAAGACAACATTAACGCCTCGTGATACTGAGTACGAGTTAGAGGACATCTCCATAGGGGAGGACCTGAAGACTTATAGTATTTTCTTTTTGTATGAAAGATAGGGTAGATGAACACTGCTCTATATAGGATCTTTTCGATGTACATATTGGGTTAGATAGTGTCTATCTTTTGATGTATTTTTTTAGTTTTCAGTATTATCAAACCATGATGTATAGTTTTATGATATATATGTATATACAGTCTTATCTTTCATCTTTTACTACCATTTCCAAATTCTATTAAGTTTGGAATTTATTTTAAAAATGGAAAAAAATTTACACGTATTTTTTTCATTTACTTAAACTTAATAACTAAATTAATATGAATTGTATTTAATATGAATGAGTGTTACAAGTTTCCCTCAAAAATATCAAGCGGTTTGAAAATGGCAATCGTCGAAAGTTTAAGTAAAAACCATTATTTTAGGAAACATACGGTTTTCTGCACAATTTGAGCTACAAGTCTCCAAACCCAATGGGACTTAAATACAGATTTTATAGGGTTTAGAAGTGAATTTAGTGAGTTGGCTTCACTAAAAAAAATCAAGCGGTTTTAAAATGGCGATCGTCAAAAGTTTAGGTAAAAACCATAGTTTTAGGAAATGTACAGTTTTCTTCAAAATTTGAACTACAAGTCTCCAAACCCAATGGTACTTAAAAGAGGATTTTATATGGATAAAATGTGAATTATGTGGGTTGGTTTCACTCAAAAATATCAAGTGGTTTGAAAATGGCACCCATTGGAAGTTTAGATAAAAAGCATAGTTTTAGGAGTCAATTTTCTACACAATTTGAGCCACTAGTCTGCAAACCCAATGGGACTTAAAAAAATAATTTATAGGGATAAAAAGTGAATTGAGTGAGTTTTGTTTCACTCAAAAATATCAAGCAGTTTGAAAATGACACTCATTGAAAGTTTAGGTAAAAACCACAGTTTTTGGAGTTGTTTTCTACACAATTTAAGCCACAGGTCTCCAAAACCAATGAGATTTAGAACTATATTTAATAGGGATAAAAAGTGAATTGAGTGAGTTGGTCTCACCCAAAAATATCAAACGGTTTGAAAATGGCGCACGTCGGAAGTTTAGATAAAATCCATAGTTTTAAGAAACAGTTTGCTTAGCAATTTGAGCTACAAGTCTCCAAAACGTATAGGACACAAAAACAGATTTTATAGGGGTAAAAAGTGAATTGAGTGAGTTGGTTTCACTCAAAAATTTCAAGCGGTTTGAAAATGGCGATCTTTGGAAGTTTAGGGAATAACCATAGTTTTAGGAAACGTACGGTTTTCTACGCAATTTGAGCTACAAGTCTCCAAACCCAATGGGACTTAAAAGATTTTATATGGATAAAAAGTGAATTGTATGAGTTGGTTTCATGCAAAAATATCAAGCGGTTTAAAAAAGGTGATCGTCCAAAGTTTAGGTAAAAACCATAATTTTAGGAGTTGATTTTCTACGCAATTTAAGTTACAATTGTCCAAACACAATGGGGCTTAAAAAAAGATTTTATAGGGATAAAAACTGAATTGAATAAGTTGGTTTGACTCAAAAATATCAAAAGGTTTAAAAATGGCACGCTTTGGAACTTTGGGTAAAAAGCATAGTTTTCTGAATCGGTTTTCTATGCAATGCGAAATACAAGTCTCCAAACCCAATGGGACTTAAAAATAAAATTTATAGGGATAAAAATTGACAAGAGTGAGCTGGTTTCACTCAAAAATATCAAATGGTATGAAAATGACAAGCGTCGGAAGTTTAGGAAAAAACCATAGTCTTCTTAGCAATTTGAGCTACAAGTCTCCAAAACCAATGGGACTTCAAAACAGATTTTATAGGGGCAAAACTTAAACTGAGTGAGTTGGTCTCACTCCAAAATATCAAGTGGTTTGAAAATGGCGCGCGTCAAAATTTTAGTTAAAAACCATAGTTTTAGGAACGGTTTTCTACACAATTTGAGCTTCAAGTCTCTAAACCCAACGGGACTTAAAAGAAGATTTTATAGGGATAAAAAATGAATTGAGTGAGTTGGTTGCACTCAAAAATATCATGCGGATTGAAAATGGCAATCGTCAGAAGTGTAGGGAAAAACCATAGTTTTAGGAAACATACGGTTTTTTACACAATTTGGCCCACCAGTCTCCAAACCCAATGGGACTTAAAATCAGATTTTATAGGGATAGAAAGTGACTTGAGTGAGTTGGTTTCACTCATAAATATCAAGCGGCTTGAAAATGGCGGTCGTCGGAAACTTAGGTAAAACCATAGTTTTAGGGGTCGATTTTCTACGCAGTTTAAGCTACAAGTCTCCAAAAACCAATGGGACTTGAAAACAGATTTTATGGGAACAAATATTGAACTGAGTGAGTTGGTTTCACTCAAAACTATTAATCGTATTGAAAATGGCGCGCGTTAGAGCTTTAGGTAAAAACCATAGATTTCGAAATCAGTTTCTATGGAATTTGAGCTACAAGTCACCAAAACCAATGGGACGTAAAGGCAGATTTTATAGGATAAAAATTGAATTCTATGAGTTGGTTTTAGTCAAAAATATCAAGCGGTTTGAAAATGGCGTTGGTCGGAAGTTTAGGTTAAGACCATAGTTTTTGGAGACGGTTTTTCACGCAATTTAAGTCATAAGTCTCCAAACCCAGCAGGAGTCAAAAACAAATTTTATAGGGATAAAAAGTGAATTGAGTGAGTTGGTTTTACTCAAAAATATCAAGTGGTTTGAAAATGGCAATCATAGGAAGTTTAGGGAAAAACCATAGTTTTAGGAAACATACGGTTTTCTACGCAATTAGAGCTATAAGTCTCCAAAACCAATGGGACTTAAAACAGATTTTATAGGAACAAAAAATTGAATTGAGTGAGTCGGTTTCAATCAAAAATATCAAGCGATTTGAAAATGGCGATCGTCGAAAGTTTAGGTAAAAACCATTATTTTAGGAAACATACGGTCTTCTACGCAATTTGAGCCACAAGCCTCCAAACCCAACGGGACATGAAAACATATTTTATGGGGATAAAAATTGAATTGAATGAGTTGGTTTCACTCAAAAATTTCAAGCGGTTTGAAAATGGCGATCATCGAAAGTTTAGGAAAAAACCATAATTTTAGGAAACGTATAGTTTTCTACGCAATTTGAGCCACAAGTCTCCAAACCCAAAGGGACTCAAAAACATATTTTATAGGGATAAAAATTGAATTGAGTGAGTTGGTTTCACTCAAAAATATCAAGCGGTTTGAAATTTGCGATCGTCAGAAATTTAGGTAAAAACCATTATTTTAGGAAACGTATGGTCTTCTATGCAATTTAAGCTATAAGTATCCAAACCCAATTGGACTTAAAAAAACTATTTTATAGGGATAAAAAATGAATTGAGTTAGTTGGTCTCACTCAAAAATATCAAATGATTTGAAAATGGCACGCATCAAAATTTTAGTTAAAAACCATAGTTTTAGCAAACGGTTTTCTGCACAATTTGAGCTTCAAGCTTCCAAACCCAATGGGACTTAAAAACATATTTTGTAGGGATAAAAGATGAATTGAGTGAGTTGGTTGCAGTGAAAAATATCAAGCAGATTGAAAATGGCAATCGTCAGAAATTTAGGTAAAAACCATTATTTTAGGAAACATATGGTCTTCTATGCAATTTGAGCTACAAGTCTCCAAACCCAATTGGACTTAAAATCATATTTTATAGGGATAAAAATTGAATCGAGTGAGTTGTTTTCACTCAAAAATATCAAACAGTTTGAAAATGGTGTGCGTCGAAAGTTTAGTAAAAACCATAGTTTTATGAAACGGTTTTCCACACGATTTGAGCTAGAAGTCTCCAAACCCAATGGGACTTAAAAAAAGATTTATAGGGATAAAAAGTGAATTGAGTGAGTTGGTTTCACTCAAAATTATCAAGTGGTTTGAAAATGGCGATCTTTGGAGTCATTTTTCTATGCGATTTGAGCTACAAGTCTCCAAATCCTAAGGGACTACAAAAAAGATTTTATAAGGTTAAAATGTGACTTGAGTGAGTTGGTTTCACTCGGAAATCTGGTGCGGTTTACAAGTGGCGCAATTTGAAAATTTAGGTAAAAACCATAATTTTAGGAGTTAGTTTTCTACGCCATTTGTGCTACAAGTCTCTAAATCCTATAGGACTACAAAAAGATTTTATAGAGTTAAAATGTGACTTGAGCGAGTTGGTTTCACTCAGAAATCTCAAGCGGTTTGAAAATGGCGCAAGTCGAATATTTAATCATAATTTATTTTGTAGACTTTAGCCATGTTTTAAATGAGTTTTATGTGGTGATTTAAGCTTCAAGTGGTTACCATGTGGCTCTACATGTTGTATATGATAAAAAGAAGTAGTACTTACTAGGTTTAATAATACTTATTCGTTTCTTTTTTCAGTTTGGAATTGTGGGCTTTCGTTTTATGCAAATCACAGTTTTGCTAGAGTTGAGGTAGGTTAAATACACTTGTTCTTTATTATCGTTAGTGTTGTTAGTTTGAAAGGCTTTCAATTGAAATAGTTTTTGATTGTTGGATTAACTCATACATGCATGTATGCATATGTATTTATCTTAGGTTCCTGTTCAAGAACAACTTGTATATAGTGTTTAAGGACATAATATACTAGTAATTCTTGAATTGTCCTTGTGGATAGTCTAGGATTGCAAATTTGCATATAGGACATTATTATATTTATCTATTCTTGATCTAATATTTATTTTGGTTTGTATTTCCCATAGTTCTCTGGGTACACACTTTGTTCAAGTGTTTATACCACTTGACTTAAGTCGTGTGCTTGGAGAACCAATGGGAAATGCTGCAAAAATTTTATTTGATCAAGAATAAGAGTCATATAATAATATAATGCGAATTTGACAATTCTAGATAGGATAAAATCCTCACCTTGTATAGGATGGAATAGAAATCATACATGCATGTAGTCATTGCATGTTACATCAATGTAATTGTTATTAATGACTACTCTTATAGATCAAGAAAATATGGATCAGAAATGGATATCTGCTAGTCAATTGTCAAAAGAATATAAGGACGGAGTGAAAGAGTTTTGTAGATTTGCAATTGAGCATGCACAAAACCCTACTAGAATCATTTAACCTTGCTTGGATTATTGTTATTCAAGGGTAGTGAATGCGGAGCAATTGGAAGAGCATTTAGTGTGTAATGGAATTGACAAAAGCTATACATGTTGGACACGACAAGGTGAAAAGAGACACAGTGAGGCTCATAATGATCAGCGGGATAGTGTGAGTTTTGCATCAAGTGAGCTCGACACAACATATGAGTGGGACCGAGTTGAAGAGATTGCAAATGTTGTTGAAAAAGATCTTCAAGATTGTCCTGAGATGTTTGACAAATTGGTAAATGATGCAGAGATACCACTATATGATGGTTGTACTAAATTCACAAGACTGTCAGCGATGTTGAAGGTGAAAGCGAGAAATGGATGGTCCGATAAAAGCTTCACAGAACTACTAGCCTTTTTAAAAGATATGCTGCCAGAGGATAATGTGCTTCTTGGTCGAATGTATGAAGCTAAACAAATGTTAAGCTTTATTGGCATGAGTTACGAGAAGATACATGCTTGTCCTAACTATTGCATTCTTTTTCAAAATGAATATGCATTGTTGGATAAATGTCCTAAATGTATAATGTCTTGCATTATAGAAAGAAAAATTCAGCACCATTGAAGGTGGTATGGTACTTTCTGATAATACCAAGATTTAGGCGCATGTATCATAGTGCGGAAGATGCAAAGAACTTAAGGTGGTATGCAGAAGGAAGGGTCAAGGATGGAAAGCTTCGACACCCTATAGATTCTCCTCAATGGGTCAAAATTGACCATGATTACCCTAATTTCAAGGAAGAACCAAGAAACCTAAGTCTTGCATTATCTACTGAGGGAATGAATCCACACGGTATGCCACTAGTGTAAAGAACACTTTTAATCGATTAAACGACTTTTAAATCGGTTGATGAACCGATTTAGGCACAGCCAATATAAAAAATGGAAACTTTTAAATCGGATGTTAAACCGATTTAAAAAAGTGTTTTTAACTTAGTTAAAAGATGGGTACCACAGCTCAACCAGCTTTCCGACTCTTGATTCATCATTTCATTTTCTACAAGTAAGATCAGGCTTTCCTACTCTTGATTCATAATCCTAACTGCTAAACTTCGTGAGAAACTTCTGAACTAAAAGCAAAATCATCACAAATCTAATAAAAAACAAGATCCAACAAAATCATAAAACAAAAGAGAAATCACAACAACCACTCACTAGCACCATTCCCAAAGAGCGTAACCTTCCTCTGACTCCATCTCAGTCGGCGTCAAGAGCATTGGATCGTTGAAGACAAAAACACTGTTGCCGTCACTATCGTAGCCATTTTCGTTTTCATTTTTGTTCTCTATGGTGGCTGGTTCGAAGGGAGACTGACACTAAGCAAGATTCGAATTAGTGAAGCTGTAGATCTTTGTTGGCAATGGTGGAGTGATTGATGGGGATATTGCCATCAGAGGAGAAGGCTTTACTTTGCTTTGATGGAGGTTGAGTAGTGACTTAAAACTTGGTGTGATTTGAGATTTTAAAATTTTAAAAGACTTTTTAAATCGGTTGCATGATAATCGATTTAAAAAGATCTTTTTAAATCAATTCTCATGCAACCAATTTACAAAGTAAAATTTTTTAAATCAGTTACAACTAGAACCATTTTAAAAAGATCTTTTTAAATTGGTTCTTATGCAACCGATTTAAAAAGTTTTCACTTATTTACAAAAATGCCACCATGTTTTTTTTTGAATCGGACTCAAAAAAATCGATTTAAATTCCTGTTTTAAAAACTATTTTTTGTAGTCGTGTGCAGAGCAGCTCCCATAGCACATGGCTAGTGGTTATGATTATATATAACCTACCTCCATGGCTATGCATGAAGAGGAAGTTCATGATGTTGTCCATGTTAATTTCAGGTCCTAAACAACTAGGGAACGACATAGGCATATACTTGGTTCCTTTGATTGAAGACTTGAAGTATTTGTGGGACACAGGTGTAGAGGTTTATGATGGGTATATGGAAGAAAGTTTCAAGTTGAGGGCAATGTTGTTTGGCACAATTAATGATTTTTCAGCGTATGGTAATCTATCAGGATACAATATCAAAGGATCCTATATATGAAGATAATACAAATTGGATGTAGTTGGAACATGGGAAGAAATTTTTTTTTCTTGGCCACCATAGATTTTGACCTTCAAAACATCGTTATCGAGGGTGGAGAAAAGCATTTAATGGGAGATCAGAAGAAGGCAGGGCTCTAGAATTGTTGTTTGGTGATAAGGTATTTGAAAAGGTAAAGGATATAACTAATAAATTTGGTAAACCTTTTGCACGAGAACAAGTCACAAGCGGGTGGAAAAAAAGGTCAATTTTTTTTTAGTTGCCATATTAGAAGTCCTTGTATGTGAGACATTTCCTTGATGTGATGTATATTGAAAAAAATGTTTGTGATAGTGTGGTCAGTACACTGCTAAATGTGGCAGGAAAGTCTAAGGATGGCATCAATGCAAGGTTAGACTTACTCAGTATGGCAATTAGAACAAAATTGGGACCAGTGAAGAAGGGTAAACATCAATATCTACCTCCGGCAACTCATACTCTATGTAGGAAGGAGAAAATTTCTTTTTGTAAGTTTCTACATGATGTTAAAGTTCCAGAGGGGTACTCTTCAAACATCAGGAACCTGGTATCTATGAAGGACCTAAAATTAAAAGGGTTAAAGTCTCATGATTGTCATGTACTCATGGAGCATTTGCTACCAATAGGTATACGCTCCATTTTGCCTGAAAAAGTGAGATGGACCATAACTAAACTATGCTACTTCTTCAGAGCCATTTGCAAGAAGGTGATTGACCCTGGGAAATTGCCAACCCTAGCAAGAGAAATTGTTGTCACTTTGTGTGAGCTTGAGATGTATTTTCCACCTTCTTTCTTTGACATAATGGTTTATTTTACTATTCACCTAGTTAAAGAGACACAATATGGTGGGTCAGCTTATATGAGATGGATGTACCCGGTTGAGCATTATATGAAGATATTAAAGGGGTATGTCCAGAACCGAAGTCGAGCAGAGGGATGTATTGTGGAAAGATACATACTCGAAGAAGCTGTTGAATTTTGTTCTGAATATCTTTCTAATGTTGAATCAATAAGGTTTTCAAAGTCACGACACTCAGGGAGAATAGAAGGGGAAAAGATTATTGGAAATGCAATATTGACCGTATCAAGGACAGAATGGGAGCAGGCACTGTCCTACACAATGATGATGAGGTACAACCATATGTTCATATACATAAAGACATGCTCAAGAGGTCGAATCCAACTAGGAATGAAAATTGGATAACAAGAGAACATAATGCCACTTTTACATAGTGGCTAAAAGCCCACATTTTTGCAGAATTGGAAGCAAATTCCTCTTCAATTTTTGAAAGATTGAGATGGTTAGCAAATGGTTCAACTTTACATTTCTTTTCTTAGATCGGTTATATGATTAACGGGTACACATTTAATACAAAAGAATAGGATGATCAGAGTACTATGCAAAATAGCAGTGTCATTCCAGTTGCTGAATCTATGCATATCTCAAGTGCCAAAGATAAAATGCCCATATATGCTCATATGTCATATTTTGGGGTAATTAAACATATATGGGAGTTGGATTACATAACATTTTGGGTGCCCATATTTGGTTGCAAGTGGGTTGATAACAACAATGGGGTTCGACAAGATGGGGCAAGGTTCATGCAAGTGAACCTAATAGGGTGGGATAAAAAGATAAACCATTTATCTTAGCATCACAAGCTAAACAAGTGTTCTATGTCACCAATCCTGTTGATGTCAATTGGTCTATTGTGTTGTTGGCCAATAAAATAAATGATGGTCATAATCAAGTTATAGGAGATAAAGATACATATACTGAGGATGATCTTTTCTATAAGATATCACACTCACTTGATAGTGATCCAACCACAGATGATGTCCTGTATAGAAGAGATGATCATGATAAAGGGATTTGGATTAATCCATCATTTCGTGTCAATAAGAGACAAAAAGTTTAAATCTAACTAGGAAGAGGAAAAGGTTAGCTTAGACATGTTTTTTATGTTATATTTATAATTTAATTTATTTGTATTTCTTTCTTTTATATTAATGCTAACATTTATTTTGTCTCTTTTCTTGCAGGTAAATGGCATCTCCTAGTCATGATGGTAGTCCTCCTCCGAGGGAGGTAAAGGGAAGAAAGGACTAGTTGTTATCACTTTATTCAAGCTAGAAGTGGTGGAAAGAGATTACCTGTAATGTATTCATTGTTTGCTTTGGAATCTTAACTATGTTTCATTTTTAAAAACTAATATGTACTTGTTCATTTTATTAGGTCACATTTAATAGTCATGGTCAACCTTTTGAACCTGACGGTGTAAAGTTTATCAGTTATCTCAAGTCCATTGTCCGGTCTAATATTCCCATTACATGTGATAATAGGTTAAATCCATATATGAATATATATAAGAATAACATTTGGCTAGATATACAAGTATATGCTAAGTACAACCATTTGTTCAAATTATTGTTACTTTAACCAACTTAACATTTTTGTGCTAACGTTCATTTGACAGTCGACTTTTGATGTTGATGAATCTCACAAGAAGTTTGTACTTAAGGAGGCGGGAAGGTTGCATAGGCACTTTAGAGCCAACATTGCCACTTGTTTTCTAAAAAACAAGGACAAGAATTATTTAGATAATCCTCCTGCGCAGTATGCGTCCATAATCGACGAGGATGTTTGGAAACAATTTGTGGCAAAATGTGCAAATCCATCTTTTCAGGTAATCCATAATCCATATATATTATTGTTAGCCTTTGATTCGTAATGTGTACTTATTGTCCATTACCTAATAGGTTTACCACACACGAACAAAGCAAAAACAACACGGAAAGAGCATCAAAGTCTAAGTACCCATATAGGGCCTCACACAAGGTGTATGCACGCCTTGAGCAAGAAATGTAAGTGTATAAATGCACACACACATATATAATATACAACTTGCCAATAATGAATTCTAATTGGTATGATTGTTTTCTCAATAAATAGATAAAGGAATTGGGACCTAATGTTAAGGGTGTTGCCCGTCAGGAATTGTGGAGGTGTGCTCGTGTGAACAAGGCGAAGGAGATTGAAGACAAAAATGTTCGACAAGTTTGGAATCAATGTGTGAGTACAATAATTACCTTAACCTTCGTTTCTTATATAAAGTGCAACAAGTTTAGGTTCAAGTATGTTTGATTTTTATATGTTTCAGGAGGTGCTATCACAGTCTTTACCTATAGAGGAACAAGACCCTCGTTTGGACATTCTTTCTCAGGCTTTATGTGTCCCAAAGTATCTAGGCCGGGTTAGGGCAGCAAGATTTGGAGTCACACATAAAGATTATTTCCCACCTCAAAAGCGACACACATAACAGGAGCATGATTTATTGTCTGTTGAAGTGAAAGAGATAAAAGTGAGACTAAAGTGGATGAAAAGTCTAGTTGTGTTGTTCCAACCGAAGGATACGTCAAACCCCGTGCAACAACCTAATGTTGGCATCCACAGTGGCAAAGGGAGTTGCACTATCCCATTTAATAACTTTCCTGAGATAATTGATTTTGTCTATATTAGCTTAAATGATAGTAGTATTAATTTGCTTAGTTCAAATATTTGTATAATAACTTCATGTTTTTACCATGTAGGGTATTTCTTCATGTAAATTGTTTCTATCATCACAATCACTTCGATTAGTTGCCCACGGAAAAATGCATAACCATCCGAGTGATTTGCTACACGAGCATTCTTTACTTGATGGTCATGTAAAAGTTATTGTTGATGTTGCTATAGAACCAAATGCCCAATTGTCATGTCTTAATCATGATGCTGAGATAATGACCATAGAACAAGCAATAGGTACATTTGTGGCATGGCCAATCAACCTATTACAGGTCACTACTGTGGTATGCCTAAACAACCATATTAATTGATAATTATTTATCATAATATTTTATCCACTAGTTACCTAATTTAATTGATAATTTTTAGGTTTCCTCTGTGTCCAACAAGAAAAAGACCTAGAATACAAATGAATCTATTGCACCAAGAGGAAAGAGTTAGGGAAATGAAGTGCTTCAGCATCCCCCTCTTCCTAAATGTTGTAACTATCTTCAAATGCACCTAAAACTGAAGCCGAAGGACTCACTTGCCCCAATAGAAATGGAGGAAGACGTATTTGGGATACCTGAACATAAGGAAATAGTTGATGCAGAGGTTATTGGAGAAGTTATCAGACATGAATGGCTTGGCTCAACTTCTATTTCCATATATATTAGGTACATTAAATAACTTTGTCTCATTAACTTTTTAACTTTGATGAATATCTTGTTTATGTTATTTACTAATTTATTCTTATATTTTGTATCGCAAGGTACTTATATGACACTTTTCTGAAGCCAAATCATAAGGCGTTCTTCTTCTTATCCCCCCAAATAACAGCACACCAATTGAGTATGAAAGAATGAGTGCAAAAAATTGTTGATATTTTCGTCAATAAAAAGGTGATTGACAAGTTTGTTCTTGCACCGATCAATATAGGGTAAGACTTTTTTACCTAACTTTATTAGAAATTTAGAATGTTAGATGCAATTTAGATTTGCTGACTCACTTGTCATTCTTTTAGCGATCATTGGGTCTTGGTTGGAATCAGTCTTAAAATGGAGATAATATATTATCTAGACCCATTGGAGAAAGACATTAGTAGGAGGCAAGATTTGAAGAAGTTATTTGACACGTAAGAATATAAGCGCCATGACATTATGCGTGTGTGTGTTGATGTACAATTTTTACTTATATATGCATTGTTTGTCTTCATTTATTAGGGTTTTACAAACTTATCGGGCTCAAATAGGAGCTAAGGTTTCAAAGACTAAGTCAAGCAACATCAAGTGGATAACAATTAAGGTAATTTACAATTTTTATGTGAAAATCAATTGATCGTGTTAATCTTTAAGTAGTTATATTGATGTTTGTGCTTTTTCTTCTATAGTGCCCAAAGCAACCTAACAATAAGGATTGTGGATATTATGTTTGCTGATATATGAAGGAAATCATCACCCACTGTAAAGGGGGGAGAATCTCGGAAGACGTATGTGATATTGGTCTCATATCTCATTCCTTTTAAGTATATTCTCACTCGATTATAATTTCATATTTTATTTTTGTAGTACTTCCCCTGTTGTAGCAAGAAGCAATATTCTGATAATCAAATCACTGAAGTTAGGGAAGATTGGTGTCAATATGTCATCCAGAAATGCTTATAGGTGAGCCTTTGATTCATGATATCTAATACGTATAATTAATGAAGCTATTTTAATGCTTTCAGAATGCATGTGTAGAGACTCCCTTGGTCTCTTTGAATTTGGAAGTGTATGAAAGCCATATTTGTGCATATTATGTTGTTTTTGCTATGGAAACCCCCTGCTAGATCAAATCAGTGAGTACACCCCTTCTTTTTGTGAATTGAAACTTATTCATGGTCTTAAATTACTCCTATTTTATGCCCTAAATGATGAACAATGGAAGTCCTAACTTGTTTGTGCATTAGGGTACTGTAATTGTTTGGATTTGGCAATTTAAGAACCATGACTCTGTCAATTTTGTGGTGACTGTTTTAGACTTGCAATCATGCATAAATTCATGAAATTAACTTTCTTTTGGCTGTAATTTAATGTTACAAAAGTTGCCCAAGTCATTACCCTACTTGTATGGAGCCAAACCATGCATAACTATGTGAATTTGACATGAATTGAGTACAATTTTCTGCATAATTCTGCAGTCCAGACTAGCAGCATTTTAGGGCCGTAAAATCATGTTTTTATTAAGTGAAAAGTTGTTTAATTGATGCATTATGGTTTGTATATGATCCATACAAAATTTGGTAAGCTTTGGACACCATTTGAGTAAGTTATACCACTTGAACTTACCATATGAACAATAATTTCGGGTTGCAGTACAGCCCCTATGTTCTTGCATAAACAACACTGTTTTTATGATTAAATCATGTTTAATAAGTTAACAATGGATGCCCAAACATTAAAAACCATATAGGAAAAAGTTCGAAAGGATTTAGATGTAAATATATAGTCACAAAAGAGCATGTTTAGTATCATTATAAGCTTGTTGTCCTGCTTATATCTCTATGACAGCAGAATCATTTTCAAAGTATTATTTTTCTGCATTGAGTGTTAAACTTACTGGCTACTTTTTGCCTTGTACTGCAGGAACATGCAGCAATAGCTCGAAAGTATCATTTTTTGTGTCTTTCATTGCAAGAGTATGTATGCAGCAATAGCTCTAAAGTATCATTTTTTTCTCTTGCATTGCAAGAGTACGTATGCAGCAATAGCTCTAAAGTAGTTAAACTTATTAGTTAATTTAATTGTAAATAGTTCAAGTAGCTATTGTTAATTTGCAATGTTTAGATTGTAAATAGTTCAACTAGCCTTTTGTAAAGTAGCTAAACTTATTAGTTAATTTAATTGTTTCAAGTAACTAATGTCATGTTTAGATTGTAATAGTTCAAGTAGCCTTTTGTATTTGTCATATATATAATAGAATCACATTTTGCAAGATCATTTAATGCATTCTGGTGGATTCAATCTGTATAATTCTTGGACTATTTCTGTTTGTATAGGTTTTGGAAAAAATGAGAATGAATTAAACAAGTAAAAAAAAAAGGGGAAATAGATGGCGTTTTTTGAAAAAAGCATTGTACATTTAGTTGAAATAGATGGCACTTCCTAGAAAAAGTGCCATCTATTTCACGCCACATATAATGCACTTTTTTCAAAAAGCGCTATCTATTCACACAAATATACAATGCTTTTTTCACAAAGTGCCATCTATTTTATACACAAAATACAGTGCTTTCTTGAATAAACGTCATCTATTTGTAACCAAATATATAGCACTTTCCTAAATAAGCGTCATCTATTTGCTGACACATATACTACGCTTTTTGAAAAGTGTCATCTTTAAATATACAGCTTCTAAACAAATGACACTTCAAAAGCGCCATCTAAAAGCAAAATAAGCGCCGTATAAACACATTTTTTGCATAGTGCTTGTTACAAACTATTATGGCTCATCATCAACTTTGAACATGGGTAAATAAAAATCGATCCAAATAAAATAAATGGACAGATCACAATGATTATTGAATCCGATGGATTAAGCTAGACCAAACCAAATGTAAATAAATAAGGTGCAAGCAAGTAAATGAAAATTTTGAAGATGAAGAAAGACGCAAAAAGAAAATATTTATAAAAATATCAAAATATTAAAAAAGGGATGAGAAAAAAGATTTTTTTAGTTGTTTAATTAGTTGAATTTATTATGCTTTATTGAGTCGTCAATTTGTCTCCTTTCATGGTTGTCAGTAGTCTTTATTTATTGTCATGATTTACGTTGTGGCTTTATGTATTGACAAGTTACCCAGTGAAATAGACGCATTAAAGTTGCTTGATATTAATTCATTCTAGTCAATAAAGCTAGTAAAGCAAGGACGTTAATGAGTGAAAGAAATCCTCGTGCATATATTATGTTTGATATTCCAAACGTTATCTGAACCCATTGATCAGATGATTGACATTTGTGTTATCATCAGAAAGCACGCAGCATAGCTGGAATCAACCAAGCAAAAGAATAGTTTACAGGCAAAACTGCAAGACTGCAAGTTTCACGTGAAACGTGATGACAAATATCAACCAGTATCTCCACCCCTGTATAATAAAAAAAATTATCATATCTCTTATTGAAGAAAAACGTGCAATAAACGGTCCTATAAATGGCTATATGCATGAAGGAACTAACGCAGTGCAAAACTCATAACACATCTGACATCTGTAGTGCAAAACAATGGCCTATGTTAAGCTTGCTCCTTTGGCTGTCTTCTTGCTTGCCACGTAGCGCTCCATTCATTTTTTTTTTCATGATTTCTAACATATACTTTAGAACTATGAGAAATTAATTATAATTAATATGCTTCCAACATATATATACACGTGTGCATTTGTTCTAACTTTCGCATATCATTTTCAGTCATGTTTCCGATGAAGAAGGTAGAGGCAATAGTTTGTTCGGGTGTTTGTTCGCCGTTTGAAATGCCACCATGTGGCTCAACCGACTGTCGTTGCATTCCTTGGGTACTATTTGTTGGTCAGTGCATAAATCCAGTTGGTGGAGTTGCATCTTTTGCAAAGATGATCGACGAACATCCCAATTTATGTCAATCGAATGATGAATGCGTGAAGAAAGGAAGTGGCAACTTTTGCGCTCGTTATCCTAATCCTCATATCGAGTATGGCTGGTGTATTAACTCTTATACTGAAGCACTAAAAAGCTTCTTGAAGATGCCCACGGCAACTGCCGAGTAATGTTGGTATGCCCACTGAATAGTGGCCATACATGGTACGGTGCATCTACTACTTTAAATAAATACAAGCCTATGTAGTTATTGTTTCCAGTGCATGGATGCAATCTCACTTCTTCCCTTTTTTTGGTCGTGTGTTGAAATTATAAAAGAAAAAGGTTACATGAGAAATAAATCATCAATGCACCTATTATGGATCATACGAGAATGGCTAAGCAGTAAAATCCTTTGGCAAGAGAAAAAGCGTATCGATTTTGTTTTTCACACAAAAACAAGCACTTGAGAATATACTTCCTGCATGTATGGTTATAATACTACGGAGATAGCACATGGTCAATTACACACAACCGAGTCTCAAACTAAAATCAGTTAAAAAACTTAAAAGGGAACTGGTCTATTAGAAGAAACCCAGCAGTTGCCACCAACGTTATTTTTCTCCTAGCCTCTAGAATATCTAATGCTAGTTTATAATCAAGTGAAGATGAACCCTTCAACCTCCTTCCACCATCTACACATACACACACACATTGAAATGATTTAATGAAGTTTTAAAGTTATAATAATAATTTTAAAAAAATCAAAATTTAATGAATGTGTATATTTCTTTCTTTAATCTAATTAGTAAGGTAGAATATCTGTAGTAAATAATGATAATACAAATAGTAGTAAAGTGTATTTGTTTATTTTATACAAAACTTTTTTGAATAAAAATCTTAAAAAAAGAAAAATGAGAGTATGTGATACATCTTATTGGAGGTGCGAGAAACAATTACATATTTACTTTTATTGTAAATGTATGTGAACTCAAACACATATGCAAAGTCTTTATTAATTTTCTTGCTCGTAGATTTTCTTCCTTCAAACTCATATATCTTATATTCCCTCCCTAGGGCCCGTTCCGGATACCCTTGTCGTTTCCTATTCCCATTCCACTAAAAATTACACTTACTAGTGTGAGTTTCACGTGAAACATGTTTTTTTTTTTTTTTCTTGAAAAGCCAAACGAAACAAAATTTTATTGAATGATACCATATCGGGCACAAGAGGTACGTACCGATTTGGCCGTCGTCGATAATACAATAAGAGTAGCAAATCACCTATCTGATAGGTACACAATGTATTAATACACCACCGCAAACCCTCTTAGGTTTAATTTCTTATTTGGTCCTTATAGTGATAAAAATTTATCTTTTAGTTTCTATACTTCAAAATATCTCTTTTTAATCTTTATATATACCATTTTTAATTGGGATTGTTTAACTTATCCCAAATAAAAATAAGGTTAAACAACCCCATTAAAGATGATTAGCGTAATTTTCTATGTTATACCAACTATCTTTAAGTACATAAAAAATTACACAAATCATCTTTAATGGGATTGTTTAATCCCATTTTTATTTAGAATAAGTTAGACAACCCTTTTTTAATTTCTTTTAGTCTTCGTTATAGAGACTAAAAGAGATTAAAATAATATGTGTAGGGACTAAAAAAAATAAAAAATAGTATGTGTAGGAAGTAAAAGAGAATATTTTTAAGTATAGGAATTAAAAGAGAAAGTTTTTGTAATTATGGGGTACCAAACGGGTAATATGTAGCCAATGATCCAAAGCCTTATACGTATTTTGTGCAGCGCTTCAAGTAAAAGGCAATGACCATGGTCTAAGATGCAAAAGAAATGAGTGCTATATACTCCAGCCCTGATTGTGGTACCAACGCACTGGATGGGCATAAATACAGCAGAGTGAATCAAAATGCAGTTCCTCAATGCAGAAAATTTCTTGCAACACTCCTACTTATATAACTTGAAATCTGGTTGCATACATACATTGTTTGCTATGAATCACTTTACCCTTGTTCACGTGAAACATGATGTGATGACAAACTTCAACCTGTATTCCATTCTGGTACAATAAAAAATAAAAAATTATCATATGCCTACACGAATCATTTTACACCGTAGTGCGAGTTTCACGTGACATGTGATGACAAACCTCAACCTGTATCTCCATCTCCATCATCGTAAAATAGCTCTTATTTAAAAAAAAAAAAAGGCAGGTACCGCATGCATATCTAAAGGACAAAATTCAGAAAAGGTGCAGCGGTCCTGGGGAGAATAAGAATAGAAAAAAAATCCATGAAGAAAGGAAGTGAGAACTTTTGTGCTTGTTATCCTAATCATTGTATCGATTATAGCTAGTGTTTCGACTCTGATTCTGAAATACTAAAAGGCTTCGTGAAGATGTCTAAGGCAATCGCCAAATGATATGGTATGCCCAATTAAAAGTGGCATACATGATGTATCTAATACTTAAAGTAAAGCTTATGATGCATCTATTACATTAAATAAAAGAGTGCTCTAATTTGTAGCTTTTGTCTCCAACTCAGCTGAATATTAAATGTAGACTCCACGTATGATTTTGAGCATAAGAGTAAATAAAGAATAATATTACTCTTTTTTTTTTGATGCAAATACATATGAAAAAAAATACATGGTTCTAAATTGCGAACCGCAACACTTGCTGCGGCTGCAATATTGTAGTTGAGGAACTACCAGCAACGACAATAGGTTGCAATTGTGGTATGAATTAAAATTATAGGAATTGCTGTAACATATCCACAACAGAGTTGCAAAAAACCACAACTGAGCTGGAACACCGTTTCTATTCCACTTTTTTGTCAAAAAAATGAGCAAAAATTCATACTTAAATCTTCTATTCTAATGGATTTAGTCGTGTGGGATGTTGGGGAAGGGAGAGAGGCATTTGATGGTGGTTGGTTGGTGTGCTGGTAGGCTACATGATGCATTCAAGGCAAGGGGACAGGGTGAGGTGGTAGGGATAGGCCAATAGGGAGAAAGGGGAAAGGTAAGGTGGTGTGGCAGGGGGAAAGGTAAAGTGCAAATATATAATAATTTCATGCCGCAACGGCAGTAGCAATCCGCATCGTAGTAGCCGCAATGCCCATAGCCACAATGCTCGCAACCTCAATCGCAACCGCAATTTAAAACCATGGCAACTACTATGAAATGGACGATTTTTGTATTTAATTTAGGAAATTTGGAGAAATGTTAAAATTCTCTTATTTAACTTGGCATGTGGTTGTTTAGCTCATTTGGCTCTTGAGATATGATATAATTTTCAATGGAGGCAAGTGTGAATTGATCGATCTCTACTTTGAATATGATCAAAGTTCGCTCTTGGCATTTGTTATTGGGAAAAAAAAAAAGGGAACTGTTCTATTTTTTTTCTGACTGATGTATGGATTCTCTTTCCTGTATTTCACAGACGTAAAAGCCATGGTCTTACTTTGTAATGGACCTGGATTCTCTCTAGCCTTCTTATCTCTCTCTAATTTCTCTTTCTCTCTCTATCATTTAGCTTGCTCTTTCCATTGTCCCTCTCTTTCTCTCTTTTTGCCTTTTTTTTTTTTTGGAGAGGTAGGAGGGCAAGAGGGGATTTAATTTCCTTTTTAATAAAGTTGATTACCCTTGCATGTACTCCCTTTTTAATTTAATCTTTGCTTATAAAAAAAAAAAAAAAAGAGCTATTCTAGTACGGACCAAAAAAAATTATTGTTTGTAAAATCAATCACATTGTATTGTTTTGTTTTTTATGCTTTCATCTAAGAAGGGGGTAGGGGATTTGTCTATCCTGGTATGCAGGAACATTGTCAATTGTGGGGGTGTAATGTTCTTCTTGGGGGATGTTTGTAAATTTTCCTCTTTCAATCTTAGCACATCTTGTGCTAGTCTTGGAATGGATCTAATAATATTCTTTAGCTTATAAAAAATACATTGTGTTGTTTTAGTTATAAAGAAAACTATTTATATTATAGAAAAACAATGTATAAAATAGAATGTTTATCCCATGCAAACTAATAACACAGAAAAAGTAAAAATGACCTTTATTTTTGTACAATTGCGAGAACAAGAGTTGAAATTAAAACTTTGTGCAAACTATCAAACACCTACCACTACGAGTGAAAATAACCTTCTGTTGATTAATATTACAAGTATTATTAAAAATCTCAAACGAGCTTTCTATTTTGAAGAATTTAGTTTTTTAATAATAGAATAGTGATTGGAAAATTCCTTTTACCAGAATATGTTAAGGAAACTTATTTATTTTAAATAATTTTAAATTATAAACAATCTTTTTGTAACATCCTATAATTTTATTGTAAATCCTCATTTTTCTCCAGTAAGAATTTCCTAATAAATATTAGAGTTATTAAAATGTAAAATTAATTTTTATGACTCATAGGACTTTGTTTACGTAACCGAATTTTTCATAAATTATTTGTATATTTCTAATAATGTGTAAAATTACTAACATTTATAGTTATAATTCCTATAAATTATCCTCATTAATCCTACGGCTATCGCTGGACCTAGTGACACCTAATTGACACTAAACAACATATATAAGAAGATGACCCGTAGTTTTAATTATATTAAGACACGTACACATGATTAAGTGCAACGTGTCCTCATGGACACTAATCTAGCTAAATTAGAAGACACTTGATATTTTTAATTAAATTATAATTAAATTCTTGAAAATGGTGCAATACAGTTTATCTAGAGTTTGGATTGGGATAGATTATACTCTCTCCCACTACTACAGAAAAGGTTTTTTAAATCGGTTAAAAATGACTTTTTAAATCGGTTTTACAACCGATTTAGATATAGTCGATATAAAAAAAATTGACATTTTAAACCGTAAAACGAACCGATGTAAAAAAACTTTTTAAATCGGTTCTAGAGATAACCGATTTAAAAAGCGAGACTTTTTAAATCAGTTCCTTTTAGAACCGATTTAAAAAGTAAGATTTAAAAACTACTATTCTTTTCTCTCTATTGTCATTCTAAACAAACTATCTATTACTTATTTCAACAAAAAATTTTGCCCAACGTCGACGGATGTTTAACAAGTCCTCATGCGGGAATGATTCCCTATCAATGAATAACTATAACATAAAAAAATAAGATAAATCATTAGTCAACCACAATAATAAGTATTATTGTTACTTAAAAAAAATTATATTACCTCGTCTCATGAATCCACAATATCTGCTGAAACTATGGTCAACATATGTTTCATAACATAATATCCGCATTCATAGCTCCTTACTTGTTTGTTAGCCTACCATATGAGAATTTTTTTAGAAATGATTGTAAAAACAATTACAAATTGTAATAGAATATGTAATTGTAAATTACTTACATAAGGAAAAAACTAACTAGGCTTCCTCTGTAGTGACACATGCCTACCCGCCAATGTTTGATATCCAATCATGACTCTGATTAAAAAATAGATATACAAGACATTTTATAGGTTTCATAATTACAATATAAAGCATGAATGAAATATATTATAAATAAAGAATTACCTTTCTATTAGTTGTTTCAAATCTTTGTTAGGCTTCTTATGCAACGAACACAATAAGGCCACAGTATTGTCCCAAGGACAAATAATTAGCAATTGCCAATGTGAGCTGCATTGCAAAAAGAATATATGTGATGAGATTTAAAAATCATTTAAAATCATTTGGGTAAGAAATAACTTATACTTACCAATGCAAGTATGGTGCTAGGTAACACCATTTTTGTCCATTATGCATCCAATTCTGAATGTAGGCCTGAGAATCTTCATCCTTATTTCCTATCTTCTGAATAGGCAATAGGTCTATAAATCCATATACATTCTCCCGACCCTTTGAGAGACAGAGACAATGCATGTATCTTAAATATACAAATGAATGTTAAATATAATATTGAGATACGTATTTAAAAGATTAACAAAAAAATTAAACTTACAAGCAACCATAATTGAAGAACTGAGATATTTAACATGTCATTGCCAGTACAAATTTCCAATACATCCTTTTGGGTGATCCATAGGTCTACACCACTAGGTCTACCAAGGAATGTTAGTTCCCAATCTATTTGAATAACATTTGTCCCTATACTAAATGCCACTTGCCACAAGCGTGTTATTGGATCAACTTTAGGTTCCAATTTTTTGGGTGAAACATCTTTCTTAGACAGTTGAACGTCCTATAAAAAAAATACAAAATAAGGTTATAAAATACATTCAAGTTATTTTAATTTGTAATAGAAAAAAAATTATTTAAGATGACTTATGAATATACCTTGAGTAATGTGACCTTTATAAGTCGTCTCGGTAATTGAATGAACTGTGTAGGTGCCTGTCCAACAGTCTGAACCTCCTTGGTGGATACAGGAACTTGAGCATATGCATCCCATATTTGTTCAACTACCACCCTCGCCATATTATCCTCAATAGTCATGTGGTGTATGGTAGGCCCCAAGTTATAAACTCTCCCAAAGGCCACTAAACGAACAGGCTTTCCATCAACATATAACTAACACTGCTCATGGATATCAATGTCAATCTCCTCCCTAGAAAGATCAGCAACAGCACAGCTTCCTTTTGTGCTGACATGTACAAGAGTATGAGCTTGTTCTGTTTGGACATTTGTATTTTGTTGTGAAAGACCCAAAGATGCTAGCTCCTTTCTAATCTCTCGTCTCAACTGTTCCTTAAGCTCATTTCTAATCTCCTGCCTGATTCACTCCACCTCTTCCCTGGTGACAATTCCGGAGTTGGGCCCACTACGTGAGCGTGGTTCGTAGTAATCACGAATACCAACACCTCGTCCAGCTGCACGAACCCTACTAGGATGCTCTGGTCTCCCAATAGCCGTTGTTAATATATCCTCATGTCCATGAGGAACAAATGTTCCCTGTGAGGTTTGCTCAACCAGTGAGTCCTACAACATTTAATTCAAGAAATGTGTAAAAAATATGGCGTATGACGTTACAATTATAATTTGAAATCAAAAAGGACTTACAATCTTTTTAGCAACAACACGTGTCTTGTCCGATATATATCCACCCGATTGTAGCGTGCGGGCCACCTTCCATTTATCCCATCGTTGCGGTGGTGATGGAGGAGCAATATCTGCAGTAGAACTAGATGCTGAGGCTTCTAGTTGACGCTGCCTCGTCCTTCTTCGTCATCATCTTCTGCTCAAGCAACTTATATCCCCTATGAGACAATCTATGGGGGTGGACATTCTTGGATGCAATTGCTTGTCCTTTTTTTCTCTTCTCCTGTGTATAATAAGACACTATTAAATTGAATAAAAATTAATCAAATATTGTTGTATGATTAGAAAAATATGATTGCAACTAAACCTGGAAGACAGAATCCTCCCGGCTTTCAACAAACTTTGTCCACGTATCCTCATCCAAAAATGCATACTTCTCACAAGGAGAAGTGTCTTCCAACTCTCCATATATGTATCTCGTGATGAGTTGTGTCTTAAATGCCCTCCAACGCTCAGCCGCAATTGAGAGCAACTTCTTTCTCAACATGGCATTATGTGGAACATCATAAGTCAACTATAAAAAAATTAAATAGTTAATGTTTGATAATAATATAGTTAAATATAATTTATATATTTAAGATTGTAGAAATAAAATACCGTGATAGTTTGCCATATTTGGTTCTTTACGCTCTCTTCCACATGGTCCCATCCTCATAAAGGATAGAGACCTTACTCCGAGCAAGAACGCCCACAAAACTAATGAATTTTGTGGCGTTTTCCCCTTCAGGTGTCCCACTAAGCATGTCAAACTGAATTAGTATCAGATGGTCACCAGCTCGACTGAGAGTCAGTTCTTTTAGACATGTACCTCGTCTACCCTTTTTTTTGGTAGACTCATAAGATGGATTACTAGAAGAATCAGCCATGACTTGATTGGAAAAGAAAAAAATTGTCAGTGCCGTCATTGGAGAAGTTTTAAATTTTCAAAGATAAACATAACGATAAAAAGAATTAAATAATATAATAAAAATTATATAATGTTAACAAGAATATACAACATAAACATAAATAAGTTACTAACATTGTCAAGTATGAATGTTTTCCCATATTCCTTCGTGATGATCATCACATGTGGCATGTACATCATCCACTTCATTTTCATCAATAAAAGTCAGGATTCGTGTTGAGAAAGAAGGAATCTCAATAAAATCAAAACTTGAGTCTTCTTTTTCATGACTAGCATGCACACTTCTTCCTTGGAGAACCACTAACCATCTCTTGTTGGAAGGATCACTAACATAAAAAATTTGTTTTGCTTGGTATGCCATAATAAAAGGCTCATCCTTATAACCTACCTTGCTAAGATTGACCAATGTGAATCCTAACTCATCGGTTTGCACCCCAGTGTTACTGTTAAGCCACACATTTAAACACAGGTACTCTGAATTTTGTGTAGTCAACTTCCCATATGTCTTCGATAACTCCAAAGTAACACATGGATGCCATAACAGGGTTTTTATCTTTTGAACTAGAAAAGTGCATGGACTCAGCCACAACCATAACCCCGCTGTTTTGCATAGTACTTTTCTCGTGCAATGACTTTGTATAGAAGGAGAAGTTGTTGATATTGTATCTAGTCCAACATATGACATCAAAGTTAGGTCCATGTGCTAGCCATTTTAATGCCTTAGAAGCATTATCATCATTCACAACTTGTTCTATAAACCAGTTTAAGAATGTTTTGTTATGCTTAGTCAATTGCCATTTCTCCGGCATTCTAAGATTATTTTTCTTGACACTGTTTTTGTGAGCAGAAAAATAAGGTTCAACTTCATCAGTGTTATTCAATATGTAGAAATGTGCTTGTAGAACTTCCCCCCAACTCATTTGTTTAACGTTTACACCTCGAGTACCCTTACTAGAAAATCTTCCCTTATGACAAGATGTTGGAAGCCCTACAGGTTCAACTTATGACAAGTATTCTGTACTAAACTCAATGACTTCTTCAGCAATGTACCTCTCAACAATAGATGCTTCTGGATGGTATGGATTCTTACTATACCCTTTTAGGATCTTCATATATTGTTCAACAGGATACATCCACCTTAAATAAACCAGACCACAAATTATAATCTCTCTCACTAAATGCACAATTAAGTGAACCATGATGTCAAAAAATGAAGGAGGAAAATATATCTCTAACTGGCACAATATAATAGCAGCTTCATTTTCCAACTCATCCAACTTCATAGGATCAATGACTTTGCTACATATGGCATTAAAGAATAGGCACAATCGCGTAATGATCTCTCTAACTTTTTTAGTCAATATGTCACGAATAGCCACTAGGTAGGAATTGCTGCATCAAAACATGGCAATCATGCGACTTTAACCCAACTAATTTGATATCTTTTAGTGACACAAGGCTCTTGATATTTGAAGAGTATCCTTGTGGCACCTTGACTCCCTGTAGACACTTACAGAAACTTGTTTTCTCTTCTCTTGACAAGGTATGACATGCTGGAGGCAAATATGTCTGTTTACCCACTAACTGTGAACCTAACTAGAGGCGTATACCCATCTCAACCAGATCTAGACGAGCATTCAAATCATCCTTTGTCTTGCCTTTAATGTTCAAAAGAGTGTCAATTACACTGCCACACACATTTTTCTCAACATGCATAACATCTACACAATGTCTAATGTGTATGGAAGATCAAAAAATATCGACCTCTTTTTCCACAAGGTTTTTTCAATAACTCTCTTATCGATCTTTCCAAATTGGACGTTGATGTCCTTCACTCGTTTATAAACCTGCTCACCAGTTAAAATGTGTGGTGCAATATCATCCTCCTAACATCCATTGAAGGCTTTTTTAAGTCTACAATATGGGTGATTAGGCCTAAGAAATTTTCGATGCCCAGTGTAAACTATTTTCTTTCCATGTTTTAGTTGTACGTAACATGTGTCTTCTTCACAGATAGGACAAATGTTATGCCCCTTAACACTATATCCACTCAAGTTCCCATATGCTGGAAAGTCATTGATGATACAGAACAACATTGCACGCAACATGAAATTTTCACGATGATAACTGTCATACACATGAACACCTTCATCCCACAGCATTCTCAAATCTTCAATCAAGGGACGTAAGTAGACATCTATGTCATTTCCTGGCTATCTTGGGCCCGCAATCATCATAGATAGCATAACATATTTTCGTTTCATTCACAACCAAGGAGGAAAATTATAAATAATTATAAGAACAGGCCATGAACTGTGTTTACTTGGATAAGTTCCCATAAGGATTCATTCCATCTGTAGCGAGTCCTAGCCTAAGGTTTCTTGCCTTAGTCCCAAAAACTGGAAACAAATGATCAATTTTCTTCCATTGCGAAGAATCTGCAAGATGATAAAGCTGTCCATCACATTTTCTCCCATCTATATGCCACGTAAGGTTCTTCGCGTCATTTGCATTGGCAAATAATCACTTAAACCTTGGAATTATTGAAAGATACCATAATACCTTAGCAGGGGGACCTTCCTTTGTGCTCTCATCAATATCATCACCCTTCACTTTATACAGTGATACCCCACACTTGGGACACTTGTGCAACTCTTCAAACTCTTCTCTATACAATATGCAATCATTAGGACACGCATGTATTTTCTTGTATTCCAATCCCATTGGACACAACACCTTCTTTGCCTTATAGTTATGTCTTGGTAATGTGTTATCTTCTGGAAGCATTTCATTCAACAACTCAAGCAATTCAGTGAAACTCTTATCACTCCACCCATTTCTTGCCTTGACATGCACTAATCTTAATACCGCTAACAACTGTGTGAATTTAGTGCACCCTTGATATAGAGGCTTATCCACATCACTGCACAAAGTGTCGTACACTTGAGCTCACTAAAAAGACTCTAGGTCCAATATCACGGATCATGTCCTCTGGTCGATCATCATACGTACATCAAATTGATCCATTTGAGACATACTTGGCATGTCTAACAATTCACCATGCCATGTCCATGTTGTATAACTCTTGCAAAAGTCATCATAAAGGAGATGCTCCGTATTTGCTCAAGTTGCAATCGTCTCTCATTCAGACAATTAACACAAGGACAATAAAAGAACCCACCACTATTAGGAAGATTTCTTTCAATGAATTGGATAAACTCTTCCACTCCATTTGATACTTATTAGTTGTGCAGTCTAGAATTAATCCAACTACGATCCGTAACTTCTTTCTGTGATCCACAAACCATATCTTAATGCATGTAAATCTCACTTTTTTAATACAAGGTGTGGTCCTATCCCATTCAGAAAGTCTTTATTTTTAACTTCATTAATACGTATTGGTTTAATCTCATCTTAAATTTGACAAAATTTCGACAGCATTTTGCATTGGTCTCCAAGTACACGAAATGAAAGTGGTGACATCAAGTTCACTGCAATCAAGTATGCACCCGAAGACACAATATGAAATGAGTAAACCGAAATTTAATCAAATTTACAATGAGATTTAACCATTACGCATTAATAAAGTATAAAAAAATGGATCTTTCTAAACTGTCCAACCGGACAATTCAAGATTCAATACAACCATTACCACTTTAATCATTGTATTGAATCTCAAACGGGAAACTAAGGTTCGCTCATAATGCATAAATTCAATAGAAAAACAACACACAATTAATTATAGAACTTTGGGTTTAAAACAAAATATCATTACATTAATTATACTAGTATTTTAGCCTGTGCATTGCACAGGATAAATGTTTATTTTATATAATTAAAATTTATAATAAATACATACTCATAAATACACAAACTATATTATAATTAAAATTTATAATAAATAAATATTTTAAAACATATAACTTGTTAAATCATATTTAGTGACAATTAATTAATTGCTAACATATAATTAAATTAACTTCTTACTTTTATTCTTTTCATTACTTATTACTAACTTACCTAAAATAATCAACTTCACTTAATTCTATCTTATGTAATATAATCCTCAATACTTAAAATTCTCACCACATATTTATATAAGTTAATAATTAACTTAAACAATTTATCTAGTTCTTTAAACATTTATAAAGATATAAAGAATTACACTTTTCTTATATATATTAATAAACATTTTCAACTATATATAACCTTTATTAATTAATTTCATGTAACAATATAATTAACATAAAAGATTAATTTCAAATTAATATTAAAAATGAAACAATCATATTCACATAATTAATGAACCAAATGAACCAATGTAAACTAATGTAAATCATAATGAACCAAATTAACCAATATAAACATTATAAACCAAATAAAATTAAAATTACTAACCAGTTTGCAGACCTCCAAACTCAGCAATGGAACACGTTCAACAACAGTAGACCTCCACCAGCAGCAATGGCGTGAGCTACCTCCAACCAAAGCAAGCTTGGCACCAAGCTCGCACTCCAACAACGGCGACAGGAGCATGCAACAGGCGCGACGGCGATAGAGCACACGGCAGGCGCGACGGCGACGGTGACGGAGTGGATGGGGAAGAAGAAAGCTTCAATGAGCAAATGAGGGGCGGATGGAGGAGAAGAAAGCTAGAAGGGAGGAACTGGGGAAGAAGAAGGCTGTGGGAAATGAAAAATAGAGGCGTGCGAAGGTAGAAAAACTGACTTTTTAAACTGGTTCTTTTTGTAATCAGTTTAAAAAGTCCCACTTTTTAAACCGGCTCCAGTGGAACTGGTTTAAAAAGTTGGTACGAGTATTATTTTATTTTTAAAATTGACTTTTTAAATCGATTGGATTTGAACCGATTTAAAAAAGTTTGTTATAATTTCAAAAATGCCACCGCGTTTCTTTTTTAAACTGGTTTGATATTAACCGATTTAAATTCCTGGTTTAAAATCCATTTCGGGTAGTAGTGTCCATTCCTCAGATGTGACAATCCTATAAATACCATACCACTAAAAGGTGTTATCATCATAATTCTTCTTTTCCTCATAATCTCGTTCATGATATCTACATTTGCATCATAAAGTTTCATGGCTTTGTCAAGATATTCTTCCAAATTACTAAGGAATGGTTGAGTATGATGCGGATGGGGTTGTGGTTGGTTAGATGACTATGTTGGAGTATCCTCAGGGTAGCGTATAACTCGATGCAGGTGAGGTTTAGGTGTCTAGCGAATATAGAGAACATTGTTGTACATCCTTATCATCTATAAATCTCCACGCCCCATATTAAACATTGTCACCAACAATAAATATAGGGCATTGACAATGAATATGTGCCTTCGTTTTGCCATCGCATGTGCTAATCTTATTGTGGATGACAATGTTGCCCTGTGTTCAGATGTGGTAATCATTTGTCCGTTATAGTAAACAAAAAGAAATACAAGTGAAGAACTCATGATTAAGGTATAAGGAGAAGGGTTTAACTAGAACTTAATGTATTTGAGGATACCTTCTGTAAACCTATATCTTGACAAGCTATATATATAGATGTGATTAACACTAACATCTCTTGTCTTTTATGGCATAGTAAACCAATGATCGAGATCACACTAACAGCAATGGACGATCCAGATCACACAATTTTAAACAAGGTTATTGTTCATGCGTCAAAGAATCTTTATAACACCTAATCCACACATCAAAACATCTTAATGTCTCTTGTCTTTTGTGGCATAGTTTGTTTTCAAACAAACATAATCTACATCTTTCCTCTCATCACCATCACATAAAATATAAGTTCCTCAGCTATCTTGGTTTCTGTCTATTACAACAAACAAATCACCATGACTGAAAATGGTGTCACATTTCATTGTGACAACCCACTTGCAATTCCAATCAAGAGAAACATCAATGTTAATGCGCTAAAGAGAAAAATACAGCAAAGGATGAAAGTTGGAGACAATAAAATGGTAGCCAAAATCATTTTTTGTCTACCTATATCCATTAGCAATTGATGTATTCAGTATAGGCGGCTAAATCTTCTTGACGATTAGGATATAAACTGCATATGTCATACCTTCGACAAATACATACAATTATCTTGCCTAGAGATTTACTTCATGTTAGAGGATACTCTTTCATCTTCGCAACCCAACTATTCATTTTATTCAACAGCCACTCATTCCAAATACTTACCCCAGTTACCATACAATGAACCAAGTACCTAATACCAATATCATGACCCATCTCCACAACCCCCATATTACCAGTCCCCTTATCACCCATCGTTTGACAACACCCAATCATAGAAGGCAGCCTATTCCTTTACCCAGCTGTTAACCAACCCTTCATTTGATGTAAATGATAGTTAAGTTTAGTAGGTTCAAATGACTGGGATGTAGCCTTGTCAGCATCATCATGCACACAACCACAAGCCCACCTCTCACTTGATCTAAATGTCAATCTTCATCATAAGGCATCCCTTCAAACGAAGATCTTAGGCAAAATGAACTGGTTGGTGTACATAACAAATACATCGGTCCTTTTAGTGATGATAAGGATGAACTCCTTGGGCAACACAATGATGACGACAACTATAATGATCATGACTGATGACGATCACAATCTTAACTTAGGCCTAACCATAAGCAACAACCGCCTATAACCTGCCACCACACATGCATGGTGTGGACTTGGACCAACCAAAGCATGATCTTAAATACTCACAGCTTTTGGCCTGTGAAAGTATGCCACATAAGGAAACTAGACTTCTGTAAGTGAAGATGATCTTTTGCAATAAAGAAGATGCCTTGTCTACAATCAAGAATTTTCACATCAGGAACTCTATTGATTTCAGAGTTTACAAATTTGATCCCATGCGATTTCTAGTCAAATGTCCACAGGTTGGGTGCACCTAGAAGTGTCGAGTATGGCTGTCAAAGAAAACCAACCTTTGGACAATCACAAAGTTGATGGGACCCTACACTTGTGTATTAGCATTTGTATCTCAAGATCATCACTAGCTTAAGTCCACAATGATATGTTCAATAATCAAGCATGTGATCGCAAAGGATCCATCAGTTGTAGTGCTAGTGCTAATTGCACAAATCAAAAGTGCAAATGGGTACACAACCTCTTACAAGAAGGCATGGATCGCAAAGCAAAAGGCTATAAAAATGGTCTATGACAATTGGGAGCAATCGTATATGAATTTACCAAGATGGCTCTTTGCCATGAAAGCTTTTGTTCCTAGAAGCACATACAAGTTAAAGACAATGTCAGCATACATAGGAAACCAATTAGTTCTTAGTAAAAGAATTTTTCGTTGTCTTTTTTGGAGTTTCAAACCATTCATTAATGGGTCTACATATTGCAAGCCCATTGTTCAAGTTGATGGAACATGGTTGTACAAAAAGTACAAAGGGACTCTCTTGTTGACAATTGTGCAAGACGAGAACAACAATACTTTGCCAATAACCTTTGCAATTGTAAAAAGAGAGATGGCGGATGCCTAGTTCTTCTTCCTGAAAAACCTAAGAAGGCACGTCACACCCCTACCTAGGATTTGCTTAATCTCAGACAAGCATGAATCAATCAAAAGTGCCTATAGATGAGCAGGTAGTGGATGAGGGTCACAACATAACACATTGCATCTATTCTACATTCAGCACATTGTGCAAAATTTCATGAGGACATTTAAGAATGCAGAATAAAGACGACTCATTGTAAATATGGGTAAGTAACACTATTAAAAAATTTCTTTAGATTTTATGCATAGCAATTTTGACAAAATTTGCTTACAATTTTCACAATTTTGTCTGCCACCTACTCAGGATATGCCTCGACTGAACCAACGTTTCAGTATTACTACAACTTCCTACATGTTGGCAATGCTGAGGCCGCAAATTGGGTAAATCAAATCCCAAAGGAAAAGTGGACCCAGGCTTGGGACGGAGGGAGGCATTAGGGACACATGACCACCAATCTCGCAACAATGCTTCAGTTTGGCCAAACACATTCAAAAATGATTCAAAAGGCAATTAAGGAGCAAACAACAAAGGTAGTCTCTCACTCTGCTCATCGATCTAATAGACCAACAACAACACTGTTCACAGTGATTGAGCAAGTTAACCCACTAGTTTGGCTACCTGTAGGTTCATTCAAGGTTAAGGATGGAAATTGTACCCAAACCTTATGGGTACCCATAAAAAATATTAGCAAATGGGTACCGAAAATACCTGCTTAATGGGGATGGATCCAGGAGCGGGTATTTACCCACAAAATTCAATGGGAATGGGTGTGAGTACGGGTACTATAGTACCCACCTCGCCCCATGCCATGCCCGCACCTATATATATATATATTTAATTAAAAATTCTCACATAAATATTTATTAATTATTAACAAGTGAAAGGATTAGTACCTTTTTTTTTTGTCCCTGTGTAATTGCAAGCTTGTGACTAGACACTAATATTGTCTTCTTCTTTTTTTAAACAAAACCACACATTAGATATGCAACCCATTAATGTTCATTATTGTATATAAAGTCATAGAATGGTTTCACTATAATCTACATGTCAGTTTAAATGGCCCGAATCTCTTAAATAAATTAGCACTTCTTATTGAAAGTTTGTAAGACTATAATTAATTTGTACATTTTTTATTCACATACATGATACAAGTTATACCAATAGCTATAAGATTTTTTATATTTTTTTTAATTTTCGAGAATTTCTTTTATCTTACATTAGTAGTTATATGTTTTAGAAGTGTGGATGATTCGATATTATGTTTTAGAAGTTTATTGCTAGATTTATATTAGGTTAATTTAAGCTTATGTTTGGATGATTTAAGCTTATATTTCTAATGTTGTATGATTATGACTTATGTTTGCATGATTTAAGGTTATATTTAGGTGATTTAAAAATATGTTTAGATGAATTAAGAATGAATTTTCAATTCAGTTGTAGATTTTTTTAATTATTTTTTTATTGATTTATTGACTTCACACTTAAGTAAAGCGTGTGTAGCGGGTGTGGGTATGGATATATAAGTACTTAGTGGGTATGAGGATAGGGATTAAAGTTGCTATCCCTGCATGTGGGGGCGGGTATAGGTATTTTTTTCAAACGCAGGTATAGGGACGAGTCCTATAGTACCCTACCCAAACCCTACCTATTGTCATCCCTAGAGGCTAGTTGAGCTATTCGTGAGGAGGGGAACCAAAGTCACAACAATGCTTCAGTCTGGCCAAATACATTCAGAAATGATTCAAAAGGAAATTAAGGAGCAAACAACAAAGGTAGTCTCTCACTCTATTCATCGATCTAATAGACCAACAACAACAACTGTTCACGATGATTAAGCAAGTGAACCCACTAGATGGGCTACCTACAAGTTCATTCAAGGTCGACCTTCAAGAACTAATATGTGATTGTGACAAATTCCAAGCACTCCACATGTCTTGTTCTCATGTCATCCCTGCTTGTGCACTAATTTGAGTAGACTTCATGTCGTACGCGCATCTAGTGCATAGCTTGGAAAGTGTGTTGAATGTGTATAACACTAACTTTGAGGCATTTCGCCAGCAACATTATTGGCCACGATATGAAGGAGGGGAGGTCTTCCTGCAATGAAGAAATGCGAAGAGTAAAGAAGGGTTGTCCTCAATCAACACACATTCACACAAAGATGGACCTCAAGGAAAAAGGTCAATCGAAGAGGTGCGTTTTGTGTAGAAACCACAGTCATTCAAGGAATAATTGTCCTTACCGTGGCCAAAGTTCGAGGCAATTAGAACAAATTAATTACATTTATTTTTTAGTCACAATTGTATTTAATTAATTCAACTAAAAATAATTTTAAATTTATTTTTATCACAATTGTCAGCCTTTTCAATTTATTGATTTCAATTAATTACCGTAGTCATTTAATAATTTGCTTAATTTTTTTTTACAATGTAAATTGAAATTAATAACATTGTGTTTTTTTTATAATTACAATATAGATTTTTTTACAATGAGATCACAAATAACACTTAAAATCAAAAATTAATTAATTTTTTTTCAAATTAATTAAACAACCAACTTTTAATTTAAAAAAAAACACAAGATAAGAAATTGGGGTTTAAAACCCCCGATATTATAACTACAAAGCAAAAATAAAAAAAAATAGCTTTGACATAGAGAACTCGGGCTTAGAAGCTCCGAAATATCACCATCCACAAAAAGTGTGGCATTTCTAGAATTAATTTCGAAAGTGTGGCAATCAAGGAATTAATTTTACAAACTGTGGCATTTCCGAAAATTACTCCACTATGCCAACTACCACTTAGTCCTGTCCGAAGTTGCACCCACTACAACGTGCCCCCCATTGTTGGGTGAAAGCTTCGAAAATAGTGACATGTGGATCCGATGTACACCCACTACAACATGCGCCTCATTGCTTCAATTCTCCACAGTGGGAATTCAAATGAAGTGATCAACAATATTATTTGTTTCATATATAAGCAAAAACTTTATTAATAAATAAATTACAAGAGGTATTCTGAATACAAAGATCCCAAAAACTTATATCAAAGAGATAGAAGGAGGTAAGCATAGATCAATATACCAATAAATTAAAAAAAATACATTAAGTATTACTTTTCTTGACTTTAAACCAAGACTTTTATCAAGTTTAAAAGAAACACTTTAAAACATAATTTTATTATGTATAATCCAAGTTAACCAAATCAGGACATAATGAACAACAATATTGTTATTGCTACAGTTCAAATCAATCTCAGTTAGGAACCATTCTTGTTAAAAACAAATAACACATAAACCGTTATTGTTACAAACTATTATGACTCATCAACTTAATTTGAACTTGAGTATATAAAAATCGATCCAAATAAAATAAATGGACCGATCACATTGATTATTGAATTAGATGGATTAAGCCAGACCAGACCTAATATAAATAAATAAGGTGCGTGCAAGTAATATGTATATATATATATATATATATATATATATATCAAAAAGGGGATAAAAAAAAGAATTTTTGAGTTGTTTAATTAGTTGAATTTATTATGCTGTGTTGAGTAGTGATTTACGATCCTAACCCACTGACGTGATTGACATTTGTGTTATCATCAGAAAGTGCGCAGAATAGCTAGAATCAACCAAGAAAAAGAATAATTTGAGGGCAAAACTGCAAGACTGTAAGTTTCACGTGCAATAAACGGGCCTATAAATTGCTATATGCCTGAAGGAACTAACGCAGTGCAAAACTCATAACTCATCTGACATCTGTAGTGCAAAACAATGGCTTATGTTAAGCTTGCTTCTTTGGCTGTCTTCTTGCTTGCCACCTCCTGTATGTAGCGTTTCATTCATCCTTTTTTTTTTTTCATGATTTCTAATTATATATTTTAGAACTATGAGAAATTATAATATATATACTCCCAATATATACGTGTGCAATTGTTCTAACTTTGGCAATATCCTCATTTTTAGTAATGTTCCCGATGAAGAAGGTAGAGGCAGTAGATTGTTCAGGTGTTTGTTCGCCGTTTCAAATGCCACCATGTGGCTCGACCGACTGTCGTTGTATCCCTTGGGGACTATTTGCTGGTCAGTGCATAAATCCAATTGGTGGAGTTGCATCTTTTGCAAAGATGATTGACGAACATCCCAACTTATGTCAATCAAATGATGAATGCATGAAGAAAGGAAGTGGCAACTTTTGCGCTCGTTATCCTAATCCTCATATCGAATATGGCTGGTGCATTAACTCTTATACTGAAGCACTGAAAAGCTTCTTGAAGATGCCCACGGCAACTGCCGAGTAATGTTAGTATGCTCACTGATGAATAGTGGCCATTCATGGTGCATCTACTACTTTAAATAAATACAAGCTTATGATGCATCTACTACTATAACTAAAAGAGTGTTCAAGTACGTAGTTATTGTTTCCAGTGCATGGATACAATCTCACTTCTTCTTTTTTTGTGTGTGTGATGAAAATTAAAACAAAAAAAAGAAAAAAAACGCTAATATGAGAAATCAAATCAATCATTGAAATATATATCATGACACTCATTGGATCATACATATTCAACCATGGCTAATGCTCCGATCAGACGTAAACCAACCAAGCCAATACCTTTCGGCAAGAGAAAAGTAATTATGAAGAAATCAGATAAAATATAGCGATCAAATTGTTTTTTCAAACAAAACAAAGCACATGAGAAATATAGCTCCTGCTATATATGGTTGGTAATACTACGGAGCTAGCACATGGTCAATTACAACAACTGAGTCTCAAAACTAAAATCAGCGAAAAAAAAATTAAATTAAAAGGGAACTGGTCTACTAGAAGAAACCCAGCACTTTGTCACAAACGTTATTTTTCGCCTAGCCTCTGCATGATCCATAATGCTAGTGAACTTTATAATCAAGTGAAGAAAAATACTTTAATCGTGAGGTCCCTTCGTCTTCTCTCTCTTGGTTTCGTTTTCCATTGTGTGAGAGGCTATCAAGCACTGCTGTGCAAAATATAACCTTTAAACGCTACCGGTAATAACAAGTCATCGGCAGCGGTGGTGGTAATAACAACGATGGCAATGGTCATGATGGTCGTGGCGGTCATGGTAGTAGTGGTGATAGTGGTGAAGGTGTTGATGGTGATGTGTTAATACTATGACAGTTGCCGCCATTGCCGTCACTGTCGTCGGTTATGGTGGTGGTGGTAGTGATAGCGACGGTTATAGCAACGACAGGCATGATAGTGGTGGCGGCGGTGGCTGTGGATGCAGCGGTGATCATGGCAGTGGTGGTAGCAACGGTCATGACGGTGGTAACAACGGTGGTCATGACGTTGGTGGTGGCAGCGGTCATGGTGGTGATGGTAATAGGATTCACGACAATTTTGAAGAAGAGTGACGTGATAATTGAGATATTTTAGGATATGATAATTGAGATTTTTTAGAAATTTGATTTTTGTTTGGTGAATCTTTTAGAGATTTGATGGTTGCATGAAATCTTAATTTGAATTTAAGTATTTTAATCTAGGCCTTTCATTTTAATTTAACAGTTAAGAATAATCATTCTCATATGATACATCCTATATATATATATATATATATATATATGAGTTTGTTAACGTACATCCACTTGTTTTTTAGTTAGAGTACGTTAGTAAGCTACACCATTGGTATATTTTAAGATACATAATAGCTATAGCTTATTAACATACTCCAACTAAAAAATAAATGCGTGTACGTTAGCAATCCACACAAGCATTTGTTAACGTACACATACTTATTTTTTAGTTAGAATACATTAACAAGTTACACACGGTATATTTTAAGATACATTATAGTTATAATTGACGTACACTAACTAAAAAATAAGTGTATGTAAGTTAGCAAATTCCTCTCTCTCTCTCTCTCTCTCTCTCTATATATATATATATATATATATATATATCCTCTCTATATATAAATTATAATAAATATCCTAAATAAGCATTTTTAGCTACTATTTTTAACGAGAGTATTTTTAGCTATCATTATTCAATAAGAGCGTTTTTAATAATTTTTTTAACCTCTTATCTCTTTCAATCTATCATTTTTAACATCTTTAGTTTTAAATTGAATTTCAATATTTTTTAAAACAAATTATCAATAATTAGAAATTAATATTATATTACAATAACTGTTTTATTATAAATTTAAAATATAATCTATATGTTTAAAAATATTTTTTATTACAAATTTTAATTATAATATAATTTATATATTTAAAAATATTTATTTATTATAAATTTAAGTTATATAAATTAAATATTTATTTTGTGCAATGCACATGCTTTATATGTGTGTGTGTGTATGTGTATAGATAGATAGATAGATAGAGATAGATATATAGATAGATAGATATATAGTTATCCTCAAGCTAAGTTAGTAAATTAAATAACCCTTAAAAATAATTGTTTTATCCATCAATTAAATTGATTTTTAAAACTTCCACAACTTATTGTGAACCATTTTAATCGATTATTTCCAAGTTTTAGTGTGTTTGGATGAGTATTTGTAGAATTTATTTTGGATCAATATGATTTTGTATAATTAATTCAATGCAAATGTGAATATAATGTGATTTTTGTTTGGACAACAAATATTAGGAAAGTTAATTTTAGAGGGAATGATGTTTGAAAATTTCTGATCAAAATTGATTTTGGTAAAATGGGTTTTAATATCTATGTATACTTCTTTATATGGATGTCTTTTCTATTATAATTAATTATTTTTTATATTGATATATACATTAATAAATTAAAAATAAATAGGTTTGAAGTGATTTTCTTACTTCATGATAATTTATTAATAAATTCAAGCGCAAAATTTATCATATTTTAAGAAAACACAATATTACACATATTTCAAACACCAGATGCTCTCACAGTCAGCCTTCTTTCCAAAGAACTAGATCGAATAAAAAGTTGGAAAATATACTATAAATTAAAATCTTAGACAAAAATATCCTCAGAATTGATTGCTTGGCTAGAGTAATCCTCTGAAGCCCGTCAACCTATCATTTATCCTCATTAGCCTTAAATTGGAAAGTATTTGCCTCTACATTTTTTGAGTCTCACAATTTCCTCCAATTCTTCTATTGCATACGCATCAAGCAGAACGATTATTTCTTTCCTCCAAATAATTGATTATTGCTGCAAATAATCGATTAATTGCGCATGAATTGCAATCCGAAAATGCAAATAATTGATTATTTGCAACAATAATTGATTAAATGTGCGAGTGGGTGTTTCATATGTGCAAAGTGTCCAAAAATAATCCATTATAACCAAGAATAATCAATTATATGCGCATAACCACATACACCCAATTCATGCAATTCCACAGAAATTTGATGCAATTTTAACAACTATAAAGCAAAATTCACGTATTTTAAAATCTAATATGCATGTATAAAACGAACATTCAGGCAAGCATACAACCAATTAAACACATGTTCTAAGCAATATAATTTGTCCTTGAAATCAATTTAAGCAACATATCAACAAACTAGCTAAACATAATCAAGCATGATCGAGCATACAAACACGTCAACAAACAAGCTAAACATATCAAGCATACAAACATATCAACAAACTAGCTAAACATACCAAAGCAAATAAGCACAAAAAGGTTACAAAGCACATATAATGATTCAAAAAGATCAGCCAATGTTAGACTCATCTAGAATCTCTAGTTCATTTCTTATGAGGTAGAATCTAGCTCTAAGAAAAGGATTAGTAGATATATTTGCCTATGTGTATCTATAAATTCTATCACACAATCACCTTTTTAGATATGGTCTTTAAGGAAATTGTGCCATATCTCAATGTGCTTGGTCCTAGAGAACAAAATGAGATTTTTGGTAAGATTTATGGCACTAATTGTGACATCCAATGACATTGACACATATCCCAATGCTTATTTAATTCATTTTATTTCAATCCACTTTTATTATTCACTACCCCTCTATTTGGCAGCATGAAAAGAAATAGAGTGGAGAGAAATAAGTTAGAGAGAAATAGAGAAGAGAGAAATAAATAAGAAATAGAATGAAAATATGAGTTGTTTGGTTGTATAGAAATAGGAGTGAAATAGAGTAAAAATAATATTGTATGGTTGTTTAGTTTGAGTGGAAAGAAAAGAAAGAAATTAGATTAATATTGTATTTTTCTTTTTGCCCTTATGTACATAATGTTGGTCTGGAGCAAATAAAACTATAATAGTAGACTATCTGAAAACAACAATAGACTATCGTGGTTGGATAGTGGCGAAATGAGGCTCAAAATAGTCTACTATGTATTCCGAATAGTCTACTATTGCGAGAATTTTTTGCTACAGGTGATGATACTCGACTATCATGACCAAATAGTCGACTGTCATACAAGAACAAAGTATAATTTTCTCTACACGATGGCTACTGTAGTGTCAATAGTTGATTATCATTCCCAAATAGTTGATTATCATGCCAAAATAGTCAACTATCATGCACGTGAAACACATTTTTGAGGGCATTTTTGTCGTCATACACACTCCTTCTCTATTTCCACACTATTTCTACTCTTTTTTGTGCGGAAATGAACAGTGCCCCGACTTACATGTTTTTTTTTTTTTTTCTCTTTTCTCTTCATTTCTACACTACCAAACATACATACTTATTTCTCATCCTCTATTTCTTTTCTCCCACCCTTATTTTCACACTATTTCATCACTGTCAAACAGAGGGTACAAGAAAAAAAAGGGATTATACCCGCGGTTTTATTAACCCTCGTAAACCCTAATATTAACTACGGTTTATGAAACCTGTGCTAAATTATTAACGTTAACTGGGGTTTTGATAGAGACCGTTTTTAAGGGCCTACGATTGTCTTATAACCGCAGGCAACCTTAAATCGTTTTTCATTTCCCTCGCTCCCCAATGTTTCAAAGCGCTTTCCTCGTCCTTGAAAGTTTTGTTTTTTTTTTTTTATGTAATTGAAAGGTTTCATTCTACTCTTTCAAAACTAAAGGCATTGAATATATCCCCTCCGCCACATAGTAGCGTCTTCCCCTACCGCCGAACACACCCCACACCACCACCTCTTTTAACGTGGTCCCCCTCCTAATCCTCTTTTATTTATTTATTTATTTTTTCTTCCCTTTTTCTCTTATTCCCGTTCATAAGCTCTGCATTAACCATTCTCTCTCTTCCCCATTCAGATTCGGGGGAATGGAGAGAGGTTGAAGGTTCCAGTATTACAAGCGTAGGGTCGGGTTTTTCAATAGAACCTTTACAAAGGAGGGTTCGACACCGTTTACAAAGAGTACATTGACGAAAACGTGAGGATGGGACTTAAGTCACTCCCTCTAGCGGTCAAGGTCTTGAACAAGGAGGGATTACAGGGACATCAAGAATGGCCCGTTGTTTTACGTTTTGCATTTTTTTTCCTTTTTTTATTTCATTTAATTTTGTCTTGAACATGGATGAACTACAGGGACATCGACTATATGCTCGACGAAGCTTTCAATTTCTTCTACGAGTAACACCCTCTTTTCTTTCTTTTGATCTTTTTTCCCCTAAATTTTTTGAACTTGGTTGTGGAAATTGTATGACTATGTGCTCGTGCGTACTTTGCAGGGGCGCATGGACGAAGCTGAACATTAAAGGCACCCAAAGGCCCCAAGATCTGAAAAAGGTTAGTCTATTTGTTTATTTATTTATTGCATTTGACACCAGAATTAGGGCAATTAATTAATTATAATACTGTGGTAACTGGTGTGTTGTGAAAGAGTGTTGATTGCATGCGGCAGTGGGTTCAATCTATTTTGAACAATAAGCTTGCTGCTTGGCAGAATTACATCCTCTGACACTGTTTTGCTCTTCCCCGAGGTTTTCATATGCCAAACACAGTATGTTCTACTCCAATTGCTTCCTAACCATTCCCATTTCCCTGTTATGTTGATAACCTATCTGCTTTACCTAACTTGTCATTGTTACTGTTTCTGAAGGTTTGTTGGGATCACATTGAATGGTTATTTGTTGATGTTTACCTTTACAACATTTGTGGTTGAGATATTGCAATAGACTATGATGAAATCCCTGTCAAATTTGGATGCAAGAACGCTGCTGTGGGTTGATGCTTGTTGACTACTGGCTGCATTATACAATGCCAGGACACAGGACCTCTGTGACTTTGTCGTATAGTATGTGGTATTTAATATTATCACTGTTTTGCAGAGGCATGTGGTTTTTCTAAGGCAACTTAGGCATCCTAATTTGGTTAAGTGGAGTGGGTACTACTGTGAAGACAACCATAGCTGTTTTGGTTTTTCTTTCATGTTCCTTTTGCAATTTGAATCTGCTTGGGGAATAATCGTAAGGGCAGAGCTTTCTTTTCTACAGCCCAATGGTAGCTGACAAGGATTTTGATGAATCAAAGTGTTTTCTAGGACATGAAACTTGTGTGATATATTTGTGTGCCCGTAACAGATGAAAAATATTTTCATTGTTTGTAAGCGTTATACCATTCTTTTTCTTTCTTTTTAAACCTAAGTGCAGGATATAAATCTAGTCACTTCCAAGAAAATTATTACTACTTTTAACAATAAAACCAACCTATAAACATCAGTAATCTTGTTCCTCTTTGGCCCTCTTCATAGTTTGGAAATACTTGATCCATAATTATGCAAATACTTTGTCCATAATTGTGATTCGTGATATTCCAGGGGACCTCTAATCCAGCTGGGAATGAACATGCCTGCCAGAGCTGAGTGTGTATCAGCAAATGGGTAGTTGAAGTAGCAATTCTACCCCTTTCGAGAGTAATAGTGAGATGTTTTTGTCAATTTGGTTAAAAGGTAAATTGAAGGCATTTGTGTTTTCAATATCTCATGGATGCATATGTGTGAGCCAATGAAATATGTTGTGTGAAATGTGATGATGTGCACATGCAAACCCAAACCTCTGAAAAAGATAAAATGAAATTTTGACTGAATGTGTTAATCTTGGACTTTTGGAATTGGATTGATTGCATATCTGAATTAACTAGGTATCAATTTCTGAATTGTAGGAATTGTTCAAGACAAAATGGCTTAATAATTATGAACAGAAATTATGTATGAGACCTGAGATGTTGAAACTAAAAATCTCCTAGGTTTGGTTTGAAGGGAGAGTCAAACGCTTCACACACACATTATTCAAGTTGTCATGCTGTATTGTTTTTCTATATGTACTTGATAAAATTATGCAGTGTCTCTGATATCTGAATATTGAATGTGAGTCTACTTATTTTAAGGCCTTAGGCAATATAGGAGTATTTCTTTTTCATCTAGAAACATAATTTCTTAAGCTGAAAATTGCTTGTATGCAGTTGAACAAGTCCCAGGGCTCTCCAATCAGCTGGGTTGCAAAATATTTCGTTTTCTATCACTACTAAGGTTGATGCACTGCCTCCTGCTGTCCCTCCAAGTACACACTCACATTCCTTTATTCCCCTTATAACTCCCTCCCCATTAAGACCTTTCACAAATAAATTTGTGCTTAGTTATCAGGTATAGTTTACTTTTCCTTTTTAGTCTGTCAATGTGAGACCGTATACATACATAATAACATAAAATCCACAACCCCCAATGTAAAACCAATTAATTCTTAAAATAATGTATTGAATTTTACAATATAATTTTGTTTCTTCCTTTAATTGGATATGTATCCATTTGTTGGACTCGATAGCAAACGCACTCATTGTCATTTACTATTAATAATACTTGAAACTTATTCATATCAAAATATTCTTGATTGTTATAAAAAAGTACATCTAAAATAAGGCCCCGTTTGGAAGAGCTATAAATAGTTTATTTGGACTTATCTTATGTTATAAGTACTTGCTACTTGCGCGAATGTTTGAGAGCACTTACAAAAATATCTTGTGACTAGTCTATAAGACATTTTTAACTTATTTTCCTAAGCTTTCCAATATAGCTTATAGAAATAGTTTATGTGGAGTTTATAAAAGAACTTACTAGGACCAAACATATAGATATTGTGTATTTTTTTTTTTATTATTTCTCCAAATTAAATATTTTATTTTTTTTCGCTTCTTCACCCAAATTAATATAAATATTAAAGTCTACACAAACAAATTATAATTATTTGTTGCTATAAATTTTTTTAATTTTTTTATGTTTCTTTTTCACTAAAAAATATAAATAAACTTATATTTTTATATGTTGCTAGTATATATTATTTTATATATATTTTCCTTCTACAATGGTGTGTAGTGGTTGAATTTTTATAATGATTTACTATTTTATATATTTATATTTATTTATACATATGAATGGTGAATTTTTTAAGCTTATATCATGATTTTAAAATATATATAATTTTCATTTTAACACTTGAATTTATATTTTAATCATGTTTTGATTATTAAATATTTTAATTTTTAAAATTATTGAGAGGTGTATGGTATTTTTTGTTTGTGTCACATAACTTTTTTAAATTTATGATACTTAAATTTGTGTTTTTTAAAACTAAAAGAAGGTAAATGCTGACTATTGTTTTTTATTTTTAATATTTTTGTGATATATATTATGTTAGTAAATTAATTATTTAGTAAGTTTTTAAATTTTTAATTTATTTTTAATCATAATTGGATTGTTTGTTAATTTTAAAAATGAGATAACATTTTGTAAGTGTTTATGGAGCAATGCATCCAAATACTTTAAAATTATGTAAGCGTTATCAACGTATATATCAAAACACAAATAACTTATTGAATTTTAAATATTTATAACATAAGCTCTTATATAATAAGAATTTATTAAAAAAGATATAAATTAAGTTATTTTTCCAAACAGGACCTAAATCCTAAAAGCATATCCATCCTTAAATTATTTAATAGAATAAAGATTGCAATACAAAGTCACTGTAGATTAAGGTCAATTAGCCAAGGGCTATAACATATTAACTCTAGGTCAAATTAGATTTATTTACTAAATATAAGTCAATGTTTTATTTTTTTTTTCCTCAAATGATCTTTTCTTTATTCTAGAAGATAAATTAAATTTATTAATCTTTTAAGGTTTTATTCGATGATTGATATTGCTATTAAAATTAAAATTTAATGTCATGAAATTATTTTAAAATATTAATTGAATTTTATATAGGGTTTATTGATATAATTTAAGTTGTTTAAGTAAATTATAAGTATTGTTTACTTTGAGTCTAGATGCCTTCGATTGAATAAAATAGACAAATTTATCAAGGTGTTGTGTATACAACTTAATTTAGAAACCACCTAATTATAATATTTAAAAATTTATACATTATATCGAGAATAACTTAACTTTTTTAGTTTAGTTTCCTTTAACAAGTTTTTTAACTTTGTATTTAATTTTTAAATTAATTATTTATATTTTTATAATTTTAATTTTTTTCTTTATATAAAATTTACTTAAATTAATTAGACAAAGAGAGAGAAGTTTTTCTTTTGAGTCTCTAGTTTTGTTCCTTGCTCGGTTATTCTTGTGTTTGTTATTTTTCCTGTTGCAATTGAACAGTGGTCCTACCTCCAGGTATTTGCATACCTCGTTGAATTTACACACCTACATTTGCTTAAACATCTAATTTCATTTTGCAGTGTGCATTGATTACCAAACTTGCACACTGGGCATAAAGGCGAGCTTTTGGAGTGAGGACGAAGATGTTGCGCTTGCTGTAGACAAATCTTGTTCCTATGCTTAGTGCTTGTAATTAATGGTGTTCGCGGATTGGATTGGATCGGTTTTGAAGAGAAAAACCATCCGATCCAATCATTTCGGTTGTTATTTCATCATCCAATCGGTTTGGTTTAAAATTTAAATCCAATCCAATTCGATCTAATTTAAAGCGGTTTGGATTGGATTGGTTTTTGATTTTGATCTTACTATTATTTTAAAAAAGTATTAAATAAATAATATGATATATAATAAATGTGTTAAAAATAATTTAAAATATCAAATATTTTATCAATGAGTCATTATATAACTAATACTAGTATAACTCTTCAAATATATATTATTAAAAATAAATTTACACAATTTAATAATTATGTTTATGTATCTTTACTCAAATAGTTACTAAAAAACTATCTTTAAATAAATATATTTTTTATAAATAAGTATAATTTATGTGATAATTTTACAAATATATAAAAAATAAAAATATAAACATGAGTAATATTAGAAAATTACAAGTGAAAATATATATGTATGTATAAGTTCGGTTTGGATTGGATTGGATCGGTTTTCAAAATCAAATCCGAAATCCGATTCAATCCAATAAAAAATTTCGGTTTTTTCAATTTTCAATTTTTTTGGTTTTCGGTTTATTCAGTTTTTGGTTTTTGAATCGGTTTTTCAGTTTTCATTAGATTGAATTGGTTTATAAACACCCCTACTTGTAATTGATTTTCTGTAATAGTGATCTTGCGAATTGATTTGTTCTTTTATTCTGATACATGTTTTGTTGTGTAATTGTGTCAATGAATGTACAGATGAGTTACGATAACATAATATTATGAATGAGAAGTTTAATTATGATTTTTGTGTTGCTTTGGACCAATTTTTGGATATAGGAATCTAGGGGAGAAAATTGTAGGAAATAAAAAATATTTGTTTTTATAAATGGTTGGTAATTACCGGGGGTTTTATAAACCGCAGGTAAATAACGAGGGTTTTATAAACCGCAGGCAGTTACCGGGCGATTCAAAACTTAAACTGCGGGTAATTCACGTGTTTTTGTGGGTTGTTAAAAATTGTCAGTAACACGTTTACCATACATGCTTTTTCGGCAAAAAGACCAATCACAGGTAATGTATTTAACGGGGGTTTAAATCATGGGTAATGTCAAAAATAATCTCCGTTAAATCCCTTTTTTTTTTGTAGTGCAATGAGAGTAAATTTTTTCCCTTTTTATAGTAAAACTTGGTTGAATTATAAAACTTTAAACTTGGTAGAATTATAAAAATGTCATTCAAAATTATTTTTCGACATAGTTACATAAATTAAAGAATATGAGCATCAACTAAGCGTATATCACACATCGATATAAAGATGCATCATATCATGGGTTACAGATAAGATATAGTCATCCAAAATAAAACGATAAAGTTGTCTGCGATAATATATGCAGAGTCAAAAGATCCTGACTACCAACCCTCAATATATACAAACAAAAAGAAAAAGGACCTAGTCAAAGCCGTATATCTTCATCTAACATTTTCTTAGAAGTCAACAAAAAGGGATGAAGTCAGCAATTCATATCCTCCCCATAATTTGCCTTGGCCTCCTCTGAATCAACCTCAGCCTCAGTAGCAAAACGAGCACGACCATTAGGCACCTAAGAGGGTTGCCCATAGTCTGAAGATGAAGAGGAAGGGAGGCTAAGGCATCCATTCCCCATCCTAGGTTGATAATCTGGAACGGGAGAAAGGGTAGGGACGTCGTCATGTACATGTGGATCTGGCACTATAGAAGACGGAGGTGGATCAAAGAAATCCATCATAGGCACTACCCGATCATCCTCGTCATCATCATCTAGAGGTGGTGGTGGTGTAGCATTAGATATAACCTAGATGTGGTAGTGTAGTCAGTAGTAGAAGTACAGTGCATGCGACAGTTGGTATATATATCTCGGGAAATGGGAATAAAAAACTAATAATAAGATATCCTTTGAACGTGTCAAATCCAGAGATATCATTATGTACCCATTCTCCAAATGGACTAAACTGTAAATAGACATTCATCATGGTAGCTGTGCCATTTTCACATACCATCATATGAACACATACAAAGAAAAAACAAGATAAGAAAAAAGAGTAAGGTGATTTAATTTCTAAATCACTATCACAAAGGTCCGTTGAGTTTTCTACGTCACCATTCATAATGAAAGTTTAACATATAGAAATGCAGAGGGGTTGCTAGTGTAACATTCCTACCTTCATTTATAATTGTTTTCAATTAATTATAAATTTATTTCCAAAAAATAGGATAGGAATCTCAAAATTCTAATTTCCACTGTTGCATCCAGAATTTCGAAAACTATTTAATTGTAATTTTTAATAATTTTTCCTAGCTAGGGCCTAGAGAAATGAAAAAAATAATGATTATGTCTTAATTTCTTGATAAAAAAGGCTAATATGTGAAAAAGATTTAAATGATAGTAGAATTTTATTCCGAATTTGGAAACATGTTATATATATTAAAATATAATTTTGAAAAAATTTTGGCGATTTTTCGAAATTCCTGTGAAAAATGACCAAAATATCCTTAGTTGATTGCTAAGCCAAACCAATATTGGTTTGACATCCAAAAATAGTAAAAATTTCATTCTAAGCTTATTTTTAGGTGAAAAACTTAAATTATATAATTACCATAAACATTTTAGAATTTATTGAATTAAAATTAATTTATTATTAATTTTTAACTTAAAAATAACATTTAATTAATTAAATATTTGAAAAATATACATAAAATTAATTTTAAATTTGATAAACTATTTAGAACCTTAAAATTATGTACCTACCAAGTTTCAAACTAAAATTCATTAGTATGATATGAAAATCAATTAATTTAAGTTTACTTGATTTTATCGGTACTTGTCAATTTAACTGATAAAATTGAACTGAGCACAGAGACTTGGGAACAGAGATACTACATGACCAGCACAGCTTCTGCAGGGACCAATTTGAAATCAACATTTTAAACATGTGTCTAATAAAAATAAAAAAGAACGAAGTGGAATTATAATGTCATTATAAATGATGTCATGGTGCTTACCTCACTTCACCTAATCCACATCTATAAATAGGCCCATTGTGACACAAACTCCTCACACTCCTTCTGCACAATGCTAGTCAAAACTCCCCTTGTCACTCTTCATTTCCAATTTTTCTTCCATTAAAAAGCTTGTTTCATCCAAGTTCTTCAACCTCTATCAAAGCTCCATCAACTTGCAAGCTTGAAGCCACCATTTCAACCTCTCTTTCTCTTCATCTTCCTCACTAATCTAAGAGGTATTAGGGGGGGGGGGGGGGGGGGGAGAAGAAGGGGAGTGGGGTGAGTTTTTGTTTAAGTTGCTTTTCACATATTTGGTAGAAGGATTTTGGCCCCTAAAATCCATTAGTTACTTTAATCTTGAATTTATACATATGTTGTTTATTAGTTCTTGATGCTTCTAATTTTTATTATGAATGTCTTGATCTATTCATATGTTACTTGAATCTATTATTGATGGATTGTTATTCATAACGGTGTGGTTATGTTGGATTAATGATGGGAATGTTGAGAAAAAATTTAAAGCCTTGGTTTTTGGTTGAGAAGGCTCATGGCCTTAACAAAGAAAATGGTGAATTGGTCAAATTTTTTCTAGTTATTCTTTAATGTTAAAGGTCATGTTACCATCAAATTTGTGTGAAGGTTGAGGACATCCCAAAGATTGCTTTCAGGATAGGGTATGGTCACTATAAGTACTTGGTTATGCCTTTTGGTGTGACCAATGTGCCTGGTGTGTTAACGGACTACATGAACAGGATCTTCCACCCTACCTAGATAGATTTGTAGTGGTCTTTATAGATGATATCCTAGTGTATTCTAAGTCTAGGGAGGAACATGTTGAGCATTTGAGAGTTGTGCTGCAGACCCTTAAGGACAAACAGTTGTATGTTAGCTTCTTAGGACATGTCATATCTAAAGAAAGGATAGTTGTAGACCCATTTAAGGTAGAAGTCGTGTTAAGGTGGAAAGCCCCTAAGTCAATTTTTGAGATTAGGAGTTTTTTAGGTTTAATGACATACTATAGGAGGTTCATAGAGGGTTTCTCTAAGATAGCCATGCCTTTAATTCAATTGACTTGTATTAAGCCTTTGTGGGGGATACCTAATATAAGGATAGTTTCCAAAAGCATAAGAGGAGGTTGACTTCCACACCCATTTTAGTTTTTCCTAAATCGAGTAAGCCTTTCGTAGTGTATTGTGATGCATCTAAGATTGGTTTAGGTGGTATGCTTATGCAGAAGGTGTAACACTCTAAGGGGTATTACCGTAACTAGGTCTAGATTTCTAAAACAAAAAAAAAAACAAGCATAAAAAGATAGAAACAACATGCAAATGCTACTTATAAATATAATTAGAAATTATATACAAACAATGCAATAACAAAAACATACACGCCTAATACAACTCATCTATCACCCGAAGGTGTCGTACAAAATATAAAGAATATAAAAACACAACGTAAACTAGGCTATGTCTTCTTGCACGTGACTCCAAGCTCCATCCGCACATGCCTTGACCTATGTCCTAAAAAAGGGGAAACTTAAAGCAGTGAGACATAATGTCTTAGTGAGTGCTCTAAGGACTCTACGACTGGATTAGACTTTTCTACTCGAACAACCTTCATCACTTATCTCTCATGGCTTTAGCCTTACTAGGTCTCTCATAATTATCCATACCTATGGTCGGGTCTACACCTTTCAATAGTCAGTGCTCTCTGTTAACTCCTCTCTCATTCTCACAACTATTATACAAGCATACTATCTTATTCCTAACCTAAGGACTCTTTCTTACCCAAAATCCTCTCTAGTATTTAAACCCTTCATGTTTATATTTTACTTTTCTTCCTTTTATATTTAAAGTTATTCTCTAGGGGTCAAGTCTAAGGTCACAAACATTCTAAAATACTTTTGACACTCCCTTAACACTCACCTTAATACCCTCATTTTGTTCTTTCTTACTTGTCTTATACCTCTTTATTACGTTGTGTGGGGATTCACTCTTTCTCTATCTCATTCACAACTATTATTATCCAACTAGAACCCTCACAACACTATCTTAGGGCCTAGCCTCTCACTTATCCTTGAGGTAGCAAATACAATTCTAATTACAAGCATACATTTATTTCACATCTTTTGCCTAGTAACTAGACATACACACCGTTTTGTTTCATCAAACAAGCATAACATGAGCACATATACATAATCTTGACAATTTATCACAATACACAATCACATTTTCACACATGTACACATTACATCATTCGCTTATGAACAAGGTCACATAGACTTCACACAATTACGTAGCACAATTCAACATATCACACTGCAACAAGATGCATATGCATACTAAGTTCCTAAATCTCTACTTATGCACATATGATACCAACCTAAACTTGTCAGAAAGTAGACTAGGAGTAAATGCACGGCCATAAGAAGCGTCATTGGTACCGATGCCTTCGGCTCTTGCACCCTCAACTAGTATGATACCCCTCGGCGACTAGTTAGGGTTACCTAGTTTTGCTAGTACGCCCCGGCTCCATGGGATCAGCATGGACCATTGGAGTTTTTCCAATCGGATAACCCCCAAGGCTAGGGTTAGACAACCCATCATGGCCTCCACCAGCCAGATTCTTACATACTTTCCTCATCACATAACTCAAAGGTTATGATGCATGGTTACATATAATGCTTACAACTTTTCATAGACTTTTATCATGAAACATTGGCACAATTTCATATCACACTTAGTTTTTTCATGGTAAATAACAATCATACATTATAAACTCAACAAGGCATAAAGGAAACAAATAACAATGAGTTAACAACTGCAAAACAGAGTTTATAAGCACAAAGAACAGAATAACAAAGGTCGTATCCGCCCGGTAAGACAGAAGTCCCGCCCGATGGTCCAGCGAACCCAGCCAGCGGGTTTGCGCTGAAACCCAACCCACCCAGTAGGTATTGTACCCCACCCAGCAGGTCTACGTCAGGACCTAACCCGCCCAGTAGGTGTTGCACGCCGCTTAGCGCGAACCCAGACTCAGGTTTTGAAGAAAAGTTGCCAAAGACTATCTAATCTATAAACTCCTTACTCCCTCACAATCCCCTCAAAACCCACTAAATCCCTAATCTTAAGCATAAGGAGGGGAAAAGGTAAATAGATGAACAAGAGCAACGTAAAGGACAAGGAAAAACATGGGGGAGAGCACTCACCTTTAGGAGCATGCAAAGCTGAGTTCTAGGGCTTGGGTTCTCCAGTTTCTATTCCTTCTCTTTCTCTTCCTATTTTTCTTCCCTTTTCTCCTCATTCTCTCTAACTTCTTTCTTCTTCTATTTTGTGACGGCTAAACCTAACATTCCTTCTCTATTCTCTTCTTATAACATGTGGGTGGATATGTGGCTTAGTGGGCTTTAGTCCCCTATTGGGCCTTAGATGCTCTTTTGGGTTTTATGATAACATTCCTACTAATTTCTAATACTAAAGTGTTGATAACAATAACAATAATAACAATATAATAACAACACCATAACAAAGAATTAATAATAATATCAACAACAACAATACATATAATATTAATAATAATAGGAACAATAATAATAAGAAATATAACAACAATAACTTTTAAGATATCTTTTGTCTAATAACACATGGGAAGGGTCCTACTAAGAGCTACTTCATGGTTTATTTCTAGTACCTAAATTTTGGGGTGTTGCAAAAAGGGTAAATGATAGCTTATGCATCTAGGCAGCTTAAGACCCAGAAAGGAATTACCTTACCCATGATTTAGAGTTGACAGCTATAGTGTTTATGCTTAAGTTGTGGAGGCATTACCTGTATGGTTCTAGGTTTGAAGTCTTTAGTGACCATAAGAGCATAAGTACTTGTTTGACCAAAAGGAATTGAACATGAGATAGAGGAGGTGGTTAGAGTTTCTTAAGGACTACGATTTTGAGCTTAGTTACCACCCAAGTAAAGCTAATGTAGTGGCTGATGCCTTGAGTAGGAAATCCTTACACATGTCCACATTGATGGTTAGAGAGCTAGACCTTATAGAGGAGCTTAAAGACATAAGCCTAGCATGTAAGGTTACCCTTAGGAATGTAAGGTTGGGTATGCTGAGATTGACTAGTGGGTTGATAGATGAGATTAGGGAGGGTTAAAAATTTGATCCATTTTTGCTAGCCCAGTTAGAGTCCATATCCCAAGGTAAGAAGAGTAGCTTTAAAGTAAGAACAGATGGAGTCATTAGATTCTAGGATAGGATTTGCGTACCTAGTGTGCTAGAGCATAGAAAAATGATTTTAGAGGAAGGTCATAGGAGTGGTTTGAGTATCCACCTAAGAGCCACAAAGATGTATTAGGACCTTAAAAAGATGTTTTGGTGCTTAGCGCCAACTTTAGCTGCTACCTTGATTTGTTTGCCTCTCAATCAACTAGATGTTTTGGTGGCCTTATTTGAAAAGGGAGGTAGCTAAGTTTGTATATGCTTGTCTAGTGTGTGAGAAAACTAAGATAGAACACCAAAAAGTCATCAGGTATGTTGCAGCCCCTAAACATTCTTGAATGGAAGTGGGATAGTATATCCATGAACTTTGTGGTGGGTTTGCGTAGAATCGCCAAAGGGTTGGATTTAATTTGGGTAATAATGGACAGGTTAACCAAATCTGCTAACTTTATTCCAATTAATATTAGATACCCTTTAGAGAAGTTGACTACCCTATACATTAGTGAGATTGTGAGGTTGCACGATGTGTCTTTTAGTATAGTTTATGATAGAGATCCTAGGTTCACCTCTAGATTTTGGGAGAGTTTGCATGGGGCCCTAGGGACTAAGCTTAGGTTAAGTTTAGTCTACCATCCACATACAAACGGTTAGATTAAGCAAACCATTCAATCCCTAGAAGACCTTCTGAGGGCTTGTGTGTTAGAGCAGAATGGTAGTTGGGATAGTTTCTTGTCTCTTATAGAGTTTACCTATAACAACAATTGCCATTCTAGCATTGGGATGACACTTTATAAAGACTTGTATAGGAAGAGATGTAGGACAACCTTATATTGGTTAGAACCTAGTGAGAAACTTATGTTAGGACCTGATGTAGTGCAACAAACTATTAAGAAGATTAGGATGTTCCAAGATAAGATAAGGGCAGCTTAGAGTAGGCAGAAGAGTTACCATAATAAGTGAAGGAAGGCTTTTGGATTTCAAGAGGGTGACCATGTGTTCTTGAAAGCCACTTTGTGGACTGGGGTTGGTCAGGCATTGAAGTCTTGTAAACTTACTTCACGTTTTGTTGGACCCTTCCAAGTCCTAAAGAGAGTTGGCGAAGTCAGCTATCAAGTTGCTTTACCCCCCGTCTCTTTCAAATCTCCATAGTGTCTTTCCTGCTTCCCAACTCAGAAAATATGTCCATGATCCATCACATGTAATTGAGTTGGACAATATCTAAGTGAAGGAGAACCTTGAGACTTTGCCATTGGGATTGAGGACCGAAGGGTGAAATAGCTAAGAGGAAAGGAAATTTCCTTGGTCAAGGTTGTTTGGGGAGAAGCTACAGAAGATAGTGTAACTTGGGAGTTAGAGAGGTAGATGAAAGAGTCCTATCCGGAGTTGTTTGCTTCAGGTAAATTTCAAGGACGTAATTTCTTTTAAGGAAGGAGGAGTTGTAACACCCCAATGTTTTCCTTTTAATTAATATGTATTATTATTAGTATTATTATTACTTTCTATTTTGCTTTATTTTTATTAAAGTGGCATTTTAGGGAAAAGAGATTTTGGGCATTTGAAATGCGGTTTTATAATTAAAATGTCTTTAAAAGTTTTAAGACCCTTGCATTGGGCTTAGTTTTCATAATCCCAAAGGTAGCTTTAGAGTCCCTTAGGTTTCTTGAAAACCTAACCTTTTTCCCAATTCCTTTTTGTGTTTCTTTGGAGTTTGTATCCTCTTGCTGGAGGTCATCTCTTTCACGGTAAGGGAGGAGTGAGTTATCTCACTCATGGGTATGGCTTTAGTCGTGGGTAATGGGGTTGGCCCTAGACCCCAATTGTTGTGAATTGTATGATTGTTTGTAAAGGGAAATGCGATTTTCCCCAATCATTTATGCATTTTATAGCAATTTCATGTTAATTGTGTACGTGGATTGTTATGACTATTCTTCCTTTGCACTTTGTGCCTAGATTAGGGATTTAATGGGTTTTGAGGGAATTGTGAGTGAGTGAGGAGTTGATAGGATAGATTGATCAATAAGAAAGGTAATAAGAGTGATTAGGAATTAATTAATCTATTTTGGAATGCTTGAAAGCTGAGGGAAATCGTGGGTTTTATGATGTGGGAACCTTCATGATCTATAGAATTTGCAATTTAAGCGCCAAAATTTTTGTGCCAAGTGTGGGAGAGATAGAGAGTCCTCTAGAGGTTTAGCACTAAGAGCTAGGACCTTAACACTGAGCGTGGTTACGCTAAGTTAGTGCTAAACGTGAGTATGATAATGAATTCCCTATATATATGGCGCTAAGTGCCAGTCTTTTGGCACTAAGCGTGGACTTACCAGAGAATGGGTCTGAAAGTAAAGTGAAGTGACGCTAAGTCCCAAGGGTTTGGCGCTAAGCGTGACCCACTGAGGCACTAAAGATGATGTTGTTGACTTTCTATGCCCATTTCTTGTATGACTGCTATTACTTGGATTCCTTATTGAATTTATATCTTGTGGTTGTTATTTACCTTGAGAAACTGAGTATGTTTTGGACTTATGTTATATGATAGAAACCTATGAAATGCTGTGAACATTATATGTGACCATGCATCTTGACATTAAGTCATGTGGAGAAAGAAAGTATGTAGGAATTTGACTGGTGGAGGCCAGGATAGGTTGTCTAACCCTAACCTTAGGGGTGATATTCAGTTGGAAAACTCCAATAGCCCATGCTAATCTTATGGAGCTAGAGCGTACTAACAAAACTATGTAACTCCTAGTCATCGGCGAATATCATACTAGTTAAGCGTGTGAAAGCTGAAGGCATCGGTACCGATGAAGCTTTTTATGGCCGTGCACTTACTCCTGATCTACTTTCGAGATGAACTTAGATTGGTACCACATGTGCATAAGAAGTAGAAGTTAAGTGACATTACATTACATATGTTTGTGTGTTTTTAATCCTTGCAAATTAATGTTATTCAAATTATGCATGTGTTGTGTATTCTACCTATTTATATTGTCATACTTTGAGCATGATGTGAGATGTATCTCACTCCCTTGTTTTTTAGTGTTTTTCTTTCTATATTTGTGATACACAGGTGATGTCTAGTAGGACCCTAAGGAGGAGTCTTAGAGTAAAGGCATTGGCCTCGTTGTAGTTTACTTTATTATTGCTTGGATTTGGTATGTTTTAATACAATTATGGCATCGAGGCTTGGTTATTCACTATTTTATGTGCTTAGCTTTTGAACTTAGCATTAATAGTTTTACATCTTAATTTGGTTTGTCTTCAAAGACTGGTAAGGCCAACTATGGACCACTATGTTTTTATTAATTAGTAAGGTATTTTATGGAGTTTAAGTTGATGTGAGTTATGCTGTGATGTCCTTTACTGTGAGAAGAAAAAGATTTTAAATTATCATTTTATTCTGCAAACGAAAGGTATATTAGATTTTCATAATATTTACTTAATAATTAGCTTAGGGGTAAAGGGTGTCGCACTCTAAGGGGTTAGAGATGATGAAGAATAAAAAATAACTGTAGATAGAGAGATGGGAGGAAAGGGGAAGACGAAGAAGAGAAAAGGGCTGCTGAAGAAAAGATTTTTTTTTTAATTTTTAATTTGGTCCCTGGCACGTAGTTGGATAGCTAGATACCTATGTGGCACTTTACATGCATGCCAAGTAAGCACCATCTACGATGTTAAATAGAATTGATGGTAGGGACCAACTTGAGTGACGAGGATCAATTTCGGTTGTTAAATTTAGGAATTACAATGACAACGAGTAATGGTTTTAGGGACTAAATTGGCCATTTACTCAATAAATAATACATACACTGACATTGTAAAAGTCTTTTACATTGTCTTTAATCACAAAGATGATTTCTACTTAAAAGTCATTTACTTTTGTACGGGATTGGCCATTTAATCAACTATAATGTATGGGGATGTTTGTTAACTTTTGTAATAACTACTTAAAAGTCATGTCAAAGATGATTTCTAGCTGCCCCTAATACTCCTTAGGAGTAAAATGAAGCTTAAATGGGATGGATGGACAGACCAATTGATTATGTGGGGTTACCAGCTTCAATTCCGGGGTAAAATTGTCTTCCTACAACTTTTGGTGGCAAGCTTAGTGTTTCTTGTTGCCAACATATTCATCCTTATCACTATTATTCATCATCATAAATGTGCATTAATGAATGCCAACATCAAGAAAGTAGCTAAGCTTCAGTGAGTGATCCTAATCCATTGTGAGTTATTTTCAATATATCATCGTTATGCTTATTACCTGTTGCCTTGGTGTTTTAGTTTTAAAAGGTTAACAATACAAGTTTATGACTACTATTGAATATGAGAACTAACAATTATGTTGAAATTTGAGGATTATTTTATCTAATGGTGAACATAGAGGTGAATCAATGTATTATTGTTTTTGTATCTTGTATTTTTTCCCCCAATACATAATCTTAAGCAATGAATTTATATTTATTGCTTTGTTAGCTTTTAGCTATGTATCTGTCTTGTAGAATTGATCGTAATAAGATCTTTCAAGAGTTTCTCCTAATTTTCTTTCTTTACTATTGTTTTGGACCCCCTTTGGACCTAGCCACATGGTATGAGGCCTGCGATAACTACCTAACCACCGTTCTCACCTCTTTACTAGTATATAAGAATTACATGGCTTTAGGTTCAAATTTAAGACTCTATTACTCACCTCTTAGACAGACACTGAGTTAGGCATTGAAGTGTCTTTGCAGGTGACCACTAAGTGTAACAACCCAACTTCGTCACAAGAAAACTCGATTAACATAACCGAGATTAGATTTTAATTCTGATTTTAAAAACTCTTTAATTAATTTATTATGAAACTTTTTTTTTTCAACTTCAAAAATACTTTTCCATTACCAGTGCCAAAATAAAATAGAAAATAAGGTCTACATCAATAAACATGAAATAAAGAAATCTCGTAATAACACTAACATGTATACAAGAAATCAAAATGCTTCTAAGATGAAGTGTGTGTGCCATTACGTGTGACCAACCTACAAGTACAATTCAAGAAAAGGGGAGGGGATTATACATATGGATACTCCCTAATCTAAGGAAGTCATAAGAATTGACTCACATACCTGAAGAGGAATGACCTGATACGAATCTCATCTCTATAACTAAAGCTTTAGATACATGGTGAGAGGTATAGCTTGAGTTGCCTCTACCACCTCCATGTATGTAGGCCTCTCCTTTAAGAGCATCCGATGATGCCAAATCAAAGAAACTATAGGGCTACCAAACGGATTGAAAAGTAACTCCTTCAAGTTCCACAGTGTGTTAGGATGTGGTATGTACACAAAGATGATTCCTTTGTCTTGTCGTCCATTGACCATGGTGAGATCCAAAAGGCAATGTCCTTCAGTACTAATATCTACTCCCAAAAGGCAAAAGAGAACTAGAAGTCTAGGAAGATCTCCATCCATCTGCTCCTACGACAACAAATCATCGCAATCATCACAGTTACACACACACATAAAACACACAAGTAAGGATAAGCTACCTAAAGAATAAACATAATGGAATAAGCATATAACGTACTAGGCATGAAGACAAATATACACTTAATCACAACATGTAGGCATAATACAAAGGTTGCATTTCATTCATCATTCTAAATCAAATTATGACTAAGCATACAGATGCAAACCATAATCCTAGACACTCTATGGAAATCTAAACTTAAGCGACCAGTTTAGATATTCCTTAATCATGGTATAATTAACATAGATACCCTTACTAGGGTTAACAAAGATGCACGTGCGAAATCATTTGGGGAATACTGACTAGTAATCATAGGAACTAGTGCACTCGTCAAGATTTTTGTATGGGAGAACCACCACCATGACCTAGGGTTTGCAAGACCCCAGTCTCTTGTGGAATTGCGCCATTTGTAGTCCTCAAGCTTTCACATCCAGCTTGCACCCGTATATTCCTGTGATACTAACACCTTTAGTATCACATACTCACAATAATGCATGCGTGCATGACAATCAATTCACCACAAACAGGCAATGATGAAAATTCATATCAATAACCACTTATCATTCACACCTTGATAAGTCTTTATCACCAATTTACAACATATCAACATGCCATTGAGTCACAATTTTCACCATTTCATGCCTTTTAAAATCACATCATGAAACTCTTATGATCCACCATTAAACGAAATTTTATCAAGCTTATATAATATTATAAACACTATTTTTAAAATATTAAAATGTTAAATTGGATAAGAAAATAAATTTATGAAATCATCAATTTAAAACTTAGGTCTTAGATTTTTCATAAAACTTAGTTTTATGAGCTTTACCACTATTCCTTATTAAAAATACCTTTTAACTTATATATATAAAAAAGGTTATATTTCCTTGAAAACTATATTTAAATTTTATTTAAAAAGATTCACAATTAAATGTTAAGTGTAAAAAAATGACATTTTATAAAACTATTAAAAATATTGTAAAATTCTTTGCAAAAACAAACTGTAATGGCTACTAGTTTTCTGGCCTCGGTTTTAAAATTCATTTTGACCAAGTAAATGATTTTTGCTTAACATGATACATATCTTGTTAGAAAGTAAATTTTGTCTATTTTCTAAATTATCGAAGATCACTTAAGAAAAAATCTACAAAAAAGATACAAAAATAACAAAATATTAAGGTCATAATAACCTATTAGAAGACCAACGAATATATTTTGGTATTTTTGCCATCCAATAGAAAATTTTCTAAGTCTAAACCATTTATTTTATGAAATTGCAATTAAAAAAATTTCCAAAATGAATAAGAATATTAAAACCAAGTTCTACACGATTTTCTATAATTTTTGAAAATTCACAGTTCTCAAAACCACTTCCAATCAAAAACAAGTACAACCTTCAATTTCTAAAAATTATTAAAAAATGAAAACTATATTAAATATAGGCAAACTATATATGCTTGGAAATCTTATTGAATATAGTTTTTTGTTCCAAGAGTTTCAACAAGTACACAACAAAATCTTTCAAAATTGCATTTTAACATAAGTTGCTAGAACAGTGTTTTCAGAAATCAACCACAACTTTCAAAAGGCTTAACTTTTTCATTTCTTAACCTTTTAATGCATTTCTTGAGTCTATTTTGGAAAAAAATTTGTCTAGTTTACAATAAAATAATAAGCACTCAAAAATATTAACCGCATCTCTAGATACATAAAAAATAGTGAGCAATGTTTAGATAGAAAATGAAAATAGCATTAGGAACACTTTGCATACATCCACAAAAATGGTTTCTTTCATCAAGTTTGCGACTTTTAAAAATACTAATAATATTTATAAACAAAAAACATATCAAAAACAGAACCACCATAACCAAAACACATAAAAAAAAGGTTAGCTTTCCTTACTTTCTAGTAAGGTCATTCAAAGCTTTGGAAGAGGGTTTGGCAAAAGGTGTGAGTTTCCTTCAATCTTTGGCAAGATCAACCATCATCCATCATCATGAATGGTCAATATATGAGATGAAGATAAGAAAATAACAAGGTTTAGAACCATAGAAACATAGAGAATGGTTTAGACCAACTTAGGTCTTGATAGAAATGGAAGAATGGATCTAGAAGAGGATGAAAAGGATGGAACTTACCTAGACAACCTCTTGAACACTAGGAGCTTTTAACACTCCTTAGCACTTAGAAATTTCATAAAAAGAAAGGGAACTCTCTCTAATGCTCATGGTTTTAAGGAGGAATAAGGAGGGGAAGTGTTAGCTTTGTGTTATTTATAAGACAACTTAATGGAGGGTAGAAGGGTAAATGGCAAAATGAAGGGACTTTGGGTAATTAAATAAAAAATCATTCAACTTCTCCTTGAAGAAGAGGTTTGGACATCCAAGAGGGAAAATAAGGGGTGGGCTAAGTGGTTTTGGTACACTAGGATACACTTTGTAAGATAAGTTGTTATACTGAGGTATAAACTTGGATGTGATGTCTAGTTAGGATGAAACTAGTCTAGTTTACTTAGGAATTTATTTGGCCACTTAACTTAGTTGGGTTGGGATGAGTAGTTATAAAATTAGACAATAGAAATTTGAATTTCTCACACTGACAGAGAAAATGCAATCAAATATCAGACTTAAGCAAATTAGGTTTAGGGTTTTTCTAACACTTGGGTCAATTAAAACAATTTATTTGACATTAGAATCTAAATGAGTTTATGACTTATTAGAATTTTCCTAGATAGGGTTAAAATGCCTCTTTATAAGTCAGGCAATCTATTCTCTTTAATTGATAGATTTCTCGATAATCGATCCTGAGCAAAAAGGAATAAAGCCTAGTGTTTTAAATTTTTTGATAAGGAAAGCTATCAAATCAAGTAGAATCTAATCATAATTAATTTAATTTTTAAATTAAAAACCATTATCCTGTACTGCTCATCATCTGTACTGATAAATACCTGTTCAACTGATATCTTCAAATATCAGATTTTTGTGGGAATCTTTGTAGAATCTTAAACAAGAACAACACGTATTTTTAATTATCTACTTTTCACTAGAAATTAAATTTAATTCCTCTTATTAATTATTCAATCACTTTTATTATCAATCAGCCTATTGTAGGTTCTACACTGTCAACCTTCACAATGTACTCCTGCACTATTCAAAATTGAGCAGGCTCAATTTTTGCAAAAAACTCTATAGAAATTTACACAACACTATTTTTAATTGTTCACTTAGACTAAATTTAAATTTAATTTCTCTTTTTAGATTATCAACCACTTATCCATACATTATAAAAATAGGTCTTACACCAGGCGTTGTCGTCGCTCGTCGAAGCTCTCTATCGCCTAAAGCATCCACTCTGTTCAAGCTATCGAATCACACTTGAACATTGGTGCCATCTATGGGAAACGACATTCCTTCTCTTTCTTCAAAATGGATGCTTGCAGGCCATTGCGGTTCCGCTATTGTCGCCTCCAGCAGGAATTATTGTTTGCAAGTGTGAAGTAAGTGATTTCTGATTCACTAAGTTAAAACCCTCGCATTGAACCAAAGTCACAAATTCAAGCGTTCGAGATTCATTAATGAAGAAAGGGAAAACATGTCAAATTACAAAAGGCGCAATCACACTTGTCTTCATCGGATTCTTCTCAAATCCTTTCGAGAAACATGCTCAAATAATGGTTTCAGATCAATTCAATGATTTTTTATCCTGTTTATCAATTCGGTTTATGCTTCTTGATAATTTTTCAACAATTTTCATAATAGTATCTTATGAATGCTAAATTCATTACTCGGATCTTGCTATGCTATTTTCATATAGATCCAATTCGCGCCTCACACAAAGTTCGTGACAAGAGCGATCTCCACCTTTGCGTGCATCGTACTTTTTCCTTATCTCCATCGTGCGCCCATCCCGACTTGAAATCCAGATATGGAATGTGATTTGCACATTCACTACCATACATCATCTCGATCACCCCCCAAAACTAACTCGTGAAGTTGGAACCAATGATCACGTACCAATACCATGCTTGGATAGCTAAAATCCAATCCACGCTGAGATATGTTAAAATCTAGTCCCAACCTCTGGATGGCTCCTGCATTCGCTCACCACCCTGGCAAGACGGGGGTACACATTCACTCATATTGGCAGTACTTCAGCACGATATTGCCTTTTCTTTTTTGTAGGATGTAGCTTAGTCATGGATACGCTTGGCTTCTCTATATTCAATGTCTTAACCAGTCCTGCAAGGTTATGACCAGCATGCGACCTAACATTCTCACCATTGTTAAGGGTCTCAACCCGGCACAAATCCTTATGCATCGACATGCATCCATGGACATGCCAAGACGGATAATGCATACGTCTGATGTCCAATGTCTAACAGTTTTTGGAGTCCAATGAGTCGTGGCACGCATGGTGATGTTGTTTTTTACCCGATGTGTAGATATGGTGCAACCACTGACCTTCCATGAGCTACCTTGAGCCTTTTCACATGGCCTTTGCCTCACGTGCTTGTAGGATCTACTTTCGGAGTGAAGTGTGCAGGCATTCGTATACAAGCCTCAAGCCGGCACATGATTCCTTGTGAGCGTTGATAATCAACATCCACCACCTATGTTCAAAGGAAGGACTACTGACATCAACATTAACCCCAACCGAGACATGAGACTTGCATACGCTCATTGTGACACCCTTTACCCCCAAGCTAATTATTAAGCAAATATTACAGAAAATATAGTGTATTTTTCATTTACGGAATAAAACGACAATTTAAATTCTTTTTCTTCACATGGTAAAGGACATCACAAGCATAACTCACGTCAACTTAACTCCATAAATACCTCACTAATCAATAAAAAGATATTGACCCACAATTAGCCTTACAAGTCTTTGAAAATAAACTAAATTAACAAGTAAAACTATTAATGCTAAGTTCAAAAGCTAAGGACATAAAATAGTAAATAACCAAGCCTCGATGTCACATCCTATCAAAGTATACCAAACCCAAGCAATAGTAAAATAAACTATAATGAGGCCAATGCCTATACTTTATGACTCCTCCTAAGGGTCTTGTTGGACGTCACTTGTGTATCACAGTCATAGATAGAAAAACACCAAGAACCAGAGTGAGAAACATCTCACATCATGCTCAAGTATGACAATAGAAATGGGTAGAATATACAACACATGCAAAATTAGAATAACACTAAGGATTAAAAACACACAAACATATGTAATCCAATGTCACCTAACTTCTACTTTTCATGAACATGTGGTATTAATCTAAGTTCATCTCGAAAGTAGACTAGGAGTAAGTGCAAGTCCATAAGAAGCATCATCGGTATCGATGCCTTCAGCTTTCGCGCCCTCAACTAGTATGATATTCCCCAATAACTAGTCAGGGTTACCCAGTTTTGCCAGTACACTCTGCCTCTATGGGATCAGCATGGGCCATTGGAGTTTCCACACTAGGTACCACCCTCAAGGCTAGGGTTAGACAACCCATCCCAGCCTTCACCAGTCGAATTCCTATATACTTTCTGCAATACCTATTTCTTCTTAATATGTGAATAAGTGTTTGAATAATTTAAAAGAGAAATTAAATTTAATTTCCCATGAAAATAATTAATTAAAACTTATATTTGTCCTTTGTGTAAATTTCTGTAGAAGAATTCTACGGGAATTTGATCTACATTGCTATTAGATAAGTGGAGAAATATCTGTAGAGTTTTGATGGACAATGTAGGGTTATGGAATTTAATTATAATTAATTAAATTTAATTATGATTGAATTCTAGTCATGTTGGTAGTTTTCCTTTCTCTCAAGTTAATCCTATTCCTGATCAATCTGCCTGTTGAAAAACCTGTCTAAAATCCTGTCAAATAAAGTAAATTCAACTGCCTGACTTGGGCAAAGTCAGGTCAATCATAATCGAAGAAATTCTAAAGAGTCATAAACTCATTTAGATTCTAATATCATTTAAATCGTTTTGATTGATTCAAGTACTAGAAAACCCAAAACCTAATTTCATGAAATTCAGTATTTGACTACATTTTCACTGATAGTGTGAGAAATTTTTAAAAAAATTCTGTTTAAGCCTAGGCCCACATGTCCCCCAATCCCAACCCAACTAAGCTAACTATTAGTTCCTAGACAAACTAGATTAGTTGCAAACAAACCAGATGCTTTTTCCCAAATTCCTACACAAGTCTTGTCATGGTGTCCTTAAATGTACCAAAAAACCACTAATCCTCCCTTTGTTTTCTCTTCATGGCCATCCACTCCCTTCTTGGAGAAGTTGAGTTTTGTTTTCAATTTTATTCAAACTTGCCTCCCATTTGGCTAGTTACCAAAATACCCCTATTGAGTAGTCTTAAAAATAGGTTCCAAAGCAAAAAACCCCTTCACTTTTCCTCTCCAAAAACCATGAGCCCTTGAGAGATAGAGAGAACCTTGTTCTAAAATTCTCTAAGTGTTGGAAAAGAAGTTGGAAGCTAGAGTGTCCAAGGAAGTTGGTGCTAGGTAAAGCTCCATCATTTTCATTTTCTTCTTTCTTCATCTTTTCTTTTCTATCAAGACCTAAGTGATCTAAATCTTCTCTTTACATCCTTGGTTCTAAACTTTGTTCTTTCATGTGTTTATGTCCTGTATCAACCATTCTTCGTGTTGGTTGATGGTTCACCTTGCCAAAGATTGGAGGTGGTACTCCCTTTTTCCAAAAACCCCCTTTCAAGTTTGTAGGATCTTGTTAAAAGGTAAGGAAAGCTAATCCTTTTATTTGTGTTTGGACTATAGTTATTTTTTTTTGGTGTGGTTTGTTACTTGAAAATGTTTTTGGTATTTTTAAAAGTTGTAAACTTGATGAAAGAAGTCATTTTCATGGGTGTATGTATTGTGTTCCTGATGCTATTTCGTTTTTCTGCCTGTGCATGGTTCACTATTTTTTATATATCTAGATTTGTGGTTAATATATTTGAGTGATTGTTGTTTCGCTAAAAACTAGAAAAAAATTGCTCCAAAATGGAGTTAAGAAATGCTTTAAAAGGTTAAGAAACAAGAAAGTTAAGCCCTTTGAAATTTGTGCTTGATCTTTAAAAACGCTGGTCTGGCAACATATGGTAAAACATGATTCTGGAAGGTTTTGTTGTGCAAATGTTGAAAATTTTGGAATGAACAGAAATTAGACACAAAAAGATTTCCAAGATGTATGGTTTGCCTATATTTGATATGGTTTTTTATTTTTAATAATTTTTAGAATCTGAAGGTTGCACTTGTTTCCTGACTGAAAGTGGTTTTGAGAACTGTGAACTTTCAAAAATCTTATAAAATCATGTAGACCTTTGTTCTTAATGTTCTTGGTCATTTTGAAAAAAAAATTAAGTGTACTTTCAGAAAACAAATGGTTTATACTCTATAAAGTTTCTTTTGGATATGAAAAATAGCAAAACATGTTCACTAGTCCTCTAGCAAGTCATCCTGACCTTACTGTCTTGTTATTTATGTATCTTTTATTGTAGATTTTTGATTGAGATGATCTTAGAAAATAGACAAAATTTGCTTTTCAACCATATAGGGATCATCTCAAACAAAAATCATTTAATTGATCAAAATGAATTTCAAATCCGAGGTTAGAAACTGACTGCCACTGGAATCTATTTTGAGAAAAAGTTTTATAACCTTTTTACTAGTTTTATAGAATATGATATTTTTACACTTAAAATTTAACTATGAATTTCTTAAATAAAAGTTAAATATGATTTCCAAAAAAATTTATCTTTTCTATTTTATTTAAATTTTTGAAAAGTATTTTAAATGATTTCATTGTAAAGAATAACTCAATAAGTTATAAAGTCAAATTTCATGAAAACGTAATATTTTAAATAAAGTTGATTTTGTTTGCCTTTTTGGTACTCTCAATATTTCAAAATCTTATTTTAATTATGATGACTTATTTAAATAATCTAATTGAAGTTAATTGACTTATATTTTCTTTGAATAACTTTTACGGTTGGATCTAAATCACTCTAAATAGAGTTTCAACTTGTTATTGGCAAAGTTGCTCTGTATGGAGACTTTGTGTTGTGAGGTTACTTTGTGAAGAACCTCTGCTTATCCTCAGCTAGGAATCGCCCTAGATAGGATCATGTTATTGCAGAGCCAACGATGGTTGGGGCTCTGTGTTGTGACACATGATAATGGGCTAACGATGGATAGGGCCCAATGTAGTGGCACATGATGGTGTTATTCTTGAAGATAAGTGTAATGAATCGATGATGGGAATAATGGTGATAACATTAATGACTAAATCATGTATATGATGATTTATTTATAATATATGGTGTCATTATTGTTTATGTGCTAGTGAATGGTTATATCATGTATACATGCATGAGTTTGCAGCTTCGGTTGTGTTGTGGCAGCTTATGCTGTGTTGGCGAATACACATGTAAGTTGATGGTCACTTGGTTGGACCTTATACCCAGTGTGGGAAGGGTTAGTGGAGGATGGGCTTCCTTAGGGATAGGTAGACAGGCTAATCCCATATGTAGATCAGGATACTCACAAATCCTGTGCCATGGTAAAGCCATTACCCACGTATATCTATCCTGATGTAACCACTACATCGCTCCCACAAATTAGTTTCGGTATCCCCCAAATGGTCTTGGCACGTGCCATTTCTTGCCCAGATGGGTGTTGTTTATTCTACCATGATTAAGGGATTCTTCAGACCTGGTCACTCAATGTTGTAGTCTCCATAGAGCTGTTGTTACGTTTCATGACATTGCATACCTGAGATGTTCCATTGTGCCTATCTATTTGATTTCCTTTACTTGATATGAACTGTTGACCATACTATTGCTATGATATTTAATTGTAATTATTTTCTTTTCATATATTTCTGTTGTACGTCTATGTTTCTTTTTGATAGCTTATTCCCTCTTGTGTGCTTTGTGTGTGTGTGACTGTGATGATCGCGATTGTCTTTGATCGCGGGAGTAGATGGATGTGTCGAGACTTCATGAGATGTTTAGTATCGAGCCCCTCCCTACCATCCAAGGGAATGGCACGGGATGGACTCTTAACCGAGAGGCAAGAGAAGTTAGATTCAACAGACTTTTTGCTACACATTTTTTCTCTTGAGGAAACTCTAGGGCTTACAGTAGGAGGTTTCGTGCAGCCACTCGAGGACGTGGACGTGGTTTTGGGCAAGGTCACTACGAGGACAAAGATGATGAGGATACGCCATCTACCTCTCCTCACTGCCCTTAGAGGACTAGCTAGTATTAAGAGTAGTGTAGACGGCTAGTTCTTAGGGTGCGAGTTCTTGTACCCCTCTCCCTTTTTTGGTAGTATCTTTAGGACTTATCTATAATGGTCCATGACTTATACTTTTTGGATGACTGTAGTTTTTATATGTTTTGATGACTCTTGTCGATGTAGTTTTATTTTATGAGATATTTTCAAGTTATGATTTCTTTTGAGGTGTTGACGATATTTACTTTACTCATTAAAAATTTATTTGTACTTTCATAACTAAATTAATTAAGAGTTTCCATAATAATGAATATAAAAGAAAATGAATTGTTTATATGTCAAGTTTTGAGCAAATAACATCTCTTCATTGTGGCAACTCTGCGGCTAATGTCGCGGGTCGTTACACTTATCATAAATCATTAACACAAATTCATATCATGCTTAGTTTTCTCAAGGTAAGTAACAATCACAAGATGTAAATTCAACAAGGTATCCAAGCAATGGCAATCATACAAGAAATAGGCATAGAAAGTCAACAACATCATTTTTTGTGTCATAGGGGGTCACGCTTAATGCCAATCCCTTGGCGCTTAGCGCCACTTCACTTTACTTCCAGACCCATTCTCTAGTAAGTCCACGCCAAGCGCCACTCATACAGGGAATTCACTGTCATACTTGCGCTCAATGCCAACTTTTTGGCGCTTAGCGCCAAACCTTCAGAGGACTCGGGGTTGCTCCTTACCTCCCCACACTCAGCGCCAATCTTGGCACTTAGTACCCCAACGCTCAATGCCAATTTCTGAATCCAATGCCAAACCTCTAGAAAACTCTTTGTTTCTTTCACCCTCAGCACCAAAATTTTGGCACTTAGCGGCAATTGCTATTTATGAAAATTACAAGGGTTCACAGAATGTGCAATTCACGAATTTTCTTAGCTTCCAAACACTTCAATTATTAAGATTGAGTAAAAGATTTGAAAAGGGTGCAAAAACATTCTTACTCTTTCTTTCTCTGTGTACATGCAAACACACACACACAAACGCACTTATACACACCAATTTTTTTATAAATTAATTTTGTAATTAATATTCTAATCTTTAATGCATCACATGCCAAAGAAACATGCATTGCTAAATATATTAATCATTTTTATATGATAGTCTCTTTAGTATTTCAATTTTTTGTTTAAATTTTAAAATATATAAAGACTTTTTCTATTTTTAAATCTTATGTCACTTATTATCATTTCAATAATTCTTTTTTCTCCAAAAATAATTTTTTATTTTATTATCTTTTAAGTAATTAACAAAATAATACTTTAATAAAACATTAATTTGGATATTATTAAAGATTATGTTTAAAACATTCACAATGCAATCAAATCTTTTAATTAGTTTAAAATTTTTGAAATGACATCCATAATAAATAATTACTATAAATATGAAACAAAAAATCAATAAAAAATATATGTAGACATCAATAATTTGTTCAAATGCCTACAAATTTAGGGCTTGTTTGGGGTGGTTTTTAGTTTTGAGTTTCGAAAATTTCAAAAACTGCAACTAGTTTTTAGTTTTTAAAAATTAGTTTTAGTTTTTTCTTAAATTTTTGGTTTCAAAATAAACTCATTTTGAATTTTTTTTTGTTTTATTAAAATTAGTTTAACAGTATGTTTGTGTGGTGGCGGCAAAGGTGTCGGTAGTGGTGGTGGTGACGACGACAATGATAGTGGTGGTGGCACTGATGGGCACAGTGGTGATGGTGGTGGTAGCAGTAGTGGCGACGGTGGCATGGCGACAACGATGGTGTTAATGGTACTAGGGGGAAGAGCCATTGTCAAATGTAGTGATGTATACTTTTTTAAAAGCTAAAAACCAAATTCACAAAACATTTTTTCTTGGTTTTGAAAATGAATGTAAAAGTGTTTTAAAATTGAATTAAAAACCATTTTAGCTCCATTTTAGCCAAACGCGTTTTGTTTTGAAAATTGGATTTGAAAACCAAAATCCAAAAACTTACAACCATCCTAAACGGGCCCTTAATTAGTCTATTGTTTGATTGATGTTGTGTTTCTCTCTTATTTTTGTTATCCAGTGGAAATTAAATTTTAAATAAGAAAATCAATTATTATAAAATATGATTATATATAATTTTTTAATTCATATCAACATTAAAGTGAGATTAATATATATGTATGCATATAAATCTACTCTATATTTATACATATTTATAAAATTAATAATTTATAAAAAAAAATGTTTTAAGACTTAAAATAATATAAGACATTAAAATTTTAGGCTTAATTACACTTTGTGCCACCTAAGTTTCATCATTTTGTAGATTTTGACACCGTGTTTTGTTTTTCTCTTGCATTTTACCACTTTATTTTGAAATCTTGCTAATTTTGTCCAATTTTGTGAATTTTTATTTAATGAACAGTTGATGATTGGGCAAAATTTGTAAGATTTCGAAAATAGGATGGCAAAAATGCTAGCGAAAAAAAACATAGTGGCAAAATCTACAAAATGATGAAACTTAAGTGACACAAAGTGCAATTACACTAAAATTTTAATATCATGATTTCAAGAAACTAGAAAGAATTGTGATGACAAAATATTACCATTAAAATAGTATGTCATATTCATACATATATTAATATCATGATTACCAAATAAGTGGGAAAAAAAATCATGAATAATGAACAAATTGATAATTAAAATTAGGAATAGTATATGTGAGGATGGTATCTATGACACTCAATTGCATTGACTCTTATTCCGACAAGTTATAAAGTTTATTTTAAATTGATTGATTGTATTTTCTTCTTTATTTAAAATAGTGAGTAAATTTTTTCCATTTGTTTAAAATTAAATTTTAAAAAATAAAACGTGTAACATATTAACTTGTTAACATTGTGATAACAAAAAATAAAAATAGAACACAACTGTCAAAATACATACATCGATACATTAGTCATGCATCATAATATCGTACATTAGTCATAATATCATACTCTACATCAATCCTGGAATTGTTGAGCAGGTGTCAAGGTTTTCAATTTGGTTTACTGATTGTCCTGTATTTAGGGTGTTACCCTAACTGTTAGGACTCTCACTACTCAATACCATATCCTCTAGTCCTTAACAATGGTCCCTACCTTTATCCCATAGTGTATCAAACTATAACCTTTCTATCTTAAGAACTCATGCCTCACTACATGGTCCTTCCACATCATCATCAACTTGTCACATGCCAAAATGCATGTCAAACTTGATAACATACAAATAATTTTATTTCTCTGGAATCTCTAGTAGGGATATCTTTGCACCTAGAGATTATTCAACTCATTATTTCTGCTTATTCTCACATAGACTTTAATCTTATCTAAAAATTTTATGAATATTTTAATCAAATATAAAATAATAATTCTTTAAACCTATCCATAAAAATATTACTAGTAAAATTAATTTTCCAAAAATATTAAAAATTTTACTTTTCATCAAATAATTATTTTAGTAATTATTTCTAGTAATTATTTTCTAATTAGATTAAAAATTCATATAATTCACAAAAATTTATATAAAGTCCCATTTAATTGATATTTATCTATAAAAATACTTTTTTATTTTTGTAATATTTCATAATTCAATAATAATAATTATAAAAATCAAAATTTTCTATTAATTTTAATTGAGTGGCCGAGAGCCATATTTTGAAAAGTGATAAGTGATAACACGAAAATAAACACCCCTCTTCCCCTTTACCTTGCTTAAGAGAGGTGATGAGCTCAATAGCTTTCAAGTAGAGTGGAATAAGCTTCCAAATCTTCAAGAAAATGACACTTGAATTTTATCCTTTGGTGGAACTTGGTTTGTTTTGGTTTTGGATGAGGGAAATAAAAGAAAATTTTTTGTGTTGTTGGTGTGGGAGTTTCGCCAGAACCAGAAAAGAAAGAGGGAGAATGAATTTTGTGGGTTAGTAAAAATGTTCATAACTTAAGTAAAAATATCTTACTTTAAAGTAATTTTATTTTTATTGTAAAATATTTGTGTTTATCCTTTTTCCAACTCACTATTGACTGGAAAAAGGAGTCAGCTGGCCGAATACTTACCGCCCAGGCTTAGAATTATTTTTTTTCAAATTTTTAATAATTAATTATTACATAATAATTCTATTTTATTAAAATGTTAAAATGTTGACATTATCTAACCTTATCCAATGAGATGTAGCTTGGGAAATAAGTAATCAGCTTGTAGATCATTCAAGATTTTAAAAATAAATTTATCTCAATTTTTATTAAACTCTTAACAATTAAAATGATATTTTAAGGTAAAAAACATTCTTTAATTCATTTTATTTTACATAATTTTGAAAATTTCAAAATAATTAGGAAAAAAAATTGGAATGAAAAATATGATTTAAATAATTTTTAGCTATTAAAAAGACACTGGTTTGACTTTTTAGTCAACCAGGAACATTTTGGTCATTTTATATGAAAACTTCAAAAATTCTTAGAAAATTCTCAAAATTATATTTTATTATTTACAACATTATTTTAAGTCAAAACAATAATTTCTCATCATTTTGACTATTTTTATAATTTTTCATCTTAATTGGTTTTATAATTAATTTTAGGGACAAAATTGTCATTTTATCATTTTTCGGGCCCCAGTCCGAAAAAATTAATAAAAATCACAATCGAATAGTACTCAAAATTGTGAACATAACTATGGAAAACAAAATTTGAGATTCTCGTCTGATTGTCCAAAAATAAATTTAGAATAAAATGAAAATATACACAATAAAGAAAATAGGAGTGTTACAACATTTAGCCAGTTTAAATGTAACATAGAATATCTCCAAAAAAAAAAAAAACTAAGCTAATGTATTATAAACTAGAATTTCTATTCTAAAAAATAGGAAATGAGAGCATGATAAGATGAATTTTTTCTTAAAATAAATATATTTAAAAGAGAATGAATAAGAATTTAAAAGGTTTAATTATTTATTTGGTCTCTATAGTTGTACAAGCTTTATCTTTTAGTCCCTATACTCATCCATTTTAGTCCTTTTACAAGCACTTTTAGTTTCATTTTAGTCCTTACAGTTAAAAAAAGTTAATGCCATTAAATGTGGATGACGTGGTGCTAACATGTTGTGCACTCTACAATTTAGTCCTTATGGTTGTACTATTTTTACATTTTGATCCCTATACTTGCACAACCTTTATATTTTAGTCCCTACACCTAGAAACTACTCGTTTTAGTCCCTATACAAACAATTTTATTTTTTTTATATTTGAATACCTATCAACACCTTTTCTTCTTCCTCCTCCTTCTTTTGTTTCCTCTCTTCATTTCCTTTTTTTTTTTCCTTCATCAACACCCCCTTCCTTTTATTTTGCAAGTTTTGTTTCTTTTAAATTCTCTTACATCAATTAATTCACATTACAGGATGCATCGCAGAAGCATTTTTGTTTTCAAATTTTCGACAGTTTAACATCCATCAAAAAATTTTTGGTTGTTTTACACTGCCAATTTTGATGTTGTAGTAGTGTTAGAGAACTTAAAGCTAACAAAGTTACATGGCAACTGACAACAAAGACTAAAGCATAAAAAAATTGCTCATATAACAATGACACGAATCCCAACATTTGATGTAATAAGATTAAAATGATTAAAACAATGCAACAAGGGTTTGATACATTGTATATCCAAGCATTTTCTGCAGCAAGATTAAAAATGATTAATAAATTTAGCAATGCATATATTATTTAGGTTATAATGACCCATTGCCGCTACATAGCAACCTTTCTACTTTATCTCTTGGAAGGCTTCTCTTAATAAAGATATTAGATTAAGTATCATAAAAATATGTCTATGTTTTTCGCCTTCTCCATCTTTATAGATAATAATAAAGAAAATTATCCATTCCAACCAAAATAATTACATCAATGTATACATTAAGAAATCAAAAGAAAATACATACCCCAACATTATTAAACATTTTTTTATATCAATAAATATAGGGTACAAAACATTCTCTCTATAGCTGGTCACTCTATACATTCTTTTAATGAAAATAAACAACAAAAGGAATATCAATTCCTCTAAAGGAACAAAAAAGTAATCCTCCATACTTGTTCCATCTCACCACTGGCTAAAATGAAGCTTCATCATCAATTAAGAGGAGCTAAACCTGCCAAAAACTCAACAATCTGCTCCCACGCCAAAGACATGATCATCACAGGCACGAACCACACGTGCTAATAATGCAAGGGTAAGCTTACTTGAAATAATAAAACATATGTTTAAAAGTAAAGTAATAGAAAACCCCCGCATTCCATATCAATAATCAATTAGGAAAAAGAAACAACATCAACAACAAGGCATTATCCATACCTCTACCATCACCTCTAACCATAATAGCAACCACGACAATAAACAACCACAATTACCAAGTAATCATAACAACAAGGACAACACTACCATTACCACCACCAACAAGTTATAGATGAAAACTTCATTTATATATAAAATTTCATGATATATAGTCACATTCTTCCTTAGTGATATCAATCACCATACTAACGCATGAAGACACTACTCTCGAGAGATTTCTACATATCGGGCGATTAGCCAGGTCTTATCCCCTACCATGGCCATCTAGCACCATTCAGGGATTGCCAAAAGTCTGATATGTTGGATAAGCTTATGGTTGTTAGGATAAGTGTTGTGGGTGGTGGTATACTATGACACAAGGCCTGCACTACCTTGGCCCCATTACGGGATTACCCATCCACTTATCCCCTAGGCCCATCTTTCAGACCCCACTTCTCATCCAGGCACTAGGTTGGAGGCCTGTTTGAGCCGCAGCTCCGTTCACCCCCAACTTCTATGCCTACCCGTATACGGCATGAGGCCCATACAACCTCAGCTAACAACATATGCATACTAATGCATGTATCACCACAACAATCAACTCAACCACAACCATTCATAATATCCATAGGTACATATATATATATCAATATATTATCACAATCATCCACTCAACAACACTCAACAACAACAGTCAACACATTATACATATGTGTATCAACATATCACCACGTGGCCTACTTAACACCACCTGTGGTCCAACAATCACTACCAACTCCATGCAAGCCCAATCTAGCCTCTTGCATGGTCAACAAGTAAGATATCTAATTATCACCTCATTCTACAACTAGTGGAGGCTCTACCTAAGCAACTTTCCACTCAATTACCATTTTTTAATATTTTATCAAACCAATCCATAACAATAATAAAGAAAACAAATCACCAAGTTTGGAATAATAACAACAACATGTGGAAGTCCTATCTAAGCAACCTTCCACGTCAACATATATCCAACAATAACAACTCAACCGCAATACACTGCAACAATAACAAAGCTCACACATTCATTTCTCATCAACACCAAACTTCTTAAACAAAGCATACATGACAAATATGTCTTTCTTTTAAAGCTAAACATTTTTCCAATATTTCAAAGGATCACACCTAAACATCAAATCCAAGGTAATCAACTACCTTTCACATTCTTACTTGGATTCAAATCTCACTCAACTAAAATAACAAAAAGAAAACAATTTCATTTTTTTCTTCAACATTCCACCCGGCGGCACATCACTGCCGCCCGGTGACATACTGCTCGAGATCCATTATTTTGGCCTCGGGTTAACCGTTGCCCGACGAGACAAAGACGTCACCCAGCGACGTTCTTCCAGAAGCCATTTTCTGGGCTTAGGAAAAACCTCGCCCAGCGAGAGGGGCCGTCACCCTGCGTCGCCCGCATTGTGAACATGCTATATGGGTGAAATTCTTCAATTCCTTGGCTTTTAATTGCTATACACTCCTTCCAAATCAATTATAACCACTTTTAATGCATTTCTAACCGATTATACGACAATTTTTAGCCATAAACAACCTCAAATCTCAAAATCCCTTTTTGAAACCCATTTTGTATCAAAGTTTCCATACTCAAGATTTCCACCAAAATCAATCCATTCCAAGGCAAGAAATCAACACATCAATGATCACAAACAAGAAATCAAGCAATAATAAGCTTCCCTTACCTTAAAAGCTTCCAAATTTGAGTTGGGAAGATGAGAATATGAGAGAAGAGAACTCTTGAGCCAATCTTCCAAGAAATCTGCCCTCCGCAACTCAAGGACTCGAAATCAGAGCTGAGAAACCTTTGACACTCTTAACTAGTCGAGAAATCTAGAGAGAAATAGAGAGAGATGAAGAAAAGAGAGAGAAGGGATGAGAGAGAAAGTGAAGAGAGAGAAGGAGAATGAGGGTTTCCCCCCCTCCTCCTCCTTTTATATCTGAGCTCCCTGGAGCTTTCACATGGACTTTTGCCCAACTGAGGCCCAAATCTCACCAAACCACTGCTCTTATCCCAAAACTGATTTAACTCAACTGTTTTCTCTCAAAACCCAAAATCACTCTTGCAACATATCCAAATTGGCTCAATTACATATCTTAAACTTCCTAAGTTCAAACCTGAATTCAAATAGATAATTCACCACTTTCACCACATATAACAAACTATACACAATAGCAATTCAATTCTTCCTTTTAATCACCTAGGTTACATATCTAAGTTCCTGCTTTTAGTTGTTAAAATACTTAATCAAGTATTAGGAGAAACAAGGTGTTAACATAGGTCCTTATACTATTTTTTAATTAAAATTATAAAACAAAAAGACAGATTAAACCTTATTTTTATAACATAGTAATACGTCTTTTCTTCTTATGTGAAACCCCTTTTTAATCATTTTATGTATCTTAATTAATAGTTAAATTAGATAAAAATAACAAAATAATATCGTCATGCAAATATCAAAAATTAGGAAAATTTTAAAAATGAATTCTAAGAGAATGAAGAAAAAAAGGTAGAAATTTACCTTATAGAAAGAAAAAAAAAAGGATGAAAGTATAAAACAAAAAGCAAATGAATTATATAATAATAAAAGAAATATACAATAAATAGTTGAAGCAAGTAGAATAAAAAAAAATGAAGGCTCTAAAATTTCAAAAATTCCATAGGCGAATAATCCCGTACACTGATATCTACAATGAAGTCAAAATTGGAAAACACATTACAATAGAAGAAGAAGTTATTGTAAGGTTTGATGTTCACACAATAAATTGTTTATAATAATAATTCAATATTTTAAAAATGTATGATTGAATGTTCAAATCATAAATATTGCTAATTACTTTTTTTAGAATAATCTTTATTTGAATCTGTTGTAAATTTGAATTAGAATATATATTAATATTATCTTTTAATCTAAATCAAAATATATATACTAGTCATAATTATCTTAATTAATTCAAATGAAAATATATATTAGTCATAATTACTCTAAATTGTGATAATAAAGAAAAAGTTACTATAATTATAAAAAATATTTTATAAAATTTAATAAATTGATTAGTATATTATATAAAATCAAAATTTATTTAAGATATAATAATTTAATTGATGAATTTAATTAGAATATATACTTATTATAAACGTCTTAATTACTATAATTAAATATAATAATATATTTTATGATGTAAAAAAAATAAAAAGGTAGAGTTTAGACGAGAAAAAATAAATATGGTGATGACACATGGTATTTATTTGTCATAAAACCTTTGTTATAATATATAAAATAGATAGCTTTAATTTTAATTTTAAAAGCTATTTATCTGAATTTAATTACGTATTGTCCTTAATACTATTACGGTAGTTTAAAAAACAATAATAGCTTTAATTCATATGAAGCTTAAAAGAAAAGTTATTGTAATATTTTATTTCTTAACAAAATGCATACAACCACCTAAAGACTCATTGGCTGGCAAAAGGATGAGACATTCACTGCAAACGAGACGTTATCGGGTTTGTGCGGTGTACGTTGATGAGTTTTGTTGACTGTCACCTCTGGGGTGAAGTGATTGGTTATCCACGTGTCAGTTTTTTTTTTTTTTTCTAAAGACTATTAAGCATAAGTCCTTGTTTGGTTGAGTGGAGAGGAGAAAAGAATTTTTTTAAAATTTTTAAAAATTTAAGCGGTTGATTGAGTGAAAATAAGTGAGAAATTTTTAAATTTTTTGATAAGTCTCACTGGGTTTCACTACTTATTTTTACTTATTTCTCACATACTTTTATTCACCTCTCTATTTCTTTCTTATTTCTCATCTATTTCTCTCCTAGCAAATAACCTAAAATTTCAAATTATTTCTTATCTATTTGTCATATCTTAACTTATTTCTTTTCTATTTATTTTTCTCTTCTCTACCAAAGGCTTAGGCCTGTTTGATAGTAGGCAAAAAAAAGAGGGAAAGAGAAGGAAGAAATGAGAAAAGAAGAGAAGAAAAATAGGTAAAAAATAAAGTAAAAATTAAAGCTATTTGATTAAAGAGAAATAGAAAAAATAAATAGAGTAAAAATAAATATGTGGGGCTATTTGGTTTAAAAGAAAAAAAAATTCAATTATTTCCATTATAACCTTAGGTGTTAGCCCACATACTTTTTAAATATTTTTTGTGGATAAAATTGATTTTTGGTGATGAAATCGATTTCCCTACACCACAAATCAATTTCATTTAAATTTCAAAAAACTATTTTGAACAACATATATATATATATATATCACTTAATTAAACAAATATTTACTTTATTTGTTCACTTTTACAATGATCCCTTTAAAATTACTATGTTCTAAGTAATGGACAATATGATACAGCATGCAATTCGATTTTATACAAACATAAAATTGATTTTGCAATGCCACTAGTAAAATCAATTCCCCTTTAGTAAAAAATCAATTTCGTCACGTTTAAAAATAGGACAAACTAAATTTTGTTACAGACAAATTAGTTTTGCATTCAAAATAGACACAAAATGATGCACTTTTACTACGGAAAGATGCAAAGCAGCAAAGGCTATTTTCAAAATCTACATGAAACTTGTACAATTTCTTCAACAATCTTTGCATTTTTGTGTGGACTATTTTTATTGTGGGACCCACCATTTTTCAAACCCCCCCCTATTTCACTCTTCCAAACAAAAAAAAAATCTCTAATTTCTATCCTGTTCTGTTCCCTCCTTCTCTACCATGTTTCCACGCTAGCTTTAGGGTGTGTTTGGTAGAGAAGAAAGAAATAGAGAGAAAAGAAGAAAAGGGAAAAGAAGAGAAGAGAAGAGAATAGGTAAGAAATAGAATAGAAGTTAAAGTTGTATGGTTGAAAAAATAGGTAAGAAATAAAGTGGAAATTAAGATTATTTTAATTATTATTATTTATTTTATCATTAATATTATTTTTATTGTTATTATAATATTTATTTTATTAATAAAAATATTTATTATTATTATTAATATTATTATTATTATTATATATTACTATTATTATTATTATTATTATTTATTATTGTTATTAATATTATTTTTATTTTTATTATTGTTATTATTATTATTATATAAAACGGAATTTGAGAGAACGGGGGGGGGGATATTCGAATAACAGAGGGAGGGGGATTCAGATAATCGAATAAGGGGGGGAGATATTCGATTATGGAAGAAGAGATAATCGATTAAGAGGAAGTGATAATCGATTATGTTACAAAAGTAATTGATTATTGAAAGTAAAAATTATTTTTTAGTATTAGTGATAATCAATTATCAATAAAAATAATCGATTATTTTTACCAACAACACTCATTTCCGCACATTTTTTCGCAGTTTTGCGAAGAAGTTTTTAGACGTGGGTCTCACACGTTTTTCAAATATTTCTTTGATACTTCGTTGCTACCAAACGAGAGAAGTTCGTACACTTTTTTGTTCTTCCGCTCACTTCTCTTCTCTTCTTCGATATTTCGGCGCTACCAAACGTTAATCTTACTTCCCCAGCCGGTTTTCATATCAACATCACAATCCTAAATTTTTAATGCCTATATTCAACGGTCATCATTCCTTTCCTACTGTGGGAGATTTAAAACACTTTCGCACCGTAGGATGCGTCACAAACTACTATGACTAGCTTGCATATATAAAAATTGACAGAAAAATGGACTGCTTCAACACTGTCATAATCCAAATGAGAAAAAAAAAAATGAACTGATCAGTGATCACAATGATAATTGAATTAGATGGATCAAGTCAGACCAGCCCAAATCTAAATTAATAAGGAATGAGCAAATAAATCAAAATGAAGAAAATGAAGAAATATTCAAAAAGATTTTATAAAAATGTCAAAGAAAACAGGAGATACAAAAAGAATACCTCTCAGTTATTTATTTAATTGGCTGAATTTATTATGCTTTATCGAGTTGTCTTTTTCGATCTTTCCACAGTTGTCAGTAGGTGCATGCTTATGATTTAAAGACATGGACGATGCTGTTAGTTACTTATTGATTGATAGGAAGCCATCAAAATTGATCACCTGCACTAAGATTATGATTAGATTAAATATTAAAAAAATAATTTTATGAATTTTAATATATAATTACAAATTTTAATGTATAAAATAAAAAGAAAATTTTCTTATTTTGAGAATAAAAATATTTTGAATTTTTTCAACTGTAATCCAAACATACATTAAGTTGTTTGATATATTAAGTTGCTTGATATATTTCATTATACAACTTTCGTTTTTATCAAGTGTTTTTAAGACTTTTATATAAAATAAAAAAATCATTTCTTAAAAAATAATTATGAAATTTACTATTGTATTTTTTTTTATTCCACAATAAATATATATCATATGTTTTTTAATTCTACTTTTATGATAAATATGTAAATTAATTAAAAGAGAAAAAAGGTCATGTATTGATAATGTAAAGTAGTTTTACACTATCATCCAATTACAAATTACCATTTATTCTAAGTTTGTTGACTTTTATAATAAATACTTTAAAAGTCATATCAACGGTAATTTCTGATTGGTTGACAGTATAAAACTTTTTACACTAAC